>JAJHSJ010000005.1:12042146-12340530 GCA_021015155.1 Magnolia officinalis
TGCGACACGAAATCCGCGCAACCTCGACTGGTCGTGGGCGGCCCCAGATGTGGTTCCACTTCTCAACAATCTCCCACTTGGAGACACATCTCCATAAACCTTTGTCTTCTTCATCGGAGTGCACCACCTCCCCGTCTTTAAGCCTGAAGACCAATCAAAGCTTAACAGAGCTTCAGCTTTTCCCTTGTGACCGCCTTGGTCAGCATATCTGCAGGATTCTCACTTGTATGAATCTTCTCCAGAGCAATCGATCCATCTTCCAGTAACGAACGTATGAAGTGATATCTGATGGCAATATGCTTGGTCCTTGAATGAAAGGCTGAATTCTTAGCCAAGTGTATTGCACTCTGACTGTCACTGTACAGCTTGCAATCTGCTTGCTTCTTACCCAACTCTTCCATAAAACCTTGCATCCACACCATCTCCTTGCATGCTTTTGTAGCTGCAACATATTCTGCTTCTGTCGTACTGATAGATATTATCTTGTGCTTCTTCTGCTGTCGATATCTCCTGCCAAATCTAAATCCACGTAGCCTTGTAACTTGATTTTCGATCCACCATAACACAGCCCTACGTCCTTAGTACCTACCAAGTACCTAAGGATCCACTTCACAGCTTCCCAATGTTCCTTCCCGGGGTTGTTCATGAACCTGCTAACAACTCCCACTGCTTGAGCAATGTTTGGCCTCGTGCTCACCATAGCATACATGAGACTCCCAATAGCTGACGCGTATGGGACTTTAGCCATGTAGTCCTGTTCCTCCTGCGTCTATGCACCTTGCTCCTTAGATAGCTTGAAGTGGTTGGCTAATGGAGTGCTAACCGGCTTAGCACCTCCCATATTGAATCGATCAAGTACCTTGGCTATGTACTCTGCCTGTGACAAAACTAATTTCTTGTTTTCCTGTCACGCTTTATCCTCATGCCTGGGATTTGTTTTGCAGCTCCTAAATCCTTCATGGCAAATTCTCTAGACAATTGTCTTTTGAGATCTGAGATGTCCTCCATGCTTGAGCCAGCCACAAGTATATCATCAACGTACAGAAGAAGGATGATGTATGACGTATCAAACTTCTTCAAGTAACAACAGTGGTCTGCATGACATCTCCTAAAACTGTTTCCCGACATGAAACTATCGAACTTCTTGTACCACTGCCTCGGGGCCTGCTTCAGGCCATATAGACTCTTCTTCAGTCTGCACACCTTGTTCTCATTACCTGGTGCCACGTATCCTGTCGGCTGATGCATATATATCTCTTCTTCAAGGTCCCCATGAAGAAAGGCTGTCTTAACATCTAGCTGTTCTAGATGTAAGTTCTCTGAAGCCACTATACTCAAGACCATGCGAATCGTAGACATTTTCACTACCGGTGAAAATATTTCAGTGAAATCGATACCTGCCTTTTGTTGAAACCCTTTCACAACCAATCTGGCCTTGTACCGTTTCGAACCATTGTGCTCCTCCTTCAGTCTGTAAACCCACTTGTTATGAAGAGCTTTCTTACCCTTGGGTAGAGTGACTAGCTCCCATGTACGATTAGACTCAAGAGAGTCCATCTCATCATCCATGGCCTGCTCCCACTTAACCCGTATATCTGACTGTAACGCCTCTTCAAAACACTCTGGCTCACCATTATCTGTCAGTAGTAGATAATGTAAGGAGGGTGAGTATCGGACCGTGGGTCTCCTCTCCCGAGTAGACCTCCTCACAACTGGTGTATGCGGCTCTGCCTCATCCTGTGGCACTGTAACACCCATATCCGGTAACTCTTCCAACTCTACAAATTCCTTTTTCTCGGCCTTATTTTCCTGCACACTGTCCTTATGCATCACTTTTTCATTAAAAACTACGTCCTTTCTTCTGATGATTTTTCTGTTTTCTGCATCTCAGAACCTGTAGCCAAAATCATGTTGCCCATAGCCTATAAACGTGCACCTCCTGGACTGTTTCTGTGTTCTGCATCAATGTGAACATATGAAGTGCAACCGAACACTCTGAGATGTGCAAGGTTCACTTCTTTCCCAGTCCACGCTTCTTCTGGTAGCCCACCATCCAATGGTGCTGAGGGACTTCTATTGATGAGATATGCGGCAGTATTCACAGCATTTGCCCAAAAGGTCTTGGGCAACCCTGCATGTAACCTCATGCTCCTGGCGCGCTCAAGGATGGTCCTGTTAATGCGCTTAGCCACACCATTCTGTTGTGGTGTCCCTGGAATCATTTTCTGATGTTTGATTTCATTTGCTGCACAATACTCCTCAAACCTCTTATCACAATACTCTCCCCCATTGTCAGATCTGAGACACTTTACTGTTTTACCTGTCTCATTTTCTACCATAACTTTCCACTTCTTAAATACATCAAATACATCAGATTTATGTTTTAAGAAGTAGACCCACAGTTTTCTACTAGCATCATCAATAAAGGTAACAAAATAATGTGAGCCACCAAGAGATAATACCTGTGCCGGTCCCCACACATCAGTGTGTACAAGCTCCAACAGATGTGTCTTTGGAGTGCGTCCCGTCTTCTTGAAGCTTACCCTCTTCTGCTTGCCATACACGCAGTCCTCGCAGAATTCCAAGTCAATAGACTTCAGCCCTGGTAGCTTTCCTTTTTACAATAGCACTTTCATCCCTTTCTCACTCATATGTCCCAGCCTCTGATGCCATAACTGTCCATTCACTCCAGTTGATGCGACTGCGAGTGAACTATACGATCCTGAAGTCACGTACAAAGTATCTTCCTTTTTGCCTCGAGATATTACCAAGGCACCTTTTGTGATCTTCCAGGAGTCACTGGTGAATGTCGTCACATAACTGGTATCAGCCAACTGTCCCACTGAGATCAGATTACGTTTCGTCTGACATCCTTCAATTTCAAGACCGTTCCGTCTTTCTGATTTACATGAACATCTCTCCCTTTCCAACAATATTGCACGGCTCATCATCACCCGTAGACTCTCCCAAAGTCACCTGACACATAATCACGCAGAACTTCCTTACACTAAGTAGCATGAAACGAAGCACCCGAGTCTATAACCCAAGACTCATTCCTCGCATCAAGAGACAAGATCAACACCTCTGTGTCGCTCCTCAGACAGATTCACTGAATCTTTCCCACCTTGAGAGCTTCCTTCTTGTTTCTTGAGCGCCCTGCAATCACGTTTCATGTGCCCCTTCTTGCCGCAATGCCAACACCCGTCTTTGTCTTTCGGTCCCTTGGACTTATTCCTTGACTTAGAACGCCCATGTTTATTGCCTCCTTTGTTCAGCGATCTTCTTCTTCCTTCAACGTTTAGAGCATTCCCTGAATCCCCTGAAACTCCTGATGCCTTCCTTCTAGATTCTTCGCTGAGAATTAGACCGGCCACATCATCAAATTTCAGCTTTGTCGATCCTAAAGAATTGCTCACAGCAATCACCAAACCATCCCAACTGTCTGGCAAACTGGATAAGATCAATAACGCCCTGACCTCATCCTCAAAAGCAATGCCAACGAATTCCAACTGGCTCGTGACTGTATTGAACTCGTTTAGATGTTCAGCCACGCTCCCACCATCTGACATTTTCATGTTGAATAGTTGTTTCATAAGATGAACCTTGTTGGATGCTGAGGGCTTTTCATACATGGTGGCTAGGGCTTCCATTAATTCTTTTGTCGTTTTTACCTTGGATATATTGAAGGCGACGCTCTTAGACAAAGAGAGTCGGATGGTTCCTAAAGCCTTCCTATCCAGTAAAAACCATTCATCATCTGTCAACTTTTCTGGCTTCTTCTCTTTTCCTCCTAGAGGAATATAGAGGTCCTTCTGATACAGATAATCCTCCATCTGCATCTTCCAGAAGGCAAAGTTTGAACCATCAAACTTCTCAATTCTAGTTTTTCCATCTTCTGCCATCGCTCCCAATAGAACTAAACCAATAGCTCTGATACCAGTTGTTGCGCAGCACGCCAACAACGCAGTGAGCCTAGATCCAATCTAAGGCCTCACCCACAAACGATAGACAGGAAGAAATAAACTAGAAATAGATCAAAGCAATCCAAAACAAACCACAAGACAAGATATACGTGGAAAAAACCCCAAACTAGGGTAAAAAACCACGGATGCAAAATTCCACTATGAAGAGAAACGAAGATTACAAGGCAATATACTAACCTCTCTTGGAAGTATAGAGAAAATCCTTGCCCACACCTTAGAATAATTTCCTAGAATTCACCTTAACCTAGAATAGCCCTAGGGACCCCAATTTATAGTTTTGGCAACTTCCTTTCCGCATCCCAGTTGCGAAAGGACTTGCGACACGAAATCCGCGAAACTCCTTTCGCATCCCAGTTGCAAAAGGACTTGCGACACGAAATCCGCGCAACCTCGACTAGTCGTGGGCGGCCCCAGATGTGACTCCACTTCTCAACAAAAAGTACAGATTTTCTGAAATCATTATATATGTAATTTCTTTACTTGTTTCTTGTCAACCTTTTATAAAATAATTAATGGCTATTAAAACTTCCTTCTCTAAGTGTTATAAACTTTTAAATTTTTTATTTCTAATGTATTTCTCAACATCTCTTTCATATCTTTCTCTTCCGTGTTATATACAACTGATCATGACTTGTTATTAAGAAGGACTTCGTTTTTCATGTGTATATTAGAGAATAATTCATTTCTTTATAATATATATTTTTTCTTTTGTTAGATTTATTTATTTATTATATTATTCTATATTGAGGTCATTCTTCGAGTATAAATTCAAGACCTTATATTCAAAGAAATACAAATATTTATTCAATATTTCTAATTATATTTCATACTTCTAATTTTTATCACTGCTTGTTCACTAAAAAACCAATGGATTTAACTTAGGATTAAGTCAATTCTGAAAATTTTCTTACCTAGAGTCGGCTCAATGGGTTTCAAACCATGGTCACAAATTTTTTTTCTTAAAGGGAAATATTACATGCATCTCTTGTCATGCACATTAATATATGAGGCCATTTTTTTTTGGTTAGCTTGTTACAATATGTGCTGATGTATTGTTATGGGATGGTGAGGGATTATAACGGATGGGTTTGGCCAACAATCAATAGTTTTTTTTTTTTTTTTCTAATTTTTTTCCTAATTTTTTGAAAGATTAAATTACGAGAGGGATTGAACCTTGGATCACTTAACACATACTATACCGTCTCCACCAACTTATTTAACAAGTGGTCCAAACTATTTATTATATGATATACTATTTCATGTGTTTGCTAAAAAAATCAAGATTAGAAAATGATGTAGCGCGAGTCGCGGACACTTTCATGTCCAAGATGGACCAGAGAAGGCCCAATCAGAGGCAAAAGCTATCAAGACCGTCAAAATCTTAAAATAGGCATATCTCGCAAATCGGAATGAGTTACTCGATGTATATGATTTTGGGGTAGGACAAGCTACTTTAGCCAACCAACCAGGCTATACCGAGTTACCCAAGCCAAATTTGTGAGATTCCATCATATCAACGGCCAAATTCCATGTTTAGTTTCATCTTTACTATAAATAGTAAGTTTTAGTTTGATTATAACTCTTCATCCGTTGGGTTTTAGGAGTTGTGTCCAACATGAAAAGTACTAAAATAATTAGGAGAATAACGTGGTTAAGCCACATAGAACGCTTACTATAAAAAGTAAATTTACTATTTATAATAAGTTACGAATTTCTAAGAGTTTTAGTTATAGTTTGCTTCTGATTTCTCTCTCATTGCTTGGTATCCCTATTTAAAGGGTTGTGAACTCGTTTAATTCATTAATTAATCAAATTTCAAATAAATTTCTATTTTCTTGCTTTCTTTCCTCGTGGATTTGAGAAGTATCTGTGAGGAGTCTACGGTGGATTCAGAATAGTTATTCTCTTGAGGAAGACGGTGCTCGACCTCATATCCTTCCCTGCATCAAAAAATCATTTAGATCAATGGCCTATAAAACACCAGCTAAGAAGAAATTAAGGCCATATTCAAAAGAAAAGTAGATGATCAAACGGTTGACATATTTCAATCCAAGAATTTCTTTTTCCTATTAGTTTTTGCCATACATAGCGAGGCCCACTAAATAATCTATTTGGGTCATTAAAACATACCCAAATCCAACTGCCATAGTCCTAACATGTCCAACAACAACCATATGGTAAGCAATAGTGGAAAACCCCTTAACCAATTCAACTAATAGAGGAAACAGATAGGATTTTCATGACACATGACCCACATCTTAATTCAACTAATAGAGAAAACAGAGGATTTTCTTACACATGATCCACGTCTTTGCAGAGTATACTTGAGCACTCTATTCAGACATTGGGTAGTTTAGACCATTGATTTGTTGTACCCCACTAATCTATTGGATGGACTATGCCCAAAAGATCTCCCAAATAATGTCACTCAGCTAATAATCTCCTGTCTTTTCTGTTTTGTTTTTTGTTTTTGTTCGAATGTAGAGTCGTAGACTGTTGTTATATTTCTCTTCTGAATGGACTATCTGCATAGGTCACAAATTGAAAGGCTAAGACTGCCCCGTCAATGAGATTTAAGGGCAATATCAACGAATGCAAACAAACTAACGGTCATTATCAGAACTTACCTTCGAAAATCATGTGAAGGCCCTATTGGGAAGGTGATGATGGTGAGGAAGAATTTCAAAGCAGCTAAGGTGTACGGTCCTCCTCATCTCTTGAGAATGTGGGCCCACCTCACTAAAATACTATTAGGACCACTTACAAATCATTTTTTAATGGGGACAACTTAGCAAATCTAGGTAGTATGATTTTGTCATTAGCATGGATGTAATTAATTCCTGATCGAGGGCTTCTTACTTAAATGCTTGATGATTGTAAAACGAGACAAGACAACCGAGATGCTTTTCGGCCCCTCGGCGAGCATGCTTCAAGGGATTCCTGATATGGTAGAAGTACCTCAAATGTTCTGTGTTCATCACAAATCTCGGGCACACCCCAGCAGCTTTGCCAACACCGGCTGTGGGAAGTGGATAAATTCTGTAGGGCCACCAAGGATGTATGAGTATTATCCACGCCGTCCATTCATTTTTTTCAGATCATTTTATGCCATGAGCCCAAAATTAAAGAATATTCAAAGCTCAAGTGCACCACACCACAGTAATAAGTGAGAATAATGATTTCCACCGTTGAAACCTTCTTAGGGCCTACAGTGATGTTTCTTTGTATCTAACGTGTTTATAAAATCACACAGACATGGATGAAGGGAAAAAACAAATATCTGCTAGATCCAAAACTTCCATGCCCCCAAGAATTTTTCAACCGTAAACATTCAATTCACACAGTTTCCTGTGGTGTGCTTCATTTGAGCTTTAAACATGCTTCCTTTTGGGCTCTTTCACTAAAACGATCTAGTAAAATGGATGGATAGAGTGGATAAAAGGCATAAATTACTCTGGCCCCACAGAGTCTACTCAGTACGCACGTTTGTAGGACGTACGCGATCCCTCTATTCACACGCGTGACATGTGTGTACGAGAGTTCTGAGCTGTTCATCAGGTGTGCCCTGGACCATATACACCGTGGCTCGAATACCTGGCTGGTAAGGTAAACAGGTGGGCCATGTGAATATATTGAACATGGACTATTGTTCAATCCTTAATTTCTAACACCCGGTCAGGTGGTAGACTCTCAGGAGTTTCAACACCCGGTCAAGGGTTCGAGTATCCATGGGTGGTGAAATCCCACTTCGGCGTGAGTGTGTGGGGTGGTGTGTGCGTGTGTAAAAAAAATAATTCTAACTGTCAATATTACTCATACAAGCATGGTTCACCTAGTGACTGGACCGGCCTCTTTTTTTTTTTTTTGCCACAAAACATATCAAGATGTGAAATACCAGATGAACGACCGGGATCTTGCATGCACATGCAATGTTGGCATGTGCAGGGAGATTCAACCCCTATCATCTCAAAGAGGAATTATACTGTCTCTAGCCTTCTTGGGCCACGCCTCCTTTCAAGTGGGCCCGTGATATAATATATTGATCTAGACCGTTGATCTGGTGTATGGTTTGGACACATCAATAAAGTTATAAGTGATGTATCCGTACTTATATATATATATATATATATATATATATATATATATATATATATATATATATATATATATATATATATATGTCAAATCTTAGGTACTGATAGAGCGCATGCTGCTCGCATCAAGGCCGTTGATTTATTTAAATATAAGGGAGTGAAAAATAATAATAATAATAATAAAACAATGATATCTGGTTGAGTTGATTCTTTTATTTTAAAGAAAAAAAAAACCAAGATGGTCATGGTTAGATAAGTATTAAACATGTATAAATTTTGATACTCTGGCCGAGTGTGGAGGTTCATACACTTGCACCTGGATATTGGCATAAGTCCACTCAAATTAAACCGTACGTTACATGGGCCATCACCTAAAATATATGGTGAACTAATATCTTTGGTTGGTGGATAACCAATGGATGGTTAAATGAAAGTAGGCAATGGTCTGAATTCAATAAACATGTATTCATTAATCAGAAGCTGTAATTATTCAATTTCTCCAATTTTACGGTTGTGACCCTATCTACAATTTCTCCCATGTTTTATGTGGTTTAGTTGGATCTACTGTATTCCATGTATACGATTTATGATTGCATGTGTATGAACCTTCACAATATGCCAGAGTATCAATTAACTCTCCTATCAGACAGGAAGCGGATTGCGTACTGAGTAAACTCTGTGGGGCCCACCGTGATTTATGAATGTTATCCACTCCGTCCATCCATTTTACCAGATAATTTTAGGGCTTACTTACAAAAATGCATCATATCCAAATCTCAAGTGGATCACACCACAGGAAACAGTGTGAATTGAATGTCTACCTGTTGAAAAATTCTCAGGGTCATAGAAGTCTTGGATTAAGTTGATATTTGTATTTTCCCTTCATCCATATCTGTGTAATCTTATTAAAAGGTTGGATAACAAATAAACATCCATGTGGGCCCTAGGAAGGTTTCAATTTTGGAAATCATTATTCCCATTATTTCCCGTAGTGTGGTCCACTTTAGATTTGTATATGCTTCAAATTTTATCCCAGCCCCTAAAATGAACTGGAAAAATGGATGGACGGCATGGATATATCATATACATTCACTGTTAGCTCAATAGAGTTTACTCGGTACGATAGAAACATAATGAGTTAGCACACAATCCGATTTCCTATTTGACGATTGTGTCGGTAGACGGTAATGAGGAATACGTGGATCTTTGTGTTAGTCTTAACATGCAAAGCGCATAAGGGTATCCCAACCGTTCATCTAAAGTAATCCGGATGGATGGTGCCTAATATTCTCTGACGCTAACCACTGAACCACCGTTAGCAGTCTGGAATACTACGAGGTTGGTAGAATAAGCTTATTCTATAAGGGCTTTGCATGGTCCACTGAGGTGTGCATGTCATCCAACCTGTTTACTATGTTCGAACCACCATGAAATAGGACTCCCCAAAAATAAGATTAATCTGATGGTGTGGACTGCATATGAATATTTTGGAGATTTTAGATGGTTATCAATTGTTTTCTGTTGTGGGGCTCACCCCATGTGATGGACGGTTTGCATACTGATAGCGTAATAGTGAGGTGGCTACTGACAGTGCTATGTGAGCCCCACATAATATATATGTTTTATTGAAGATGTCAATCTATATTTCTAATTCTAAATCATTATCGAGCACAGCCCAAAACTGAAAGACATTCAAATCTCAAGTTGACTGCCCTACAAGAAAACAATGCTTTTTGAATGCCATCATTAAAAACTGTGTGACTCACTGTAATGTTTATTTATCATCCAACTTGTTGATTAGGTCACACGTAAATATCAACTTAATCGATAACTTTTGTATTCTTTAATAAGCATTTAACAGCAAGTGTTCAATCACTGCTCTTTCCTATGGTGTGGTCCATATGAGATTTGGATATGCCTTATTTTTTGCCCCATGTTATAAAATGGTTTGAAAAAATGGATGGAAGGCGAGGATAGGATATATACATCATGATGGAGCCCATAGAGTACTGTGTGTAGCCACCTCACTGCTGATCCTGTTAGTATGCAATTCATATGACATACCGTCCGTGCATTACTTGTACGTTGACGGGATGCGTTAAAAATCAGGCCTATATTATCATTAGGTTGACCATATAATATAAAGTGGTGGAAAAACATTCAAATTCTACGGTAGGCCTATTTTTTGGGTGTCCACTTGCATGGTGGAGTTACCCAGCTGAACTCGTTAGACGCCCACACACCCCGTGGGCTACACATAAGAAATACCTGTAGTTGCAGAGGAACCGGTTTTCTGCAATAGTCGCATATTGGAGGGTAGAAATATTGACTGACGCCAATTTACTGTTAAAGCCTTTTGTAGGAACTTCCTGCCTAGGTGGCCCACTGTAATGTTTGTAAGAAATTCACCTGTCCATCCTTTTGTGAGCTAATTTTAGGAAATGAAACAAAAAATGAATAGGATCAGGACTCAAGTGGACTGTACTAAAGAAATATGTAAGTAAATTCCTACGGTTGAAACCTCTGTAGGGCTGTGCTATTCATACTGTTCGCAACACCATTCCTACTGAGATGAAATAAAAACACGAATATTAAACTGATTCAAAACATCTGTGACCACACAAATATTTCAACTATTTACATTCAATCTTTATGTTTTCAGCCCACTTGAGTATTCAATCTAACTCATTTTTGGATCAATGTCCTAAAATGATCTAAAAAAGCAGATGAATAGAGTGGATTTCTCACAAACATCATAGTGGGCCCTGCCTTCATTTTTTCAGCCCACTTGAGCATTCAATCTAGCTCATTTTTGAACCAATGTCGTAGGACGATTTAAAAAAATATATGATGAGATAGAGTGGATTTCTCGCAAACATCATAATGATCCCCGCCTGAGTTTCCAGCAAATAAACTTCCAACCAGAGGCTTCTACGGGAAATCTGCGTCCGGAAACGCCCAATCTAGAAATTTTCTAGAACCTAATCCATCGACAGTGGGGCCCATCTTACCAACAATCTTTATCACCCAAACCAAGGGTCCACTTATACAAAAAAGCATGCATCAGGTGTACACTCGATTAGTTTATTGTACTGGCAATGCAATGGAAAGAAACCAGACATTGATTTTTATCAATTTGGCGAAGTAGTTGAGTCGTCCAAATCATGGAAACGTCGAAACATTTCTTAAGCTGAAGACTGTCTTGCGTCTGAATGAATTTGAATTTATGACATTGACGAGGTCATCTGTGCGTATAGACTTCTCAATCACGCTACAGCACATGGGATGCATAGCTGATCATTACCGTCGATTTCTGGGCATCAAAATGGATGGTCTACAGGCTAAGAAGTACTGTAACCGGACTATCCTAACCGTCCAAACGATAGATTACATGTTGAATACGGACCATTGCTATTTATAAGTTGTAAATATATCTAATGGATAGGATAATCTGACTTCCCAATTTCGACCTATATCGAACGTTACGTGCAGATTCAACAAATGAAGGAGAGATGTTCACGTCCAACCGGCTGGACGAAAAGTTACTATATATCCACTCCATAGATGACTTTCAACGCATTGTGCATGTGCAAAATCCAACCCGTCCAATTGGTTAGCTCCACGAAGGATCGTCTGGGATGAAAATAAGCTCCATCCACTCATCAGGTGGACCACACTTCTATTTGATTGTTTATAGCGCCTATACATTATTTTTCTATGATGTAGGACCTGATATATTGATGGAGCTGATTCTCGCATAAATTAATCATTATGGTGGGGCCAACCTACTGGACGGGTTGGACGTCCCACGCACATGATAAATCAGATGTTATCCACCGGGCAGTAGTAGCTTACAGTCCAAGCAGTTGGACATGAGTATTTCTCCAAATAATGCAAGGGTAGAGATTTGATACTCTACCAGAGTACAACACTTGATACGCAGGCACTCAACAACTATGCAAATGGCGTAGACTAATAACTAAAATTGCATAGAGACCCTACATTGCAGTCCCAAACTTAGATTAGTGGAGCAATCCTAACCTCTGATTGGCAGACACTTGTTTGTTGAAATATGATCATTGGATATTTTTCCATTTATCGCAGTTAAATGTCCACTAATCCGATGGTCAGATATTCAAATAAGTGTAATTTCTGGGTAAAGACACATCTAAATCGGACCCATAATTTATACAGCTTAATCTAAATTAATTATATCCGCCTAATTCAATTGGCGGACATTTATTGGACGGTTAAAATTGAAAAATATCCAAAACCTTATTTCAAGGAACTAGTGTTCACGAATTAGAGGTTAGGATTGATCAACTAATTTAGACATAGTCTGTTACACAATTTAGTCGGTTTACTTTAAGTTAATAATGCCACGTGTATCATATCTAAATGCTTGAGTATCAAGCGTCGTTGTATGCAGCCAGAGTATCAAATAACTCCCTCCTGGGCTTTTTACCAAGTCACAACTCCGATGCAAGAACCCCACCTCACTCACATGGGAGCGGATTAGGTGCGGCCCCAGCCTGACCAACGACGGTACGTCACTTACCATGGGGCCCAACATGATTAATTTATTCTATATCCACACCGTTCATCCATTTTTTCAGATAATCTTATTATATGATTCAAAAAATGAACCAGATCCAAGTCTCATATGGACCATATTATAGAAAAAAGTGGTGATTGAACACTCCACCATTAAAATCTTCCTAGCGCCCACAGTATTGTTCATTTTCCATCGAAGCTGTTGATGAGGTTACACAAACCTAGATGAAGGGAAAAAATAAATATCAGTTTGATCCAAAACTTATATCGCCCATAATAAGTTTTTAATGGTTAGTCACTACTATTTACCATGATATGGTCCACCCAAGATTTGGATTAGTTCATTTTTAGTTTCATGCACTGAAATGATGTGAAAAACAGATGGACGGTGTAGATATAGGAAAATACATCAATGTGGGCCCCACATTAAGGGCCACACCATCTTTGGGGAGGCCGGGGCCGCACCAAATCCTCTCCGATCTCACATGCATGACGTTGTTACTCAATATTTAAGTATTATTTTACTAGTACTATAGATTCGTAATGAAGAGCCAGACTCCTGCTTTAGCTCAGCACCCTATAAGAAATGGTGGTGATTTATCCTCCTCACATGTCTCACAGACGTACAGCTTTGCAGACCATCCAATTTGTGGGTCCCAATGCGAATGGGGTATATCATTAAAATCACACTGACTAAGCGATCACAACTTTCGATTGATGGGTATATATGGACGGTTAATGGTAAGATAGTGAGTGATCAAAATTCAGAAGGAGAAAATATGGATTGATATGTCATCTTCTTAATGTCGGACATACATATGGACAAAAGAAATTTAAAGAAAAATGGATAAAATCCAGTATAATTCAACTAGTAGATGGATCTGTTGGATAATTAGTCAAAATTTTAAGATTCATTGTTGGAGAGATCGAAGGTCCTGTTTAACTAGTTAAGTTAAAATGTCGAAATTTACAATTTTTTTATTTTAATCTATGGATTTTTTTAGCCCGTTTAATTGGTCAACAAGATGTCAATACATGATGGAAGTTTATACATTTTTTATAATTTATTTCCTTATTTAATTAGCACTCATTTAATTATATTTTAAATTTTATTTATAATATTATTTAAGTATGCTAAAGTTATTTATTTAAAGAATTTATGAATCGATTGATAAAATATTTAATTTTTTTTTTTTTTAAAATTTCTGGTAAGTTTAAGAAATTTCTCTTCTAGATTCAAAAATACATTATGGATTGTACTTATTTATAGAGTCAGAAAGACGGAGATGAACATCATCACATCCTTCCCTGCATCGCTTCACGGTGTAGTTTTTCGGCTATAAGCCAATGGCCTAGTAATTTGAGTGGTCCAGATTCCTTTGCGATATGCCATGTGTACGGTTGAAGAAGCACCACCGTTTTCTAAATGGTGTCTGACTAGCACATGAGCTTAGAGTAGCCCTTCATGGAAAAGAAAAGACAGGCAAAAGGTTGAAACTAAGCCAACAGATGCCAGCAAGCATTCTACCCCCTTCCATCTTTCGGCCGCGGATTGCCCGGAGACCCTGTCACGTGGGATATTCCTTGTGACATTACTCTTTGGGCCCACTGTGATGTATGTGTTTTATCCACGCCGTCCATCTATTTTTTTCAAATCATCTTATGGCATGAGCCTAAAATGAGTCAGATCCAAAGCTCAAGTGGACCACACCAGGAAACAGTGGGATAGTGACATCCACCGTTGAAACCTTAACTCCGTGATTTTTATTTTCTATCCAACATGTTCATAAGGTCATACGAACCTGGATGAATGGAAAACAAAAATATCAGCTTGATCCAAAACTTCCGTGGCCCCCAAGAAGTTTTCAACGGTAGGCGTTAAATCCCCACTGTTTCGTTTGGTGTGGTCCACTTGAACTTTGGATCTGCCTAATTTTTGTCCATTTACTCTAAAATGATATGGAATAACGGATGTACGGCATGGATAAAACACATACATCACGGAGGACCCCACAGAGACCCCTGGTGACCAGGTCTCTAGGCCAACCGCGTCCCCATCTTTCCCAACAAACGGATGGTGATGCTGATGATGGGGTAGGTAGATTTTCCTTCCCTCGCAACCTTGTTTGTTTTTGACCTCTTTCACCACTCCTCTTCCCCGTCATCAAAACCCAACTTTCTCTCTCTCTTCCCCAGCATCAAAACCCAACTCTCTCTCTCTCTCTCTCTCTCTTAAGTACACTGCCTTTAGATCTCTTTAACATTTAAAGGGATTGTTTGGGTGCCTTACTTGTGTCTTTTGGGTACCTCATTTGGAGTAAGTACTTAGATTGAGTGTCCAAGTAGCCAAGTCCATTATCTTATTTGGGTACTTTAGATTTCAGTGTCTGATGACACATGATTTGATTTGGGTTCCTTGATTTACAAGTGCAAACATGTTTTTGGTCCCAAGAACTGATCTGGGTCTTCTTCATTTTGGTCACTGATGAAGAAATCTTTCCATGATTTTGAGCCGAAGTGGTACAAAGGCCTCATCTGGTTGGTAGACGCCATTTGTACTACCTTTCTGTAAGGTTACATATCTGCTGCTAGGGGCATTTTGGGCATTCTAGAAAACATGGTTGCAGGCAATGGGCTGCTGTTCCCTGTTCTTGGCTTTGCATCCTGTATTGCATTCATTTACATGTCTGTGGGGGATTTGAGGTTTCATTTCCAGCAACCCAAGTATGGGTTTGTGGAGAGGAATGGGACCCAGTTCTTTTTAGATGGGAAGGCTTTCTATGTGAACGGTTGGAATTCCTACTGGCTAATGGACCAAGCTGTGGAGGATTTCAGCAGGCCCAGGGTCAGGGCCATGCTTCAAGCTGGTGAAAAGATGGGTCTCTCTGTTTGTAGGACTTGGGGTTTCAATGATGGGGCCTACAATGCTCTTCAGATCTCACCCGGTCGATTCGACGAGCGTGTCTTCAAGGTATGGATTTTGAATTCAAAATTTCCGCCTTTCTGTGATTGCTAGTAGTTTGAATTTGAATGCGATTTGGGTTTTTAGTGTTTCAAAGTGTATTGGGAAATTAGAACTGGAAATGGTTGTTGCAGATTCTTTTACTGTCTATACGGAGGTTGTTTTTTGAATTGTTTGATGCTTTTGAGTGGAGATTGTACATGAATGGTATGGAATGTGATTTATCTAATTTTAGTTTTGTGCTGTTTCTCTGACCATACGAATGGGAAAGGAGAATTCATTGTGCAAGAATGAGACGATGGATGGGGATTATTTAATGAAATCATTTAAAAGGAAAGAGAAATACTAAAATGTTGATTGGTATAGCGTGTATTTGTATATGTTTTTAGACAGACATATATTGTATAAGATTTTTATTTTTATTTTATTTTTTTAATACACACAGAAATACTAAAATGTTGATTGGTATAGCGTGAATTTGTATATGTTTTTAGACAGACATATACTGTATAAGATTTTTATTTTTATTTTATTTTTTTAATACACACTCACACCACACTGGGTTATTATTTTTATTTTATTTTTTTAATACACACACTCACACCACAGTGGGTTATCACCACAGTGGGTACTCGAACCCATGAGCTCATGTTGAAATTCTCGTGAATCCACCACTGAGGCATGAGTAAGTTCAATGGGATTTTTCCTGTGGATTTGTTTTGCCTTATTTACATCTTGTTCATAAGTAAATCTCTATGCTTGGAATTCCTTTATTTTTTTGTGATATTGGGCTTTTTATTTTATTTTATTTTTTCTGTTCAGGTTTTCATTGTTCGTATCAGATTCGTCATTATATAAGTCATCCATCAATCTTCTCAGGAATGCTCATTAATCTGAATCTTGCAAATAAAAGACTCTGCCTCGTGAAGACCTGCAGTTCACTTTGATATTCATTTCTTTTAACTTCGCAATGTTTCTATGTTAACATATGGATGCCATATTTATATTTTTGTGTAAATGTGTTTGTAAATATTTATGGGTAATACATGTATAAAGTATCATTGTCTTTAATATGTTTTTGGGGGGTAGGTTGCAGATTATTTCTATAGTATCATCGTCTTTAACATGTTTTAGAGGGGTAGGTTGCAGGTTATTTCCATACAATTGCTTAAGATTACTAAGCCAGCTTCAAATTTCGGCGATCAAGATCCTTTTACATTTGTACCACTTGATTTTTGTTCTTCTTTTTTGCCCCTCTGGTTTGCATTTTTGATAACTGAAAAAAAAAACTAAAAATGTCAGGCGTTGGATTGGGTTATTGCGGAAGCACGGCAACATGGCATCAGGTTGATTTTTAGCTTAGTCAATAACTTGCAACCATTTGGTGGGAAGACTCAGTATGTCAAGTGGGCATTGGATGAGGGCATTGGTTTGAGTTCTTCTAATGACTCGTTCTTCTTCGATCCGTCCATTCGCCAGCATTTCAAGACTTACCTGAAGGTGGGTTCAATTCGTTCTAAATAGAAAGTTTCTTAATAATCGTATACTCGTATTGGGATTAGTTTCATTATGAAAATATAGGACCTTTATTGTATTCCTTAGGCTACGTTTGGATGAACTATTTGATCAGATTGCAATAATTAATTTGATAGAGAAGAAGAGACTAAAGTGTAACTACCTTAGCATTCATGATGAGACTTGCCTCAGTTTGCCAATTTGGAGCTTAGTTACTCTAATATGAAATGAATACCAACAAGGGTAATCATTTTTACCTTATTGAACTGATTATTGCAATTCAATTCAATAGTGCATCCAAACAGAGGACTGTACTCTGTTGTCTATAGAAATAGATCGATCAAAAGCATGGTAAAAAAAGGATTGGGGAATTTGCTCCGTCCAAGTTAGTGTAGTTGGTTTTTGTGAAATTACTGTTTCTTTTACAGACTCATTAGAATTTAGAACTTTAATTGCATAAATCATAATCTAATTGACATGTAATTTCACTCTCAATACTGGAAACATCCATCAATCTTTTGTCGTTTACTCTTCATTAAACCTAGTATTCGCAATTCAATCACTTCTACATCCAAACACAGCCTCTTGAAATATGAATTAGCAGTTCTACCATCTGACCTTTTATCTACTTGGAATTTGCAATGTCTTACAGAAAGTATTGACGAGGAAAAACAGTATCACCGGCATTGAGTACCGAAATGACCCTACCATCTTTGCATGGGAGTTAATGAATGAACCTCGCTGTACATCTGATGCTTCAGGTGATACTCTCCAAGTAAGTCTTCTTGCCATACATTTAATGCAGCCCATATAAATGCTTCAAACATCAATAGTAGACTCTCACATTATCTGATTAATTGAAAGTGCGGACTGAAAATGAAATGGTGTGAATTTATATGCAATTCTCTTTGGTCAGAAGTGAGTCCCTTATGCAATTTTAGCAGATAAATAAATAAATAAAAATCAGCTATTCCAGTAAATGTTGTTGGTGGAAATATGGGTTTTTCTAATCTGTCAGTATATTTGAAGAATTGCAGGATTGGATTGAAGAAATGGCAGGATTTGTGAAATCAATCGACAAAAACCATCTATTGACAGTCGGGCTTGAAGGGTTTTATGGCCCAACTAGCCCGGGAAAGTTGAGTGCGAACCCTGGAGAATGGGCAAGTGCCGTCGGAACTGATTTCATTCGCAACAACAAAATCTCAAGCATCGATTTCGCCTCTGTTCATGTCTATCCCGATCACTGGTAAACACTGAATTGCACCCAACTTCTTCTTTTGGCTTTTTGAAGTCTGCAACACTTCCACTTTCTTGCATGGCATTATGCACTCTTTCGGATTAGTGCTGCTAATCTAAGATTAAATTCCACAGAAGAATCAACTTCATTCTTCTTTTTGCAGGATTATGGATCAAGAACTCGAAGACCAACTAAAATTCGTCTACAAATGGGTGAACTCTCACATTGACGATGGAGACAGAGAACTTGGAAAGCCTGTCTTGTTTGCAGAATTCGGGCTGTCAAACAAAAACAAGAACTTCAAACCATCTCATCGTGATACATTTTACAGATCTGTCTACGACATAATCTACAAGTCGGCAAGGAAACACAGATCGGGGGCCGGGGCCTTCCCTTGGCAATTCATGGTTGGAGGCATGGAAGAGTACAATGACGATAACGGTATCATCCCATGGGAGAGGCCATCCATGTATACACTCGTAACAGAACAGTCATGTCGGTTGGCAGCGCTCCGACATGGGCGAGATCGGTCAAAGGGGAGCTCAGAAGAAGCATGTTAATGGGATTTATGTCTCTTTTTTTTTTTTTTCTCTTCTTCTTTATTTTTTTGTTTAAATTCGATTTCTCATTTGAGCCTTCTTTGATGGTTTGGAGTGTTTAATTCTTTTTGGTCATATGAATTTATATACTCACAGAGAAATGAATGATGTAAAATGAAAGTATTCAATTCATTCCCATTGCTTTTGCAGGCCTCAGGAATGGTACCTTTCGTTTCTTTAATGTGGGGAGCAGATACTACTGTCCTCCTGATTGGTCCATCTGAAAATGGCTCATGATTGAAAATAATAAACCAAGTGGATGATCTCAGCCATCAGTCTTCCCTGTTGAATGTTGTTCTTTAATCATGTTTGATTTTCGAAATCCATTTGAAGGCCATTTGTTTGTATGGCTTTCGATACATTTGGTGTGGTTTTCAACAGTGGGCCATCTACTGATAGAACCCACTAGATGGACAGTCGGGATGCACCAGATCAATTGCCACCTGTTTGAGTCGAGTCATACCAGACGAGTCGCCCCGACTCGGACAAGGTAGGGAGGGCCGAGTTGAACATTGTTTCTAACTCTGAAGGATGGGGACCATAGTTCAATATCCAAACCATTGATTTGTTGATTCACATATTGAAATACTGAAATATGGTAACAATCTACAATCAATTAGGAAAATTTCCCAATATTTGCAGTTAGGATATTCCAATCTCGAAAATTTCTGGACTGAAGTCGTGGATATAACACACAACGGCCCCACTTTCCAGAAATAAAAACACGAGCACATTGCACAATTCTGGCCTAAGTCTCGCTCTGGTCGACTCAGCCTCCTTTGAGCCAAATCACCTGAGTCTGTATGCAATTTGCGCAGGTTGGGCTGGGTTGAGGTTCAACCCAAGCCCAACCAACCCCTACGGGACCCAACCCGAATTCCAACCTGAGGTGCCTAACCAAACCTGACCTGAAATCCTCTCTATAGATCATCCAACCTGACTAAATACTTGTGATTTTCCAGCCCGTATTTGCTCAACCTGAATTCAAATTGGGTTGGTATTTACCAAGCTGTGGACCTTGACAACCTGACCCAAACTCAGGTTGGGTCAATTGGGTTCAGGTTGACCCAAACCCAAGTTGAGGTCCTAAATGAATGTGAAGAGTAGAAAAGTATTGTCTCAGGTCCTAAAATAAACAATCTAGATTGCAAATAAACCATAATCAGAATAGTATGATTTGAAATAGATCTATAAATCAAGAAACATTGGCCTAAATCATCAAGTTGCAGCTTCTACCTGATGATACCAATCTACTCACAATTAGAGCTGGGAAATGTCTTTTAACTAATGTTAAAATCCCTTCATATATATTAATATGTCATCCCGTAACGGCTCCAGTTTTAAAGAAAGTAATTGTTTGACATGATATCAGAGAGGAATGTCAAGTGTTCAAATCCCAAGAACAGAATATATCAGCCTGATTTTCCTCCCTGCCTCTAAAAATCAGGCAGATATCAATGGATATGACTCAGTGCAGTTGATGTAGAGTGGGTCGCGGATAATTTAATGGCTTACCATGTACGATTTTGGGTAGGACAAGCTACTTTAGCCACCCAACCCTGCTACGTTGGGTTGCTCACACCAAATTTGTGAAATACCATTAGATCGATGGTCGAATAGTTAGGGGAACCTCATGATTTGGCCAAATAGGACACTATTTTTGGCCGAAAACCATACGCGGAATCACGAATGTCTATAAATAATAAGTTTACTACTTATAGTAACTAGGAGTTTTAGTTGTAGTTTAATTCCAAAATCTCTCCCTAGGGTTCGTAGCCTTATTTAAAGAGTTGTAATCTTGTTTTTCATTATCAATAAAATTATTTCGAGAAGTTTTGTGGATTCAGAACAAGTATCCCCTGAGGAAGACGGTGCTCGATCTCTTTCCTTCCCTGTGTCAGCAATGGTGTGGCCCACCCAACAAGTGGGTCAGCCTGATTTTCAAATTTTCATGACTGAAAGTGTATTGTAATAACAAAACTGCACCATTATACTAATAGAAGTTCATTAAGAAACACAAATACTATGTGGGAAAGCCAGACATGGCTTCTCCCAACATTAGAACATACTTAGAAACTAATACAACCAGTTTATTCACCACACCATTATTACATGTTTGAGCCTGTGTTTTTATGTTGAATGGTGGTGATTAGTGGCCACATTTGCAATCCACACAACTGCAGCTCGCCCCGCACTTGCATTTCCCATCGTTCTCAGCTGCCGGAGCGACCTCAACCACCTCCTCGGTGTACCTGCAGACACACCATTACTCGTATTGAATTTTCTGGGCTGATCTCAAACGTTGGTTTGCTACTTGGGCTGCAATTTGTGATACGAACGGCCACTTGTCATTTTTGTACTATGGTGATGAGTGGGCCCCAACACCTCTGCTAAGGAGGTATGGATCCCACCAATCGGGTCTGTAGTTGGAGTGGTGGCAACCAGACGGGCCAGGCTAGCCTGTCGGGTTTAGGATTCCGGCTCAGGACGGATTTTGAAGCCCCGTTTATTGGCCGATCGGGCCTACGCGCATTTTTGTGTTAATGGGCAGGCTTCGATCCGACATCGCGGGCTTTAAATTACTAAATGGGCGATGCCCGGGTCTGACTTTTGGCCCGTTAATAATCGGGTTGGACAACGGATGACCCTGACCCGACACAGACACGGTTCGTTGCCATATCCGGGCAGTGTATCTCCAACTATCATCTAGTACTGGGATCCTCTACAACACCTGTTGTAGGCAGCAAGTACAACATCCGAGCTCTGTGGGGCCCACTGTGAGATGTGTATGTTATCCACTTCGTCCATCAGTTATATCACCTCATGTTCACCGTACAATAGAAAAAAAAAAAAAAAAAAAAAAACGAGATCGAAACTCAGGTGGACCACACCACGAGAACAATATAACATAAGCCCAAAAACTCTAAATTCATGCGTGTGGCCCACCTAATATTTAGATCAGTCTTATTTGTGTGATATCTCTTCATCTTACTCGGCTCAGCAATGAACACGGATTGAATATCATATGAACAGTGATCCCATGAAGGTTTCTATGGTGAGCTTTCCCATCCCTCTGTTCCCTGTGGTGTGGCCCACTTGGGTCTTGGATCGGCCTGATTTTTGGACCCAGCATATGGGAGACAGGGTCTAGGCTCAATGATCCAGACCCATTTATCTGTTGAGCCGCATCATGGACGGACCACGAATTAAAAATCTCGTATAAGATCCATCCATGATGGGGTTAAAGACCGAAATACCCTTACTAGGACAGGACAGCCAGGTAGAGGTGGGCATCCAGTCGAATCGGACCGGATTAGGTCCAACTCGACTCGATCCGGTTTTTGCAAGTACGTGACCTGAATCGACCGAGTTCATCAGGTTGACTCGATTGTAACCAATTCCTTGCTGGCCTGACCCGAACTGAGTCGGATCGAGTTGAGTCTGTCCGGTTGATTCGGACTGAGCTGAGTCAAGTCGAGCCGAAAACTCTAGTGCAAGGAAGGAAACAAAAGGAAAATCGGAAAGAAATATGGAGAGAAAGATGGAGAGGAGGGAAATCAGAAAAGAAAGGATGAGAGAAAGGAAGGAGAGGAAGTCGGCTTGGGTTGTGTTGTCGCATAGGTTTATCTGACGGCGCCGACTCAGGAAGGGTTAGGGTTCGGGTAGAAGAAGGGTAAATGTTTTTTTTAAAAAGTAAAATATGACTTTATATTACCCGATTTAGTCTGGATCGGATCGGATCGGACCGCATTCCGAATTGGATTGGATCGAGTCGCTACATGACCCGAACTCGACTCGATTTGACGTCAGATCTGAGTGGGTCTACTCGATCCGACCCCACCCTGGCTTTTGGTTCAGGTCGGATTGGATCCGACCGGTTCGATCGAGTCGATCCGACGAGTGGAGTCGGATCCTACCCACCATTACAGCCAGGTATGGCAGTTTCGTCGACGGGGGCAATTTGGTCTTTACAACACGCGTTTACGTGAAAACCTGGAATTTCATGAGGAAATTTGAAGGAGCGTTGTACCTGGTCCTGGTCTCAACTGTCACGACTTCAACGCCGTAGGAGTTTCCCTTCTTCCTGTAATATTACCAACCATTATAAAAAATAAAATAAAATAAAAAGCATAAATACAAGTAGTTGATTCTTAAAGCTTATAATCCTAAAGCTCTTCTCAACAGTAATGCCCACAAGATGTACGGTTCTGATGAAAGAGATGGCCACGTGGGGCTGTCTATATTTGCCCATACTTAATAGAGACTGTTAAGTTTCTTTGAAGGCCACTGATTAAATGGATGAGATGATCCCATGTGTAATTTTGTTTCATTTCCACCATGGTAGGTCGAGTAGATAGATGGTCCTAAAGAATCATACTGCCACATGTACGGTCCAGAGAAGCCTCTATCACAGTTCCGGTTTACAGGGCCCAATTAAAAAACTTCCCGCCAACGTATATCACTCATGTGGGATATCCAAGCCCTGAAAACGGTGGCTCCCACAAATCAATCCTGACCACTCATCAGGTGGGACACATCGTCAGCATCAATGGATGGCCCTGCATGCAGGTGGCTGTAGATGAGAGAGAGAGAGAGAGAGAGAGCGAGAGAGAGAGAGAGAGATTACTTACACGCACTGGCTCTTGTCGGCACAGTCGCAGTTGCCGCAGGTCGACATTGTAGAGTTATGGAAGGAGAGAGTAACTACTGATAGATAGAGAGAGACTGAGAAGAAAGTTCGATACAACTCGCTATGGTGGGAGAGTATTCAAGGGCTTCTCTTATTTATAGATACCTCGCGGCTCTTACATGGGCCCACCACTTACACGTTAGCCATCCAAAAGGAATCTCCATAGTGGAGGCTGTGGCTGGATATCAGCCTCTCCTGTCATATCATTTTCCTTTTTCCTGGATAGCTGAAAATATACGGAAGCGGATAGCGGGCTGAGAAACTCAATACGCAACCGCGTACTCAGTAAACTCTGTGGGGCCCAACTTGATGAATGTTTCTTATCTACGCCGTCCATCCGTTTTAGTAGCTTATTGGGCTTGATCTGAAAATAAGTATATATATCCAAACCTCAAGTGAACCAAACACAGGAAACAGTGTGAATTGAACGGTTACCGTTGAAAAGATCTTGGGGGCCAAGTTTTAGATCGAGCTGATATTTGTGTGTTTCCTTCTTCCATGTCTGTGTGAGGTTATGAAGATCTTGGATGACAATAAACTTAACCGTGGGCCCTAGGAAGTTTGTAACGGTGGAAGTCATTATCTTCACTGTTTTCACAGACGGACTGCGTGTTTAAGACATACATCCAGTGGCCCCATAGAGTTTACTAGTTAGTCGATAGAGTACGGCTTCCAAGATACCCTCCTGATCGAAATCGTGTCATTGAAGTAAGATAGCATGGAAAGATCAACCGAAATATTTGCAAATATTTAGATGGATTTTTACGAAAGTATTATTTGCGTTGAGGTGATGATATTGTTGAATTTATTTTTTTTAATTAAAATATTTTAAAATTTTTATTTTCTCGCCAAAACAATGTTGAATTTTCAAATAAAAATTACAATTTTCTTTAGCCCCACGTTGAAAAAGTTGAAAGGAACTTTATGCTTTATAAGTTGTTGTGTGTAATATTCCTACTTGAGTTGAGATACTTGGGTCACATATGCATTAATGGAATGCACACTCGAGCGTGGACAAGAGCAATGTGGCTTTAGTGATGCTAGATGACACACTTCACACATGCGCATCATGTCGTAGGAGGTGCGAGAGGTGTGATCTCACGGTTAGAGATGGAGAGTGCAAAAGAAATCTATAAATAACAAGAAATTCAGTAAAGCAAATTGTCTCGTACCAACCAAACAAACCAAATCAATTAATTAATTTTTTCTTATCATACATTTAGCTCCATCTTAAGAGTGGTGGTAATCTTTAGCCATAATCCGAGTATATGCTCTTGCGCTGGACTATTTCTGTCTCAATACAAAGAGTACTTCTTCATTTAGAAAAGGCTCCTAGTAGTCCTACCGTGTGCGGTCGATTATGAGGATTCCTTTTTCTGTGTGATTGTTTCTAATTACCTGGTATACTAAAAGTTTTTTCATACAAAAGGCAAAGTGCAAACTATCTTGGGAGGAAGAACCCTACCCTCCAATAGCTGCCTAATCGCCTCCGAGTGACTGAATAAGTGACTGATCTTCTTAGGTCTCAGTCATATATGATCGCAATCGACGTATTTGCCTATCTTGGTGCTTGGGGTCAAAGTTGTTTGGTTTGAATCGAGATGTACAATCGGTTCTGGCACGCCTACACACACCACATGTGACCAAAAGTAAACGGAGAGTAAACAATTTTTGGCATGTTCGATAGGACGTGAAATTACATGGTGACCTTAAATTTACTAGTACAATATGACCCGAAGAGGTCGTAACACTTTTGGGTCTACTGAAGCTCTTGCACAAGAGGAGGAAATGTAAATGCAGCCAATGCATGAGTTGTTGTTGAACATTGTACCTAATCCTCCAAACCAGGATATGATATCGTCATCTTGGACAGATCCTCTTGAGATAATGTCAGCTAGGCTATGCGATATGCAAATGGGGATTCAACATATTATAGAGTAGTCTCGAGCTTAGGCTGAGCAACTTTGAATTCAGACTGAAACTTTCAACGAGTTGATGGCTAATTAGACTGAGAGCTTGAATTAGATGATAGCCACTTTCGTTGAAAGAGCGCCTACTGTGCCTCATTAAACAGTGCCTCAGCTGAGTATGCTTCAACAAATTATTGAGATAAGCTCTATTAGAAACTTGGTGCTAGCACAGCCAATATCGACAATACAATGGAATATGCATTCTGCTCCAATGCAGGAAGTGCGGAATGTTCCTGCGCCTAAAGAGTTCAAATGATTCGAATGGAAAAACATGAATTTCATTCATGAGATCAGAAATTAGAGAATGCACGGGGATCAGCCTTTCCCTAGGAATATCCTTTATAATGGGGAACAATACTCGATAGGTCCGGGGCCACCTTTTGCTACCGAACCTCATCATCTGAATCGTGACCAAGTTTTACGACTAGTCCAAGAGGTAGAAGGCCAAGCTAAACTACCGCCGGTTTTCCATAAGCCTTATTCGGAATGGATTGATCGACAGACTCCATTGCCGCATTTGAATTTAATGTTTTTGACCAAGATGATCGAGTTGGACCAATATGATTGACTTTAATATTTTTCGACTAAGATGACTGATTTTGTTGTTTTTGAACTAGGATGGTCGAATTCAACCAAGACAACCGAATTTGATGTTTTTCAATCGAGATCGTTGAGTTCGATTAAGACGATTGAATTTGATTTTTTTCGACCGAGTTCGACCAAAACGGCTGAATTGAATATTTTTCAACTGAGATAGCTGAGTTCGACTGAAATGGTTAAATTTAGTGTTTTTGTCCGGTCGAACAGTTGCATTTATTGCACCAAAGGGTGAATCAGCGTCAATCTCACCTTTTTCCTCAAAGGCGAAGCAATATGATGAGCAATGGTGTACTCTATTTTTGACTGATCTTAAAATAACTAATCAGATAATGACATGTGTTATTCCATAAGGAATAAATAATTTGTAAAATATCTACGAAAATAATTGGAGCATTTTTTTACTAGGCATTGGGCTGAATGATAGACGTTAGTTATGATGATGATGTGTGGCCAAGAAAACTAAGAGATAGAAAGCAGGGGAGTGAAAAAGAATGGTTTGAAGTACAATACTTAAGGAGAGATAAGACGAAATGGGGGGCCAAATGTGAGATCATAGAGTTACAATACCCGTTGATTTATTTATTTATTTATTTATTTTTATTTTTTTAAAAAAAAAGGAATCTAAAGGGTGCGGTACATCAAAATGATAGTTGAATGCAGAATGCGGACGATTGAATAAAAACTTCAACCATGCATCCACATTATCAGTGGCTATGATCATTCAGCCATCTGTACATTTTGCCCTAAATGGGCATGCATGCTGGTGATACGTGGGGTGCGTGGATCTTTCTCACATCTGCTACATTTGCACGGGTGAGCCGCGAGTTCGAAAAAACTCACTCGCGCGGGTCCACTTAGCAGGGTCATGGACGCGCTTGACCAACAATTGGTCCAGCTCATTAGCAAACTAGCTGTTTGCTGATGCTCCGGATCCCATAAATGTTGTACATGGTTGAATGATCCGAGCCGTTTATATGATGCGGCCGATAGGATATGGGACACACCCAGAAAACCACACACATGTTTATCTTGGCCATTGATCCGCTTACATGTTTGAACGATTTAAACATGTGACGATTGAACAATTTTCTTGAAGCGTCTCATCGACCATGTTTATCTTGGCCATTGATCTGGTTAAGACCGAAAAACTCCCATCACCTATGTACCTCATCATATCAACGGTGTGGATTACCGAGCCATGGCCCCACGTGTGCCCGTAATCACGTGCGGCGTCAAACTGTAAGTTTGGTGATGATCAGGACGGAAGCGGATTGCGTTATAACTCAGTACTTTCAGCATACTGAATAAACTGTGGGGTCTACTGTAATTTATCCACCCCGTCCATTCATTTTACCAGGTAATTTTAGGGCTTTCGCCCAAAAATTAAGCTTATCAAAGGTGGACCACCTGTTCAAAGACAAGCGTTCGGCTCCTAACCTGATGGACGGTGTGGATTTCATTCATATGAATTAGTTCGCTCCACAGAAGGTGTCGGCCAGCGTTTTTCCTAATCCAAATTGGCTGCACCATTCCATTCATGTGCGCACGGCCTCTTGCACTTGTGTACTTCGACTATATATGGTGGGTCCCACCTGATACACGGATAGGATGTTCTAGAATCTAGACACGTGCCATGTCTGAACGTGGAGTTGCGTGTATGGATGGCAAACCTCCCTGGTCTGAAACACTGAGAAATGAGAATGGTCGAGTTCGAAGTGAATGGGTGAGAGAAGAAAAAACGATGGGGGAGGAAAAGGACAGATGCAGAGGTGGATGGAGGATAACATCGTGCGCCCATACGTTCTAGGGTTAGGGCTTTGAGAGTTGGAAAGAGACTTCCACGTCGGTTGCATGACCACGCTTTTGGGTATGTCCTCACTCATGCATGTATTGGATCTCGATCGTAAATATATAATCTGGTGAACCTGTGGTGGATGGAACACAGCCGAAAAATCACAATAATCAGACCGTTCAAACCATTCATTTGATGGGGAGTTGTCAAAAAGTCCAAGCTGTCCAATTAATGATCGGTCCTTTAAATCGATGGCTAGGATCATCTGTTTGGTTTATTTTCGTTAAATGTCCTATCCAGTATCCACCGTGGGGCGCAATAGGTGAACTCCAGATCTAGTAAATGTATGCCACGTGTATAAAGATGGATCTGGAAATGATGATCTTATGGTCCGGACGGTTCATATTCGACGATAGCATGGATGTGCCATATTGGAACCTACTGATCTATGCATGAATAGAACGTCAATGTCCCAAATGGGCCAGCCAAATGTTTAGTTTTCTGATGTTTGTATGTGTGGAACTAGGGTTTAATAATCCAAACCGTTGATCTAGTTAGATATGCCGTCATGACTTGAATTTCGGGTATTGATTGCGCATTAATTCCAGACCTGATCAAGATCCATGTCACAACTTATACATGATTGGTTAAATTTATTTATGTAGAGACATCAATTTGCCATTGTTAACATAGGATTTTAAATTTCATTCAATCACAATCACATATGTACATCAAATCAAACATTCATTTAAATCAACTATGAAAATCCAGCGATAGATCCACCCATTAAGAGTCATTTTTCAAAGTAGTCATTTCTAATCAACACAAATCACTAAAAGTTCATATCCAACGAAATTCTGTTTCACGTTGCCTTAACTAAAAAAAAAAACCAAATCTAAAGTAAACTATCATGAATTTGAATAATGAATCAAATAATTAGTAATCAATTTAATGTAGTGAGTTCTTCTTTAATTAAGTAAGGCCACGTGTCATGTGAATCGTTCACTTGCTTATCATTTCCTTCCTGTTCCTAGTAGGGGTGTACATGAACCGAGTTAGATCGGTTAGCTCGCTCGACTCGACTCGAAAAAGCTCGATTCAACTTGGTTCAAAGCTGAGTTCAAGCTGATTTTTTGAGCTCGAAAATGAGTTCGAGTTGGCCCAGCTCGACTCAACTCGGATCAAATCTACCTCGAATACAGCTTGAATCAAACTCGGATCAAACCAGTTCGGTGACTCAGTTACTTTGCCATTGATGTTGCTTACCAACTGTTTAATAAAATGACTCAACGAGATGTGGCCGGTGGCAAGGAAGGTTTGGCTGGTGGTAAGGAAGGTTTGGCCGGTGGCAGCAAGGTAGGTACATTAAACGAATACCTTTATTTATTTATTTATTTAAATGTTACTTAGAAGGTGTTTGATAAAACACTTGTAAAGCCATTGCTTCTGCTTATAAAACAGTGAGTTTTTTAAGTTGCAGTTGACATGTTTGTGGAAATGCCTCAATGGCGAACTTGGCTCGATTTTGGCTCGAACTCGGCCCGAGTTGGCCCAAGCTGCTAACCGAACTGAGCAAAGCTGGCCAGTCAGGTTAGAGGACCGAGCTGAGAGCTGAGGTCAGCTAGTGTTCGAGCTGAGGCCAGCTCGACTCGATGTACACTACCCCTAGTTTCTTGAGGCCCACCATCATTTAAGATCCACAGGAAGTTTTTAATGGTCAATCACTTCCCCTTGAGATTTGGATCTTCTTCACTTTCGGGCTCACATCCTAACATGAGCTGGAAAAACAGACGTACAGCGCAAATATACAACCGTTACATCAAGGTGGGCCCCACCATCACGACCTGACTGAATCCGCGCCCAGCCAGGTTGATGTAAGCCCAAGAAGGCCAGGTTAAATGTGGAGCCCGAATAGGGCCATCATTGCTTGTGGGCCTGAAATAGGCCCAAAAATGATATTAGTATCCCTTGATGGTTCAGGCCGGTTTAGAACAGAAATTGTAATAAATTTAAGCATTTGTCGGGCTTTTTTTTTCTCGGCCCAAAAAATCAAGCATAAGCCCAGGTTTTGGTGGACCCGACCCAGGGAGCCATGATGGTCCTGCCCAGCATGCTAAGGAGGGCCCTGAGAAAAGACCTTGGAAGTTCTAAGTAAAGCTGTACAAGGAGGATATGGAAAAGGATGCTATTGCACAAACAGGCTGCCTGCACGCAGATAGAGAAAATAGGGGGTGCACATAAGTGGTTTGACATGCTACAATTACACACGTTGATCACAGCAGACCCATGCAACCTTTGTTGCACGTGCTCACTAATAATACATGTTGGTGCACGTGAGAGCAGGTCACTAGCTCACATGTAAGAATTAAAAGGCAGAAGTGCTTCAGTTAGAGAGCCAGACGCATTCCATTCTTTTTTAAAACTTTTAAAAACCAAAAGTTTATACACAATGATCTAATATTTAGATAAAGAAATAAGAGCAATTTTTAGCACATTATTATCCATTATTTGACAGTTTTAGCTTGAATTACTTGTATACTTCTTATGCAATATCTTAATAATTTCTGGGCAACATCCATCACATTCTACTTCACTATCAAAGCATTAGCAAAGAATAGGGCTGAAAGTCAGGCAGTCAACCCTAACCAACCTAACCCAACCTTGGCTTGGGGATTCTCAACTCAAGCCCAACCCAAGTGGACTCGGTCAGGTTGGTTGGGTGGACACATGTTAATATTTTTGTTATTATATTAGTCTAGTATATTTCAATACATCTTATGTTTTGTACCTATGATTTGATTAATTATATATGTAATTATTTATTGTAAAAAATTTCATTTTTTCTAAACAAACAAGTTAAAATATAGGACAACTACTTTAAAAGTCATGCTGTGTAGCACACAGTCTATCTAGGAGAGAAATTTGGTGTATCTTGTTAGCTTGAGTCATCAGAAAATAACGTGGACCAATGAGATCTAATACAACTCATTTTTCCTATGCCTTCAACACAAATGATCTGCATTCAATTATAATTTATAACTTATGTATCGATTGAGTTTGAGTTGGATCGGGCAACCCAAGACTTTATCGGGTTGGTGTTTGTATAGCTCAAGCTCGAAACCGAACCTGATACATCCTGGAATAGTCCAACCCAATGTCGGGTTGGTCACAGGTCGAGCAGGTTCGTTTGTCGGGTTGAACCCGCCCGACTTTCAGCCCTAGCAAAGAGCAATTGTCTAAGCCCTTGATTTTCAAAAGCAGGGAACTGTCAAAGTTAACCACTGGCCTTATATACCACTTGCAGGTCATTGACTTGATTGGGTGTTGGACCCACCATGATGTATGTGTTTTATTTATGTTCTCGGTCTATTTTTTCACCTCATTTTAGAGCATCAGCCTAAAATAACGTAGATCCAAAGCTCAAGCAAACCAACCATAGGAAAATAATGAGGATTGTAGGCTTGCTGTTGAAAACATTTTAAGGGCTGGCCTCCAACTTGTTCATAAAGTAATAAAAGCGAAAACACAAATATAAGTTTGATCCAATGTTTCGATGATAAGCATTCAACCTCCACTGATTCCTGCAGCGTGGTACACTTGAACTTTGGTCTGTTGTGCGCTGGCAATATCGATAGCCCGTGTGAAGGCCCACCTAGCTTTTACACCAGCGAACTGGGTAGTGTTGGGGTCACCACCGAAGACGAGTCCCAATGTCATCAAGGGAATCCAATAAATGACTAATAACCAACCATTATCAAGTGACTTAAAACTCTGATCAATCTACGGTGGGCCGCAAATATGGACAGTTTAATTTGAGTTTCTTTTTTCACGTGTGGAGCTTCTAAGTCCATGCGTATGAACCATTTACAGTCTGCCAGAGTATGAAATGATTTCCGAGTAAACCCAGCTTAAAACCTAGGGAAACCCCATCTCCAGCAACGTTCTCCCGTCCGACGCAGAGCAAAGAATGGCGAACAGGCGATGCATCAATGCCCTAATAACCCGCCATTCCTCTTCTCTACTCTCCCCATCATACCCTCTCCATAAATCCAAAACCCTAGCTCTTCCTCTCCATCACGCCCTCTACACACCCCACCTCGAATCTCCTCCGTCAATTCCCCTCCACGAATTCCATTCCCTCTGTTGCGGCCCATCAAGCTTCGTCCGTCGCCATTTCTCATCCATAACGAGGCATTCCGACAAAGAAGAAGAAGGAGAAGAAGAAGAAGAAGAAGAGGAAGAAGAAGAAGAAGGAGAAGGAGAGGAAGAAGAAGAAGAAGAAGAAGAAGAAGAAGAAGAAGGCGAGATCAGCGACGGAGATGACGACGATGTTCCCTCGTCGAATTGCGTTGTCAATAGAACGAATTCAACGGCTGAGAAAGAGGAGGAAGCGGCTGCGATCGGTTATAAAGTGATCGGCCCACTCAACCGTTCCGAACGACTGTTTAAGCCGTGGGAGCCGGTTTTTGCCGTCGTTCAGGTGCAGACTCATCTTCCATTTTCTTCTATGCGTTTTTCCTCAGACAATCGTCTAATGTAGAAATATGATTTTATTTGTTTATTTATTTATTTTGTTTTCTTCTACAACAGATCGGTTCCCATCAGTTCAAGGTCAGTAATGGGGATTCGATTTTCACCGAGAGACTGAAACATTGCGAGGTCAATGACAAGGTACGACATATTGATGGCTACAGATTTATTTAGTTTATTTTTCATGGAACTTGAAAGTTCGGCCTGGAGAGGTTCACACTGACCTCCTAGCACACCTCTACACGCAGATGCGTTTGCCAATCTGTCAAGAGAATTGATTTGGTGCCTCCGAATTCGAGCCTTCACGTCTAGCACCATTAATTCAGTTTTGTTGGTGAAATTTGATCCGTTGGATGGAGATGGCTTGCTTCAACAGTGAATTTTTCTGCAAATTCAAATGGTGGTGCAAGATGTGGAGGTGTTCGTCCATCCAGAGGCACTGAATCCTTTCTCTTCTATTAAGTGTGCAAAACACCTTTACAGATGATGGTCAAGGTATTCCGTATCGGTAACGGTGGCCGTAACGGTCACCACCATTACCAATACGGGTATCGGCTATAACGGCCGATACGGGGGTGTAACGACAGTTACAACCCTCGTAACAGTTGAAAATTTTCTCTTTTCCGAAAAATTCTGAAAAATATCTAGAAAATCAAGAATAATGTAAATATTTCAAATATGTATTCATTTTTTTTTGTTTGAACATGTTTATGGTAGTGTAACGGTCCACTCTTTGGTGAGATTATTGTATCGGGCTGTCTAGTGAATTGTTTAATATGACTATGTCTCTAATGTTTACACATCACAATCAAGCATTAAGACTAGAATTTTTTTTATTTTTTTTATTTTTTTAAAGGCATAAATACTGCTTTTTCAATTTTTTGAAAAAAAGGCCCTCGGAGATTCTATTCGTTCAAATCACTTCAATCCACAATTTTAATCTTAAAAGCTATATTAAGAGTGGTTTTAATCTGTTGTAAAATGCTATAGGAGAGTTTTTGAAATGAGAAAAGTGAAAAAGAGGAGAAAAATGAATTTAAATAGAAAAAAAATGATCGCTTTTCGACCGTTACGGGAGTAACAGTTGTTATGCCCTGTAACGGCATTTACGGCCACCGTAACGGTTGATACGGTCTCAAAAAACTAACTACCCCTTTTCACCCCCATATCATGCAACGGTCATCGCCGTTACTTATACGTATCGGCCTTTACGGGCGTATCGTAATGGATACGGAACACCTTGATGATGGTAGTGTGGGAACATATATGCTCAGGTTATGAATCAAATTCAGGTGCTGGAATAACGGAACCTTTGGCTTTGTAACAAAACTAGTCAGTGATAGAGGTTTGGATTTTGTGACTCTTAAAGCAGATGTAAAAAATCCCTTATTACATGGTGATTTTATGTAGCATCTCTTTATTAACCTTTTTCTTATCAGTATATCCCTATGGAATAACCTAGAAACTATGACGAACGGCCTCAAAACCCATTTTTTGCTAAAAAATGCTGGCCTAACTTGCGTAGGTATGCAGGGTCGGGTAATTTTGGCTAGTAATTTTATTTTTGCACCATTTTAAAGAACGGTGGTGACTCTTCAAATGTACAAATGGCAGAGTTGTCTGGCAATCCAGACTTCCAAATCACTGACCTGACTGTGAATGGATGGTAACCAGAAAAATTGCACTGACAAGACAATTCTAACCATCTGATTTTCCTTTTAAATTTGACCGCTAACTATTTTAATTTTAGCAATCCATTTACCAGCCATTAATTGGATGGTTAGGATTGATTGATCTGTGTGATTTTAGATATATGTTCCATCCACAATTGGGTGGTCTAAATAGCTGCATGTCAGTGCCAGATGTGAGGAGGATGAGTCACCACCATCTTTTTACTGGTGCAAAACTAACATTGGAATCTAGCCCTTCTCCATAATGTCATTCACCCATGTGGCACTCACTTAGAGAAAATCACGTCCTGTATACCTACGCGAGCACACTAGCATGATCCTTTTTTGCTATAGGTGGCTTTCTATAGGCTTAGCAAATCTTTATTTTTCTGGTCTAACAAATTCTGTAATTCTAAGGTGGTATCTCTTGTAAGGCAAGGTGAATGTGAACGTTCATGTGAACTACCCAAAGAAGAAAAGTATGGACATAGCAATCATTCAATCATTCTTTTCTATGTAGAATGATCAAGGTATTCCGTATCGTTAACGGTGGCCATAATGGTCACCACTATTACTGATACAAGTATTGGCCATTATTGCCGATACAGGGGCGTAATGGCTGTTACGACCTTGGTAACGGTTTTTTTTTTTGCCCAAAAAATTCTAGAAAAATATGTATTAAATTCAGAATAATGTAAATATTCTAAATTTGTATTCATTTTTTATTTTGAACATATTTATGGTAGCGTAATGGTCCACTCTTTGGTGAGAGTGTTGTATCGAGTTGTCTGGTGAATTTATGAACATGGTTATATGTCTCTAACGTTTACACATCACAATCAAGCATTAGAACTATATATATATATATATATATATATATAACAATAACAAATACCACTTTATTCAATTTTTTGAAAAAATGGCCCTCAGAGCTTCTATTAGCCCAAATCACTTCAATCTATGGAACGATGTTAATCTTAAAACTATAGTAAGAGTGGTTGAAATCTGTTATAGAATGATCTAAGAGAGTTTTTGGACTGAGAAAAGTGAAAAAATGAGGAGAAAAATGGATTTAAATAGAAATTGTTTTTTGACTGTTACGGGGGTAACGGCCGTTATACCTTGTAACAACCAATACGGTTCTAAAAAATCAATTGCCTCATTTCACTGCCATATTGCATAACGGTCATGGCTGTTACCTATACGTATCGGCCTTTACGGTTGTATCATAACAAGAATGGAACACCTTGAGAATGATACCCATATATATTAACACTCCTAGATATTTCTTGGGCTTATAAGATGTTCATATTGTCAAGTGGTGAAACGACTCAATAGATGCATATTTGCGACTCACCTGTGGAACAAGATGTATTCTGAAATTTACATGGGAGCACTTCGAGAAAATTCTGCTAAATATCAAAGTGTAGTTGCGAGACAGCAATGATTATGCATGACCTGACATTTCATCTTTTAGTGTATCAAGTTTGTCAGTTCATATGCTAGTTTGTGAGATCACATTAGGAGCTGTGAAAAGAATTCTTAGAAATTTCTAACTCAGTGCAACTGATGGATTGATCTACAATTAAAGCACAATCAAGATCTGTTTTGTTACGCTAATGTTTCTTCATTTGTGAGTAGGGAACTGTATCCCAATCATGTCCAGAAGTGATATAATGCAATATGAGCATCAGTAACAAACAGAGCCCGGGTACGATTGATCTTATATGATTTTTATGTTTAACAATAATGTCATCTTAGAGGACATCAGCACTGAGCAATGGCCGCATGACTGTGAAAAGGACTCACCACATTCAAAGGGAAGCAACTGACTTTTAGATTCTTGCTAGAGGTGTCTCTGGACAGGGATTCTATCTACCTGTTAATCTTAAGTTTTGGTTTGTATTCCACTTCACTTTCCTCTTCCTTTCTTCAAGAAAGTTGTCACTCATAAAAGATGCTTTTACATCCCATTAATATGACACTGATACAAAACAAGTAACATAACTGAGTAAAGCATTTCACTAGGACTAACAGTTACAAATGTTTTTGTAAAGGCTCACAAACTTAAAAGCAAAATAATTTATTATATATGAATTTATACATACAGAATGTTGATCTAGGCCCCTGTTGCTGATAAGTACCTATAGTCTCCATCTGCCCTATTTCTGAGTTTTTAAGTTTTTTCCATGAATAGTTCTTGCTCTGTTTCTTGTTACTAGTATGCAAGTTTTGTCCATATTGTTTGGTTCCATCTCTCTGCTGTTTTCTCACCTGCAACATTCACAATTCAATGATTATTATTATTATTTTGGTAAACAATGGAAAACTTTATTCAAAGAAGTAAAAGTAGGAGCAAGAGCAATAGATTCTTCAAAGAACAAAAAAAATTGAAAAAAAAAAAGAGCCCTTCTCCCTATGCACACACCTTTCATAGCTAACACATCATCTAAGATGCCTCTCAGAAACATGACTAAAAGAAACATTGATGGTTGAGAGAATGTCATTGACTAGGGGGAACAAACCTTATGGTTGAGAGAATCTCATTGACTAGGGGGAAGAAACCTTATGGTTGAGAGAAATCTCATTGACTAGGAGGAAGAAACCTCATTGACTAGGGAATACAAACTTCCAAGGCTGCTCACAAGAGCCTGAGATGCATGCTATAGTATTGGAGGAATCTCCTTCTAAAATACAATGGCAATCAAAGGAGGCCTGCTAAAGGTGACGCCGAATGGGTACTGCCTCGATTTTTCAAGCTAAACTATGGTGGATGCTCTTTGGGAGCCATAGCCCATCTCAGATTGGCGGCTTCTTGAGAAATGAAAGTGGCATGCAGGATGACCTCTCTGGGTCCTTGGTGGGGGGTGGGATGCACAAAGTGGACTCTGCATTTTTCAGCTTCCCTTATTACTGGAAGCTCATTATTGAGGGTGACTCTCAAGGAATATGTCCATTGGCGTAGGTCTGGTCAGGTCCCTGGTTTCTTGCTTCTTGTGTGTCAGAGTCTGGATCTTTATTAGCTAGATCTGGAGCAGTGCGCTCTGTTGTTCTGACCCATGCCAATGAAGTGGCTGTGCTGCTTGCCAACGATAGAGTGACAATAGGATCACTCATTATTTTTTAGTCAGTCTTTCTTGTTTCCTGTATAAGATTGTCTCCTTTAAATAAAAATAATAATGATAATACAGGTTAATACCAACTTTTATAGCTTCCAATTCACCCTATTTGAATCTCCAACCTCATCCCACCTACAAACACCAATACCACTTCGCCTTTATCATTCCTCACCACTCCTCCCACTTTGGAACCTCGGCTTACCAAGGAATTACCATCCATGTTCATCTTCTATCATCTGGAGCTGAATTTCTAATAAGATATGCCATCAAGATACCTTTGAAGATTTTATTGACAAGACCCCAATTCACAAGGAAGGTCTTGATTCTTAACCCGATCCGAACTGGATGTGCAATTGCACTCTTTCCACATTCCCCACATAATAATGGCATGTGCAATTGCATTGATGTTTCCTTTATGCAGGAAAGGACCCACCACTAACCTTTCAACAATTATTGTTTTGAACTATTCTTATCCCATTTAGTTCTGCTACTTCATTCCCACACCATCTTATTACCCAATTTATTATACTCATCTATTGTTTCCCTTTTTATTTACAAGTAATTATGTCACATCTACTTTTTCACCATTTGAGACTTGATGACACTCTCCTAGGTACCCTCGTGATTTTAAGTGACATGGTCAGTTTATCAAACTGAAAATTGTTTCATCTTTCTGAATTTTTTATGAAGTATCAAGAAGGATAAAATAACACCAGAATAATCTTGGGGTCCTTACTCTTGCCCGGGTGGTAGACTCTCAGGAATTTCAATTCCCGGTCAAGGGTTCGAATACCCATAGGTGGTGAAATTCCACCAGCGTGAGTGTGTGGAGGGTGTGTGTGCGTGTGTAACAAATTAAAAAAAAAAAACACCAGAATAATCTTCTTTGTCTCTTGACCCACACTTACTCTATGAGGTCCCGCCAGCAGTAGGGAAAAGCCAACCTTTGTGAGGTGGCGGTTGCCTTTGTGCCTATGGGGAAACTGACAGTTGACTTTTTTGATTTCTTCTGTCACCACGGAAGAGGTCCTCTTGAACCAATTGCAAAGATCACTTTATTCCTGGCCGTTATTGGAGGAAAGGGGGAGAGGGACTGGTAGGGATGGGTTGGTTGGAAGTCGTCTGTAGAGATGCAATCCTCAACTTTGCAATTCAGATCAAAGTCATCATATGTTTGCCTATCATCCTTTACATTTGGATTTTGCATATGCATGGAAGAAAATATCAAAAATGGGGGGAATTAGCAAGACCTCTTCATTTTTTTGTCTCGTAATTTGAAAAACATAATAAGTCTGTCTTGGTTCAGTCTAGCACCATATCTTAGCTTTCTTGGTGTTAGTTTTACTGATCATCATTTGTAAATCTCAATCTTTAAGTATTTTGTTATTCACTTGTCCTTGGCGACAATGAAGTGTAAGGAGCTCTAATTGGAAAAAGGAAAAGTTCTCTGGAAAATTTAATTTTGATTCTTTGAAAACTCAAAGGGCCTTCTTATTATATTATCTAAACATATCTTGACCATTCTGTTGCATATAGTGTTTCTAAGGCTCAGTAACTAAGTATTTTTGCCACACTCAAATTATGTGTGGAAGGAGACTCAACGAGCCTCAGTAGTTAAGAGTTAAAGAAGGGCTTTAAGTGGAGGTTTCACGTTGTGATTGTGGAAGTTGCAACTTGCTCATTGTCAAAATGCTAATTGGTCCAGAGTGGAGTTTGAAACCAGTTGGGTAGTAACAGAAACTAGGTTATTGTGCTGCGTTTTAGTCAATGAGTAACAGGCAGTGCAGTATTGTGATTGTTCTGGGTATGCTTCCCATATTCACCTATTCATCCTTTTGATTTACTCCGTTTCCTTTTATCTTATATAGGTGCAGTTTCTACCAAAGAAAGCAGCTCTTGACTCAATCGTAGCCCATTTCTATCTCAAATGATCATGCCTTAATCTTTTGGCACTTTCGCATCAGTTCTCTCATATGGTTTATTGGAATGTTCTTTTGCCATTTTCCCATATATGTTGGCTTCACTTAGTTGCCTTTCTTAACCAAATGTTACTTTTTCTTAGAAGACATTGCATGGTCAGATAGATGTGAAAATGCCCTTCAGTTCTGATTGGTTATTTTTTGTTCATTTTGCCTCTTCTTTTCTTTTTTCTTTCTTTTGTTTTTCTTTTTTTTTTTTTTTTTTTTTGAATATTTGTTCATTTTGCCTTTGTTCCATTGTGATCTTTGTATCATCAAGTACTTCTCCAGTTTGAGTTTTATGGTCTGGTGCTTTTGGTAACTTGGTTTTTTACAGTTGATTTTGAACAGGGTTCTTATGCTTGGGTCGAAGACTCAGACTATCATTGGTAGGCCAATATTGCTGGATGCAGCTGTACATGCAGTTGTTGAAGAGCATGTAAGAGACCTTGATCTGTTACCTCACTAACTTAATGCTGAAATATTTTATGCACACTGTGAGAGCCAGAAATTATTAGAAAAAAGAAAAGAAAAAGAAGAACCCATCCATGCCAATGTTGAGAATGGCTCTGATCAAACTTCCAAAATGATGGAAACAAGCCAATTTTTCTATTTGCTTTCAAAATTACATATCAGTAGCACTTGGTAAATAAAAAATAAAAAAATCAGTAGAATGCATGCCATGTCTTTTCTAGAATATCTCAGCGTGCATCCAGGTTGTCAAAATCCTACGATTTATGATTTGAGTCGAATCTTAAGCAAAACAATTTGAATTCCACCTTTGAATCCCTTTTTATATGAATCATACGATTTTATGATTTGAATCCTACGATTTACAATTCAAATCGTGATTTACGATTCAAATTATACTTGTTCTCTTCTATTTTAAGCTTCACTTGGCTTTCATATTTTGTTTTTAAATTGGTGGGGGCTTTAAGAATCGTTTAGAAAAACCTTGCAAAAAAAAAAAAGGGAAGAAAAGAAAAGAAAAAAAAGAATCATTTAAAAAAGTTAAATTATTTTATTGTGTTCTTTATAAGAGATTAAGTGATAAATATTATCTTCAACGTTAAATCATAGAGCTTTTTTTTAAATGATTTCTTACTTCTTAACTGGTTGAAACACCAAATTGATGTATTACTTATTTGGAACGTTTTTATGGATGATCATGATCATGTTTACTATAGTACTGTGGAATGATGTTTGAAAATCAAAATTTCTTGCTCTTCAAATGTTGGGCCTCGAATGTTAAGGACCTGTCTGGTTTTGATTTCTTCTTTTTAGGAGTGTAATTCGAGGTCTGCTTTTTCAGCAGCCTCTCTTTTGTTTCTTTCTTTCTTTAATGAAATCCCTTCATCTTTCAAAAAAAAAAAAAAAAAAAAAAAAATCAAAATATCTTTTTTGGTCAGTCTACAAAATCAAATGCTGTTTTTCCAACGCGCTTCTACATCCAAGAAAGTTAACAAGAACATAAATTTAAATTATTGTATGTTAAGGAAAATTTCTTGAAGCAAAAAAAACAAAAGAAAAAGAAAAAGAAGATCATTAAAAAAAAATCTTACGATTTATGATACGATTGTGATTTGATATGATTGACCCTTATTACGATCTATGATATGATAATGATCTTGACAACGTTGCCTGCATCTAATGCTCTAGTGATTTGAGAATGGGAATTTTTCCAAAGTCAGCTGGGATTAGTTATCATCCAAAAAACTGAAGAGATCAAACTCACACAGTCACACAGTTTGTCACTAACCTTGGGTTAATATTAAATTAATTCCTAATTTGTAAAGAATACTTGCTATTTCGTTTTGAGAATTTGGAGAAGGTGAGGTCCACAGTCTTCTTAGATATCCATGTTAGTTTTATGGTGCTTCAATCCTGTTAAAGTTGTAATACATTTTCTTTCTTATGTCAGGCATTAGATGCGAAGGTAATTATATTTAAGAAAAAGAGAAGAAAAAATTATCGTCGAACCAAGGGGCACCGCCAGGTAAACAAAATACTATCAGAATAGAGAATCAATTCATCTGTCCTCAGTAATTGATTTCTTTCCCATCATCTATATCCTTTTCAGGAGCTGACTAAGCTGAGAATCACTGACATTCAAGGAATAGAGAAACCAGAAAAGGCAGCTGTTGCTGCTTAGGCGCCATCATCGATCTTCAGTTAGCGGTTATGACCATCAGCATTATATTCTTACATTGTGATTTTGGATGTCAAGTCAGCAAGCATCCTACTTGATAGTTTGGAGAACTGCATGTCGGGAACTGCACAGTGAGGTATGTGCTATAATAGCGGAATGTTTCGAGCATGGATTGAAAAATGGTTGTAATGTTCTCAATATGTGCAACCGGGTTTAGAATTAGAAAATGACTAGTTGAAGGGGGTAGGGATGATGCCTTACACTAAATGGAATTGGAAAGGTTTTTGCGGAATGTTCGTCCATTTTTTTGAAAAGTATTTTTTGAGACAAGAAACTATGCGCGCTGTGGATTGTTTGTTGGTACTTTCTTTGCACACGATGTTTTATCATGTGTTTTTACTATAGAGAATCGTTTCAATCTCTTGCAGGAAGCTTGTGATGCTTCTGTTGCTTCAATATTTTCTACATAGAAGGCTGCTGCCAGTTTGTTTGTTCAGGGTAATGAATGATCTGTGTTTCCAATAAAGAAGTTTTGCTACTGGCAAACCTTTATTTCAGGTCAATCAAGACCAAGGTTTTGCTTAATGATATTGACTGGTGTATTGGCTAGCTTGCTGGCCAACACTAATGGCTGATTTTATTTTATTTTTCTTTGGGGAAAAAAAATCTTAAAATTATTGATTAAATTCTAAAAAAATGTTAGGATCCCAAATATGTATTCTTGTTTGGTTTTGGACATATATTTGATGGTGTAATGGACCATTCTTTGGCAAGAATGTTGTTTGTCAACTGCTGAAAGTCGAACAACAGGTACCAATCAAACAAATCACATTGATTTGGTGGATAGAGCCTGCCCCCCCCCCCCCCCCCCCCCCCCCCCAAAAAAAAAAAAAAAAAAAAAAAAAGGGAAAATTGAAATAAAAGTGAAGGTTTACCCCTTTCTGGTATTTTCCCAATCGGTCCACTCCACTTCCTTGCCAAATACAGCTCAAATTTTGTGTTTTGATCCTTAAAATAGACCAAGTTCTGGTTTTAGTTTCTAACCTTCTTTTATGGTTGGAATGAATAATAAAGAAGTGAACAAACGGGAGAAAATTGGAAAATAAATTTTTTTGTAATGGGCCTTTTATCGCTGCATCAATCTCGTAACAGTGCTGATATAGAGTGTATTGGCTATTGCATAACAGGCATGACCGTTTCCTTTACAGAGCGGACAATATAAGCCATTTTTAATTGCGTTTTTAATACCATGACCATATCAGTCAGCTCCAAAACTGAGCTGTATCACCCCATATCGAGTTGTCTTAGGCTGATACGGCTGTATCATTTATGGATGAAACTGCCATGTATCAGTGATATGTTTCTGATGATACTTAAACATTGATGAAACATTGGACAGAAGAAGCGGCCCTCCCTCTTCCTCACCACTTGGTAGTTAGGAAACCCCACCAAAAGTATGCATCCTTTCATGCGTTGAAAGTGCTTCAGAATATTCATCATGTTTGATGATTAGTTAGTTGAGTGCCATTTAACTGCAATATGCAGTTATTTTTGGGCGATCAGTGCATGCTAGGTATAGACTTGGGTCGAGAGCTGGGTCTTTCTTGGGTGTTGCCTACTTCACAATGTGATAGCCATGGCTCAATCACCACAATCTTAGACGTGTTCTCTAGCCAGCCCATTTGATTGGCTATTTCCCATTTGTAGGGGGGGGGACTTCGAGCCAACCTCTTAAGGGTGTGAGAGAGAGTTCTTTGATGAGTCAAAATACCACGGAAGCTGGGGTTTCTAGTAGAATGTGGCTCCAGAAAACATTCTTCTGTTTGGATTATTTTATTTTATTTTTTAACTGCCCATTTTTTCTCATACAAGATTGACTTGCCTGATCAGCAGACAATATTATTTTGGTCCATTGCATTTTCATTTTCCCCTACGGGATGAATTGGCCAGATCTCTGACATGTGTACTGTCCTCATACGAAGGGCCTCTTATTGAATCACAACCCCACCTGTATATGCCTAGTTGGAATATTAGGCAAACAGCTAAGATGGATGTTCATGTTATTAGGTGATAGAGGACCAGTGGAAGGGATTTTTATAGATGGATTTCTTAGTGAAAGCATGAGATTCCTAAGGTGGAGTGGGTGCTCTCCTCGGCCTTAATCATGATTATGTGACGTTTAAAAACAAAAAGATGGAAATTTGTGATTGGGCAAGGTAAGTCTTGTGATCTGCTAAAATGGAGATAAAAGGTTTCATTCCAATTTTGTTGGATTTCTTATCCAAATAGGCAATTGTCATTTTTCCATTTCTGACCTACTGTAACCACTATCCAGTATCGTGTATTAGTCAACCGTTTGGTTGCAACAAAATCATGAAATTTGATAATATTTTGCCATAACTTCCATCATGGATCAGGATAATATAACATTCTAAATTCATATTAGGGCATGTTATGGTCCTTTAATAGAGTTAGGATAAAGGCTCTTTGTTTTCCAGTCACGAAATTTAATGATAGTTGTTGCAACCAGATGCAGATTTTGTTTAGAAAAATGAGATATAATCAGTGTTAGGGTTAGACCTTTGTGGGGTCCACCGTGATCATTACATGAGATCCAGCATCATGTAAGGCATCACATCTTCACCATTGATCCCAAAAATCACGCCAATACGAAACTCAGGTGGGCCACGCTGAAGGAAACAGTGTAAAATCTTACCTAATACCTCTAAATTCAGTCTGGCCCGCCTGAGTATTGGAATGGCCTGATTGTTTGGATCAAAGGTGAAGATGTGATGCCGCACATGATGCTGGACCTCATGCAATATCACGGTGGACCCCACAAAGTTCAACCTAACACTGATTATATCTCATGCCATATACACATGGTGGGCCCTGCAAAGCTATGGAAGGTTTTGATGGGGTCCACGTCCCTACTGCTCCCTTTAGCGATTTGGGCTGAATTTTGGTCCCATGGCCTAATATCAAAGTGCGCACTAGATGGATGGATTGGATGTCATGCATAGATTACAGTGGGCCCGACAAAGGATGACACGACCACAACTGGACACTGATTATTTCTCGAGAAAGGTGTAGCAGTCGATGTGGGCTGTCCATCAGCTCCAACAAAGGTTTTATGAGCTAAAGTGTAAAATAACACTGATCAGACGGACGATTGTAATCAGCTGATCAACATCTTGTACACGGACAGTCATGGAAAACAGGTCCAATTACGATAGGATCCGCATACTTGTTGGTGGTGATCATTGCTTGTGTTACCAACAATCACTTTGTTCCAAAACCCTAACTATCATATCAATATCTTGAAACATGGATGGTTGTTAAAAGAAGACCAACTAAAGATTGATCGGATCATTTGATCAGTGTAATTTCCAAATGGTCTCCCAAGAACTCTGCGCTGCACCTAATGGACGGTTCAGATCAATCATTGGACTCTCCAAGTGTCCTGAAGCAACTAGGAGAAAATGGATAAACTAGATTTAAGAGGCAAATTACGACTGTGGGGACTTCTCGGCAATTTCTCGGCGTGGAATTTCTCGGAAGATTTTCAGATTTTGACATTGTACTTGCGATTAGCGGGAAAATCTCGCCAAAATAAAATATTTGAAAAATATTTATTATAAATTACTGAATAATTTATAATTTAACTAAAATATATAATGCATACATTGAATTATTTTAACTTTTAAATAATTTATCATTTATTCAAAAATAAAAATAAAAATAATTCGAGATTTTAAAAATATTACAAATTATCACGATAATGAGAAATACTCCAATGCTCCGGTAGCATTATAATTCATAGTTCTCCTAGTTGCACTGGGTTGCTTGGACATTCCAGTAGATCGATCTAAACTGTCCATAAAGTCTAGATACATTTCAAGGGCTATCATTCAAAAGAAAAGTCTGATCGGATGATCAAATCCATCCTAGATTCGGTTTTATTTTTTTATCCATCCTTTTTCCAACTCATGGATGGGATAGATAGGATTGCCTAACAGAAATAACTCTTTAGAACCATAAGCGATCCATGATGTCAACTATCAAATAGATGGATCAAATTGTTGGTTAGACATATTTTTGTACAAATGATCTTGACCGTCCATATTAGATGCCACTGATCAGATGGTTGAGACAATCAGATCGATTTTATATTTGCGTGGTAGCACATGATATATTTTCTGTTCTGAAAGGACAGTCTAGATCAATCGATACTGTTTAAGAGTCCTAATACAACTAGGAGCACTGGAGCATCTCTATAACGATATTTGTCAGAGTGGTGTTGATAGTACTAATGTATGTAGTCATTGGCGCTAGTGGCATGCAGCATACATGCGTTTTCCATTCGAACAAGTAGGTCGCTTGGTTTGTTAATCCAGACCATTGGTATATTCAGACAAATGGTCTGGATTGCTAAACAATGGGCCCCAATTGTCAGAACCAAAGAAATATGGAATCCTCGGATTCTAGAGATGGATATACATGGAATGCATGTACACCATTCGATTGCGACGAGAAAAAGTAAATGTAGGGTCACTTTCAAACTAGATTCATATGAATCTTCTCACTTTTTGAACCATGCATGCAGTTTGGGTTTATCTTGAATAGTACACATCAATGTCGTTAGTGCAGGCCACGTGGTTCCACCTAACAGTGTCGCCCTCTATCATTATCCTGTGGTCGTTGGAGCTGGGTTCCATGCCCCACCTGTTTGGTCCGTCGACCCTAATTTCCTAGGACACGGATTCCACAATAACACCCTAAGTATCCACTGCCGTACTGGTCGGTGCTGGAAAAGCTCCGTGGCCCCACCAAGATGTGTCTTTTATCCACTCCGTCTATCAATTTTGTAACATCATATTAGGGCATGAGATTAAAATTGAAGCAGATCAAAATCTCCACGTGTAACACAAAGCAGGAAAGAGTGGTGGACTGCCAACGGGCCGGTCCTGGGTTTGTCTAGTTCTAGGTTATGAACTGTTTTAAGCCAGGCCATTGGCCGAGCCTACTCAAAATTCTTATTTTATCAGGCCTGGGCCTGGCCTATTGACACCCCTAGTTATAAACTTCCTAAGGCTAACTGTATTGTTTATTAGACCTGATTGAAGGAAAAATACAAAATATCAATTTGATATGTAACTTTTGTGGCTCATGAGAAATTTTTAGAAGTGGGCGTTCAATCACCATTATTTCGTATGATGTGGTCTACTTGAGATTCAGAGATGGACAAAGTGGTAGGGCCTAATGAGTTTTTCTCGCACCAACTGTTTACATCGACTCCCGACTGACTGTTTACACCCACCATTATGGGTAAAAGATATCCTCAAGCGCAGATAAGATTTTCATCATTATGAGACTGAGATGATTAGAGAACAACAAAATGTCGCAATTGTCAAGAATCCTGAATCAGAAGGTAGCCCGGTGAGAATTTTGTCGCTTATTAAAGCTATAATAGGAGAATGAGATGAAGATCTCTATAGCCCTGCCAAACACTATTTTATCTACGTACAGCATTGTTTTTTTTTTTTTTTTTTTTTTTTTTTCCTTTTTTATTAGTTTTTAATTCATTCATTTCTGTCCAGCCACGTTGTAGAACATCCAAGATTTAGATTAGTATACATCATTACTGTCCAACACCATCACCGCAGTACACTTAGGAGTAATATAAATATCAATGGCCTTTTGTCTTTAGATCCCCATCAACTGAGCCTTTACTTGAAAGATTAAACCTTAGTCACATCTTATTAACCAATATATTTCAATTGTTTGTCCAACAAGCGATTACATGTATTTATCTTTCGTCTATTTTTCCTCACTTAGTTTATTCTCTGTTAATTGTATTGAATTTCAAATCCATATTAATAAAATTAATATTTTTAGTCTCTTTTAAGTTTTAAATATGTTTATCTTCGTTCCATTGAAAAATACAAAGGCCATAATTATTGGTGAAAAAAAAGATCCTTGACACAAGACAAAAAGAATACATTAAAAAATACTAACCATTACCCTTCTAAAATTGTTTGATCGCTAAAATTGTTGGTGGTTGAGAGGGTGTCCAAGTCCTTAAATTCGGTCTTAATCAATCTATCTCAACGCATAAGCACCAACATACAATCAACTTAAGTCGAGTATGACTTTGGTATACCCACACGTTAACTAAATACAAACCCTTACTAACTCGTGCGACCTTATATTTAATTGAATTGTGCAAACACCAACCAGTACCAAAGTGGGTACCAGCAGTGTCACTACTGAGTTCAATTTCCTAAATTATGTCCATTGCCATGTCCACATGTCATCTGTTATGCCCATACGTTACTCATGTTAGATCAAGCTCTAAAAAATGAAGGGGACAAAGCTCCTCGGCAATTTCTCCACATGGGAATATTTTGGGAGATTTCGGGATTTAGCCTATTCCTCTCTGAAATTATCAGGAAAATCTCACTGAAATTAAAAATACTAGAAAATATTTATTAAAATCACAATAATTATATAATAAAATGGTGAAAAAAAAAACTCGCAATAATATCCTCTGTGAAAACACTACGAAATAACAAGCGCTTACTAACAAATCTCGTTTTGGGCAATTACTCAGCCCCAACTTTCAAAATTTGAGGTTTTCCTTAGTATATTATTAGGAAATTTTGCCAAAAATAAGAATATTTACAATGAATTATTAAATTAATTTAAATTTTAAATATATTTATATAGTGAGTTCATTAATTCTTTCAAAAACGCTTTAGGAACAGACTAGCTAGGTTTTGAAAATCTCATGATAATATAATTATCGTGAGATTTTCAAATTTTTGACTATACTAGTCACACTGCTAAAGTGTGCCCACCGTCGTTTGCTTATGAACTGGCAATGGGCCGATTTCATAAACGGGTCTGAAAGACATTTCTAGGCTCAGGCCCAGGCCCAGACCAATTAATAATCAGCCTGATGTTTATGCTGGGCTGCTTTGAATATGGACCTCAAACTTGGGCTGGGGTCCGGCCTAATGTCCAATAGGTTGATCTTCAAGCCCAGGGATCTAGCCATGTTAGTTATAAATGACCTAGACCCGGATCCGATTGCATCTCATGATTAGAGAAGGTTGTCAATCTACCAGCTGAAAATTATGCCCAATTCCAGTATGTGGCAATGATCCAACATGGTGGGCCATTCAACGGTCCTGATGAATGTGTTCCACGGTTCCTGTTATGTCTAAGACTTGAGAGTCTCATCTAAACAATCTGTCTCCGTGTAAAGTTATGGCTACAATTAATACAGGCTAACATGGGTCTAGGCTAAAGATATTCAAATTTTATGGCAGCAAAGCTCACTGAAAATAATATATATAGAGGTCTAAGTCCAACTGTTGGACCACAAGTCACAATTTACCCGGTGGATAAATTCTAGCCTTTTACATTCATTTTGGTACATCCACGTGGATCAATGAAATACCTTAACATTTAGCATTATGTGCTAAATTAATGATGGATAAAATTTTACTCGTGTATTGAGGACATCTTTTATCATGTCCTTTGATTGCGCATCACCCACCAAAAGCAGAACGACGCAGAGTCATACGCACGTCTATAGAAGAGACTGCGATGAATGACACATAGCCTTAATACGAGTGACACATGTGAATGAGGCAACATGCTCAACAAGTCTATAAAGACCCATCAAGATAAGGATCTTATTGTAGATCCAGGTATGCTCGGCAAAGTTGTCTTACATTGTCCTTCCAAAATGGAACATCCTCTTAGAGACGATCGATGCTCTCGCGATGATTACGAAGGTTCGAGAAGACGAATTCACATTAGAGCGGATGGGAACAAAGATACTGTTGTATATCTGGGTCTAATGAGACTAATTTTGTAAGATTCACAGATCTCTGCAGCCACACTAGCAAGAGATTTGAAAACGATTTCTGAATTGTGAGGATCTCTTTAGATAGGTTGGGATGATCGAAAAATAGTCACATGCCGTTACTGTCAAGGATCCTAAACTAATAAAGAAATCCAGCGACGGTTTTACTGCCTCCCAAAGCTAGATAAGGAACACGTGATGAAGAGCTCCAGGCTCATGCTAAACACAATCAATCTACACAACGCGACACTACTTTATCTTAGCTTTTAGTTCTTTCACTTCTATCTAGCCACACTGTAGAATACACGAAGTTTATGTTAGCTTCAATCGCTACTGTTTAGTGCCATCGTTGCAATATGCTAAGGAGTAGTAAAAATATATGCGACTTACTATTATTGAATCCTAATCAACCAAGTCCTTAATTGGAAGATCACACTCTGGTCACATCATGTTGACAAATTCCCCTTGATTGTTTGTCCACATAGGTGATTGTAAGTATATCTTTCACGCATTTCTCTACTTATTTGCTTATATGTTGATTGTATTGAGCTTCAAATTGAGATTGATAAAATCAGTATTTTTTATCCTTTAGTTTTAAATATTTTATCTATCTCTTATTCTATTTGAGAAATACAATGTCTGCTATCAGCAGTAAAAGAAAAGTTCTTAACACAAGGTAAAATTAATTCATTGAGAAGTACTAACTCTCACCCTTCTAAAATCGCCAAATCACTGTAACCATCAATGGCTGAGAAGGCGATTGAGCGCACGACTCTAGTATGCCCGCACTATCCCAATCACATACATTAACGGAATACATGCATTCATTAGCACATGTGATATCATATTTGATTGAATTGCGTGGACAATTAGCATAAATATGAGGATTGCCTTGTGCAAAAATCCCCAATATCCACTTATTAAGTGAACCATACTTATATTTTTCTATTTATTAATGGCTAGACATTGTTACATATTGTGTGATCCACCTAATAAGTCAATATAGCTGACATTTTTATTAGATAATCTTTATGGTAGGCTAACTTATTGGAAGGGATGGATGGCAACACACTTAACAAGTTGGAAGTTATCTACTGTACATGTGGACCTTAACTTGTGATCCAGCCCGTTACACTTAAGACCTCCTCATTTAAGAAATATTTATTATCAAGTGCATGGTATGCCACAAAAGCTACTACGCATGCAAGGATAATATGGCAAGTGTTATATATGTTATAACGATTGCAACAACTGTTATGAAAAAAAATTAACCATTAAACCATTTGTTCGTAAATACTATAATGGACAGTCCATTACTAGATTGATATAGATATTTTAATTTTTTGATATAAAAAAAGAGATCATAATGGCATGCCTATGTCATAAAGATAATGGTGACCACAGTTACAACCATTGTTTCGGTCACGTGTACTTTACAGACCATATGTTACCGTCCAACCCACAATTTCCAACCTTTCATGCGTATGAAATAGATTAATTAGCCTAATGATAGGTCCGACCTTGCACAAAAATCAGCCCCATTCACTCATTTGGTGGGCCACATGATAGGAATTTCTAGCTATTGATAAATAACAAAATATAATTATTTTCACCTAAAGTAATCCTCAGTTCATGGAGAAGCTATTGGACGGGTTGGATGTAGCATTCACATGACAATTTGGAAGATGAAAACTAATGGTACAACCGATTGGACATGACACCTTCGTTTCTTTTACATTTAATAAATAATTTTTGTAAATTATATATGTAAGCATATAATGAATAATTTAAAATTTTAAATAAATTTTTCATTAATATCACGAGAATTTTTAACTGAAATTGAAACTTCCGAGATATCATAATTCTCATGGTAGTAACGTATTAATATCGTTTCGGTTTATTTATCGTGAAAATATCACGATATTTTTAAAATCTCGGCGATATTTTTCAACGGGGCGATTCCCAACTGATTATTAACGGTCATTTTTTGGTACAAGATCAAGGGTCTCTCTCTTCCCATCAAAAAGTACTATATAGGCTTGCTAATTCCAAACGCGTGTGGAGCTCTGCCCACACGCGCAAGCACACTTGCCAATACCGAAACCGTGTGCAAGATCAGGTCTTTCCATGATGTAGGTTATGCTGTTCAAATCTTTCATCCTAAAAATCAGGCCACTTCACAGCTCAGGTGGGCCACAGCATGAAAAACAAATGGACGGACAGAAAATAATATCCTTCAACTATTAGTTTATTATGTAAATTGAGGCCCACTTGCTTAGTGAAATCGCCTGATTTTTTAGGGTAGAATACATAGAAAGTGTAGCCCAACTGATATAAGGGTCTGATCTTGGACACGAATTTCATGCTGGCACGTGTACTTCATCTGATTGGCAAGGCTCCACACGCGTTTGTAATTTGCAATCCTAACCCTAGATTAGACCCTGCCACCATAGTAGTCTTTTTCGCCGCCCCCACCAAAAGAGCTACTGCATAATATATACAAAGAAAAGTTCCAGACTCCTATGATAGTTTACCACTATTTAAGAAATGGTCGTTGCTCTTCAACTATACACCTGGCATGATTTTACTGAAATCTGGACGGTCCAATCATCAATCCAGTTCTTGATATTCCATAATCAAAATTTTGCACCGGTAACAAGATAGTACCATCTGATTTTATCTTCAGAGATTGGATCACCTGCTACTTAACTTTTAACCATCGATCAAATTGATGGCTAACATTTGGATGGTTAGAATTTCTTAATTATTGTGATTTTAAAGACATGATCCATCAACAATCTACCCTACAATTTAATTGATTTGGATAATGGAATGAAGATGGAACACCACCACCATTTTAAAAGGAGAAGCTAAACCAGCAGTGAGACAAAGTCACCAGCTGCTGCACTCCACCCCACAATGTGCAAATTTGCTTAATAAATATGTGAGTAAGTGGAGAGACCTAATAATACCATCAAGCACATTGGACACATGATACTTGTCCACGTGTCAATTCATTGACATTCCTTTTTTTTCCTGACAGGACTCTTTTTATACTCTGGCAATATGATGCTTGATACACAGGCATTCAGAATTTGTACATATGGCATCCAAAAAATAAAATTAAACCAACTAAATTGTAAAACGCACTGTTGCTAAATCATAATCCAAAAATCAGATTGTTTGAATAATCCTGAACTCAGATTGATGGACACTTGTTTGTTGAAACAGAACCATTGGAATTTTTTTCTTCAACCATCTAATAAATGCCTGCCAATCAGAAAGCCAGATAATAATATAATCATGATTTTAACCATGACCCATAATTTGGACAGTTTAATTTGAATTAATTGCATGCCATGTACCAAATTTCTAAGTAATTCTCAAGTACATGAGTATCATCTATCACACTCAGCTAGAGCATCAAAGTTTTTCTCTTTTTAATACTAATCAAATGTCTCTCTTAAGACCCACCACCATGTATACTCTCACTGGTGCTTTGTATGGGGATGGTGATCTCTGTGGTGGGGTGTGTGGATTTATATTGGAGCACATCCCTTGGAAGTGCACTTTCTTGGTGTTTGTTCTTGTGTGTCTCTTTCCATTCCCACCTTTTCTTACTATAAAATGCCTTTTGTCTCTTGCTTTTGCAGTGATCTTGAGTGCTGGCACCTTTGTTATAAAATAGCTTGTTGTAATGGAAATCATAGTCATAAGAGCTTTCCTTCAGTATCTTTGGCATCTTTGTCATATTTTCTCCAATTAAATCTCTTCTGTTATGTGAAGACAAACTGCAATTGATCATATAATATTGCACCTTTGATTGCACAGTTAAAACACCCAAGGAATCGTATGGTACATGGATATTCCATCCATTCAGGCCTTAGGTTTGGTAATCTGAACCGTTAATCTATTCAGTCCCACCAAGGATGGACCAAGCCCAAAAATTCTCCACAACCCAAGTTGGGATTATTATTTTTTTGTTTAAACTTTGATGACTTCACGTCTAACTAAAGTTATAGCCCTTGATAGAGTGAAATGGCATAATAGAATTCATGTAGCTAACCCATCTTTCTGTAAACTACAAATCTACAGTTTGTGATAGTCTTATTGAGGAAATTTTTAGGGCATGGCTCATCTACAATGGGACAAAGAGTACCAATGGTTTGGATTATCAACACGTGTCCCACTTGTCTATAAGCGTGCGTCCCACTTGTTAGAATTGAAAATCCTGCATGTGCCATGCAAAGATAGGTTGCGTATCATATTACTCCTCAAGTAACAAAAGCATAAGGAATGGATCTACTTTGAAAATACCCTAAAAAGTTCATGCATTTGGTTGGCCATTTCTAGAAAGCATATCCAAACACTCTTTTGCTTGCTTTAAAAGTAATCATACACTCTCATTGACCTAGAATACATCTTAGTATATTGCTACAGAATACGTTGGAACCGTAGCCGCTGGATCAGGTGTCATATCTGGTTATCAAAACCTTTTACATGATGGACCTAACAAATGGGTGGACGAAATCCAATAATGAAACTCTCACATCAAAATATTGTTAACTCTTTCTATCATTCAACTCTTTTTCTTTGAATATCTAACTGTCCTTTCCAACTGTTGTTTTGTGAGCCATTGATCAAAAGTTCAAAAGTCTCCAATCCTAAAGATTTCAAAGGCAGCCACCTTCATCTATGTATAGCTCAACATCAACAGTTTGGATTACAGGAAAAGGCATGTACCCACGATTGGCGACGGGTAGAAATAGTTGTTGAATCCACATGTACTACTGTGACTAGTTATTCCGACTGTGTATTTGTATCGAGAGCTTTGGGGTCACCTTTTCAATGATTCGAACTATTTATAGGATGGGCCTCACCTTCGAAAAGGAAATAGTCAAAGAATAAAAATCTTACATTGGAATATTGCAACCCCTTAATCATCTTTTTATTTTCCTTTTAAATATAAATGGTATACATGGCCTTTGAAGTATCGAAGGGTCTTAACCTATGAATAATGAAAAGGGAAAAATATTTCAATAGTGTTTTTCTTATTCTTCTTTCTTTCATGTACCGGTCTTGTTTTAATCAACTTATGTAATAGATTATTCAACAACGCATTATTATAAAAGCTATGGCATAATAAAAGGACCTGATACATCAACTAAAAGCTATGGCATAAGATTAAATATCAGCTTGATCCAAAACTTCTGTGGGCCCGAGAAGTTTTCAATGACAAACGTTCAAAATCCACTGTTTCTTATGGTGTAGTCCACTTGAGCTTTGGAGCTGTCACATTTTCTGGCTCATGTCATAAAATGACCTGGCACAATGGATGGCTGTGTGGATAAAACACATACATCATAGTGGGGCCGACAGAGCTTTGACACCAGCTAGCTGGCTGGTGTTGGGGTTACCGGCCAAATTAACCACGTCCCATCATAGAACCTTTTTTAACGTAGACAAGCACTTGTATCTGGTCTCAAGTTTCAATGATCTGAACTGCAAATAAGATTGTCAACCACATATGGGGGAATACTGCAAAAGAATATTGAAGATTGTACAATCCTATCAATGGTCCATGTAACAATTGTTTAAGATTGTAAATCCTATCAATTACCCATGAAGCAATTGTTTAAGGAGATTGTCTATGTTCAGGCTAGCTAATAGAGTTAAATGATCCAAGGGTTGATATGTTTCACTCTTGAAATGTTTTATCTTATTAAGATTTTTATTATTTGGGTATCTAATTCAGCAATGGGACATGTCACATAAACGGTTTGGATCATTTAAAATATGGCCAAAGATCGAGGTTTATTGTGGCAAAACTCTTGTACCAATCACAATGTGGGTAGGTGCTTCTTTTTTCTTTCTTTTTTTTCTCCACATGCGTCTAGGAATTTAAAGGTCACTAAAAGCTTTGCTAAGCCACATGGGTATACAAGGGAGCCCATGTACCTGCTACACATGAGCCAAATTAGTATACACGTGAAAGATCCAAGACGTCCATCAGATGGTGACTGTCTGCTGGTCAGTTGAGTTTCAGTTTCAGAAACAACTGGAAGGTTTTCTAAGTTATCCTTTTGTTTCTAACATAGTATACGTGGCATGTTGTGATGAGTTAGTGGCTTGATTTTTGGGCAGGCACAACTACACAGTGGGACCCACCCTCTAGATGGATTGGATCTAAAAAATATTGCCACGTTAGCTTACAAGGTGGCATGTAGATGGACGGTATGGTACACGTATGTGGGCTTAGCAAACCTCAGTAAGACATTTATATTAATCCAAGAGGGTCGACGTAGAATCCATGAACGAAGGGAGCAGATAGAATCATATGCTAAGGTTAGAAGCACTGGGAAATTCAAAATATCGCAGAGATTTTCAAAATATCTCGATATTTTTACGGAAAATTGATCATAGTATCGCAACAAATCACGAGATTCTCAAAATCTCAACAGTTTTGAATCATTCGCGATTTTACCGCAGAATTATCACGATTTTATTCAAAAAATTGTTTAGACATTAGAAGAATTCATTTATGAGAAATGCCCCAGTTCTATCAAAGCACTCTAAGTTGTAGTGCTCCTTTTCATCTGTCCATTTGGACAGTCCAATTCAATGATCCAGATCGTTCATTAAGTCCAACGCATGTTTCATGGACTACCATGCAAAAATAACACAAATCCAACAAATAATAACCATTGATCAATGGCCTTTACTATTTATGGTCAATATTGTATATACAAAATTAGTTCTGATCGACAATCTATCCAGCTATTTGTTACAGATTCCTCATTATTTTAAAAGAAACGTTTTTTTATTAGGCAATTATAGTCATCCCATCCATAGCACTGTAGAGAAATGCGGCTCATATGGTGCTATTAGTTTCCACCATTCACTTTGACTATCCAATCGATTGATCTGAACCGTCTATTAACTCCAGAACACATTTCATCAACTGCCACGAAAAATTGCAATCAGATTATCCAATCCGTCCTTGATTTGGATTTATTTTCTATGGATGGGATGGTTACGGTTGCCTAACAAAATGGAATTTTTCGAATGATAAGCAACCCTGATGGGCCTAATAAATGGATGGATCGATCGAATTGTTGATTGGACCTAAACAGTCTGAACCGTCCATGTTAAAGGCCTTATTAAATTGATGAGATGTTTGCCTGGTAGCCCAACAAATGTAGGTTTGATAAAATGAAATTAATTAATGGATTGGACCGTCTAAGCGTCCTAATGCAACTAGCAGCACTATACCTTATACTGCTACGAGAGTATAGAGCATTCTTATATTTTGGGCCGAGCCTGGGGTTGGCTTTGGCCCGTATTTTGAATTTTTTTGGGCTGTACCTATTCAAAATTTTGATATTGACAGTAAGGCTGAAAGTCTCGACAGGTTCAACCCAAATAGCCCGTGACTGACCCGACAATGGGTTCAGCTTGGGTGGGATGTATCGGGTCCAGTCTTGGGCTTGGGCTATACAAACACCAACCTAATAAAATTTGGGTCAAGCTTAGGTCGAGGTCTCGGGTTGCCTCACCCAACCTGAACTGATCGATATATAAGTTCCTTATAAATTATAATTGAGTGCGGATCATCTTTATTGAAGACACAAGAAATTCTAATGCCATCAGGTTTCATTGGTCCATGTCATTTCCAATGACTCAAGCTAACAGATACACAACATGACTTTTAAAGGAGGAGTTGTAATAAGCTTGGTTGTTTAGAAAAATTGAACTTCTTTACCATAAGTAACTACATATATAATTAATAAAATCATAGGTACAAAAAACAAGACATGTATTAAAAATATGATAGACTAATGTGATGAAGAAATGTTAGCATATATTCACCCAACCAACCCTACTTGGGTTGAGAATTCCCAACCCAAGGTTGAGTTAGGTTAGATTAAGGTTGAGGTATAGGAACCTTGGTTTGGGCTAGGATTGAGTACCAACCCAACCCAACCCAACTGCTGGAGCCAGGCCCATTGACAGCCCAAGCCAAGATTCGTGGTCAGGTTAGGTCGGGTAGCTCAGGATGATCAGAAAAACATCCAAGCTGTGGCCAAACCCATTGTCTGTTGGGTTAAGTTTCACATCTCAGGTGGGCCACAATATATCAAAACAAAGGAATGTCTAGAAAAATAATAACCGTCAATTTACTTTGTATCATGTGGTATACTTGAATAGTAGTAAGCTGTCTTTCTATTTTAGGCAGAAGAAGTAAGCATTATCTCGGACTTTTATGAAAAACTCAGGTCTCACATACCTGTTTCATAATTATCAGCTTGCCCACGTGTGGATATAGACCATTCATTGCTACATTTGGACTGTTTACTGTGGTGTGGTCCACCTGAGATTTGGATCTGCTTTAATTTTGGCTCTAAAACGGAAGAACAGCATGGGCATACAACATATACATCGGACGCGGTTTGACTTGTCATGCTGCCACCAGCCAGGTGGCTAGTGGTCGGTGCTATGTGAACCCCACCATGATGTATGTATTTTATCCACGCCGTCCATCCATTTTGAAAGATAATTTTAGGACTTGATCCAAAAAACGAGGTAGATCTAAATATCATATGGGCCACACCATGGGAAAACATAAGTGATCGAATGTCCACCATTACCTCTGTAATGGTTATTTGACATCTAACCTGTTGATTAGGTCATACAGACTTGGATAAAAGGAAAAAATATATATCAGCTTGATCCAAAACTTTTGTGGCCCCCAAAAAGTTTTTAATGGTGGTCGTTCAATAAACACCGTGCGGTCCACTTGAAATTTGGATCAACCTCATTTTTGAGCTCATACCATAAAATAATATGGAAGAATGGTTGGACGGTATGGATGAAACACATACATCATGGTGAAGCCCTCATAGCACCGACCACTAGCCATTGGCTAGTGGCATGGTCAGTAGCCAATCCGTTTCCATATACATCAAGGTGTCAAGGTGGGCCCTCCGTCATGACCTGAAGGCTGAATCCGTGCCATGCACCTCGACCTATGGACATCTTAGATCTCACGATCACACGTGGAAGTTTGCACATGGACGTCCGGCTCACATGAGCCTATAACAAACCTCATTCCTTCGTGCCCACCACACTAGTATTATCGTGCCCAAACTGACGGTGTGGATCAATCTCTTCTTGGGTTTCACATTATCTCCCGACAATGAGTCAACTGTCCTTCAACACGTGGCCTTTGCCAGACATGGTCACCATCTCATGTGCCGCATGTTATATGATCACCATCCATATCTCCACTCTCCCACTTATGACATGTGATGGAAATGAGTTGGATTTCCATCTACTCGCAAATGGAGCAACATTCCAATTTTTAATTCATACTAAAAATATATATAATTTAGTCGAAAGAGCTAAAAACCATGGCTTAAAAAATGCATGTGGGCTCTGCATTCGTTGTTATTTTAATCAGGGTAGTGAGGAATGATCACATGCGTTGGAATTTATGATAGTTACTTATATATTTGAGCTACTTGGGGCCAATCCGTGATGTTTATGTGGAATCCAAACCGTTCATCCGGGGAATATCCTCATGGGAACCGTAAATCCCAAGAATAATGACTATCAAACACTCAGGTAGGAAATTCCATAGGGAGTAATCTACAATCACGCCTAAAACCTATATATCTGCTTCTTGTGGGCTGCTTATTATTATTTTTTTTAATCGTCTGAGGTTCATTGGGTCCCTTCATCCTATTGGGACGTACTTGATGCATGGTTTGTATTACATATAACTAACTTGGTGGACCCCACATTCCATCCAGAAGTTTCTATGATGCGTATCCTCATCCCCAATTTTCCTTTGGTGTGTCCCATGATTTATGGATCAGGTTTGAATTTGGGATCTCGGCCTAACGTTGGGGGCTGCATCTAATGCACAGTTTGGATTGAACTCAAAAATCACATCGGGCCCCACAAAATTGCCAAACGACTTGAAGGTATGTGATCATTCCATCACTAAAGGGATCCAACATGTGTGAGAGAACCGGTAAATAGCACACGTGTCAGAAATCCAGGCTATTCATCAGCTAGTGTATAATGTGAAAATGCGACAGACTAGAACATTGGAAAAAGAAGTCCAACTGTCCAAATTCAATGTACATGTAGAAGTGTACGACCCTGATTTTTATACCGGGTGCAGATGTGGAAAACGGGTACAAGATCTTCACTTTCTATCAGATGTGGTACAATGTTCAGATCTTCTCACCAAAAAAACAGTCCAATTCATACTTTAGGTGGGCCACACAATACAAGGCAAATGGATGGCTATGTGGCCCACTGAAGTAAAATAGCCTAATTTCTGTGAAGAAGATCTAAGAAATATTTTCCATCGAAATGGAATGTGACAGCAGGGTCCCACTTCACAGGGCCGTGGATTAGCAAATCTGAGAATGGAGCGCAAAAATCGTTCATCTTTTCTTCGTCTTTATTTGGTTTTCAATCATTTAAGTTATTGGGGTTGACTATGATGTGTGCTTGCCACCAAAAGGGTGGCAACCCAACAATCTGACATCTGGCGTCCACCACCTTCATCTGGCCCACATCATCCAAATGACATGATGCATTGTGGAGTACGTCGTCCAAAAATCAAACCATGTTTGGATTCTTAATCATCTGATTTCATTAATTTGGTTTGTACTTATTCCTCTTTCGTTTTTTACCTCTCATTCGGTGGCCCCCAACGGGTCAAATAGGATTGTCATCTTTTGTAATGTTTTTGGTCACGTGCCGTGTATGTGAGTTTGTCAAATTTAATTGTACTGTTGGATTCAAACTTAACCATTTTACCCTAAGTGTTGAGATATGTAAATATGTTGAATGTGACCGTATATAACTGAGATCGTACAATAACGGCCGCTTATTTAGTCACTTACACAATATTGTTACAAGATTATCAAACGGTTGTCGAAAGGTGGGGTTTTTTCTCCAATGATAGATTGCGCTTTGCTTTCTATACGTAAAGACTTTTGATAAATCAGGTAATAAAAAACAATTCCCCTCCATGGCTTTACCTTATACAGGTGGTTGTAGGTGATTGCGTATATCCGCAGGGATTAGTCTCACTTCAAAAAAGAGGTGGAGACACCCTGTGTCTTTAAAAAAAAATTAAAAAAAATACTTATAATCAATCACAAAGCAATATTATAAAGAACCTTTTTTTTTTAATGAAAAACTGTTTGTATTAAAATGAAAATAGTCCAATGGAAGAGAATAGATTTGGATTATATCTAAAGATTATTATTACTCTTAAAATAGAGTTAAAACTATGATAATAAAAGATAAAGTAATTGATTTGTTTCGTTAGTATGACACAATTTGTTTTATTGAATTTCTTATTATTTATATATTTCGTCGGTACCCTTCATATGCTTGGTCTCCTATGTCATTTAATCTTTTCTCAACATGTGTCCATTTAACCATTCTTTTCAACCGTTTTTTGTCTCTTAGTCTTCTTACCCACACCTCATCATTAGACGAGATGTATCATCCAACTCGATGTTAGCTATACTTTCATAAAATGCACTTTAAATAATTTCATAAATCTTTTACATTATATATATATATATATAATTACACCTGTCATTTCTTGATTAACTATTTTACAGATGGTTGGAAATGGAATACAACAGGGATCATCAGATTAATCTGATTTTCAACCTACAATACATGGCCACTGTTATCACCAAATTTTGGGTGAGCGAACTAAGAATCAGGACAGTGCCTCTTACATGAGCCATGGCTAGGGTTGATACCATGGTCCACCTCGGCTGACCGACGTGTCAATGACCCAAGTTCTAAGTACTTGCCAACTACATGGCCACTGTTTGTTTTTTCAGAGCAAACGTTAATACCATGAAAATGGTAATTATTACTGTTTCCAGCGTTTGAAAAGTCATAGAAATTTGTGCATTTGAAGCCCGTTTAAAAGAGATAGTTTTAATTTTTGAACCACATAATAACGCATATGATATAGCTGTTCCATCCATCCGTTTTACAACAGAATTTTGAGATTCAAGACAGAAATTGAGGAAGATCCAGCACTCATGTAGCCCACACCAAAAGAAATAGTGGCTCAAAAAATTTTCAACGGTAACTATTCGATTTCCTTTTCCCTGTGGTGTGGTCCACCTAAGCTCTGAATGTATCTCATTTTTTGGCTCATGCTATAAATTCAGCTGGCATAATGGATGAATGGTGTGGATAAGTAACATATCATAGTGGGACTCACAAATATTTTCTAGCTTTCTCAACTGCTACCGAAAAAGGTAAAAGGTCAAATCAAGTACAGGAAAATGATTAGGGAAATAATCATTATTAATTTACCAGGCATTTACCAGTGAACTGGAAAATCAAACACGAGGCCTGTGAACGCTCACGCTTAGTCCCAGCCCATGAGATGGGCAGGGTTAACTGATGAAGGGACCGTAAAAAACAAAAAAAAAAAATTTAATTAATTAATTAATTAAAAAAAAAAAGTGCATTGATCGGATGGTTAGGATCATTCGACGTATTCGTGGTCCATTTCATTAGTGGCCTATTCTACACACTCTGTTGGGTCTTAATACTCCGCGCATGTGAAGTCTGAGTGGAAAATATGGGACTCGTCAATCAAGACCGTATATCTGGTGGGCCCACTTGGAACTGTTGGAGAGATGACCTGCATAGTGACTTGAAACAAAATTCAGGAAAGGTCCTTAGAGAGTGGATGGTTGGCATCGTTTGGTCGGATCTAACTTCTACTTTTGAGGTCTGGATAATCCACTTTGAGGCCCACCGGATGTATGGTTCAAATGTCTGACTGCTTTAGAAATTGCCGATAAAGAAATATGCAGCAGCGTGTACCAGTTGACTTGAAACATGGACATCTTACTCAACTTAACAGTGGGGGGCGCGGCTTCGGTGGATTCCTTACTGTAGGGCCCACGTTGATGTATGTGCCTTACCGTCCAGCTCTTTGAGTCATGATTTAAAATTAAAATAAAAAAGGCAGATTCGAATCTCAGGTGAACGGCAAATAAATATTCCGGTGCCCCCCATGAGTTTTTAACGGTGGGTATTCAATCAGCACTGTTTCCTCTAGAAGCTTTTTAAAACGGATGGACGTGTTAGATGTAATGCACATACATCATGTTAGCCCTCACAGTCAACGATCCACGCATCTCAGTGGATTTGGTGATCCACCATCGCTGCGTCCCTAACGTCCAGTTTGGCACCTTATATTTGATGGTAAATTAGTGTATTTCAAACCCAAATAGCTGCTTTTTTGCATTCGCCTGTCCTGTAGTTGAAGTTAAATGGAATGGGGGTTATTTCAAATATACTTTTCTGGTATGTTTTGATATCTCACTAAAATGCTGAAATTTTAGTGTAATACAAAGAAAATGCTTTTTTTTTGTCCCTTTGACATTTTCAATGACACGAGAGTTGCATATATTATAAAAATGTCTCTAGGCTACTAATTCATTGGACAAATTATCCTCAAAACAATTCAATGACAAATTATCCTCAAAACAATTCAATTATCTGTTATAACACTAAAATCACATCAATCGAAAGATCTAAATCGTTCAAACGTTGGACATCTAAATCGACGCTTAGAAAATGCTAGTGAGTCGCTTGTTTGTGATCCTTGCATTTGTGGCCCACTCAAGACTTAGAATTTCTTCTTTTTTAGCTAAAGTATATATTTTAATGGACTTATTACAATCACTTTATCAAATATCTCACCCACACACACACACACATATATATGATATGAAAGCTAATTTAATTAATCAAATCTATGTGATGAGAATATACCCAAGAATTCCAATGTCCTCCAAATATAAGCTTTCAAATTGAAGATTTATATTCTAATACATTTCAACCAAACACAATCAAGGATTGAATCACCTTGTTTCCAATGTAAGTGTGGTTTGGATTCCAATGCATTCCAACTTCAAGCTCCCAAACAGGCATCAAAAGCAATACCCGATTCAATAAACATCCTCACTTTAAAAATTACAATGTTTAACCTTTAAGGGGTGTTTGATTTTTCTGATCTAATTTTAAATCATTTCTAGCAACAGAATTGGTCTCTTACTAGAACGTATTCCCCGTAGCACATGTTCAAGGGAGCATGTGTAACAAAAACTAGGGCTACCATGATAACCATGTGGCGTTCATCAACTTCACCAACTCATGTTAGGATGTGATCCAAAAATGTACAAATCCACAATTCAAGTGCGCCACACTACAGGAGAGGAGCCTTTCCTGGCCTTGTAAGGTAAGTCCTCCGGATAGAAAAAACACAAATACCAACATGATCCAAAACCCCCATTGTCCCAATAATCTTCCAATGGTGGTTGTTATCTTCCTAACTTTTTCTTGTGGTGTAGCTTACTTGAATTTTAGCCAGCATTCTAACATAAGCTGATGTTGAGGGTCAAATATTGCATATTAGACCCCAGTTATTACTTAGATTTACGATCATGATACTGTTTAATAACCTATTTTAATTGTGTTTGTGCTGCAAGGTGAATTTACGGGCGTGGACTGAAAAATAGTACTAAATGCATGAATTTAACGTTCTGAAGTCATCAAGGCAAGGGACGGACCCCATGAGACCGAGATCGAAGAATTTACACGCTAGAGATCCGAGAAAATCACGCCACTCATGTTAAACGGGCCCGAAAATCGTCGAGAATGCAAGATCACAGGGTTATCACTATCCGTTCAGCTCGAAACTTTATATATGGCCTGAGGACCATAAGTTAACCGTACATGTCAAATTTCAGCTATTGGATCCTTATGAAAGTGTCCCAACGGACAGATCATCCCCTAAAATCCTAATTTGGGGCCCACTTGATATCTGGATATACTTCAACTCTGGACTCAACCCCTCAAATGAGAAGACAAAACGGATGGACGAAGCAGATTTCTCACAAGCATTACAGTGGACCTCACATGGTGTAACGCCCTGGTTTTCAGAACCCGAGTACGCGACTCATATTCCAAAAACTCAGGAGTTAACTAATAATAATGATAACCAATAAGTGAATCAACGTGCAAATAGCGGAAATGAAAACATAGCATAGATGTGATCCAAAGATGGGAACAATATTCTGGCCCACTCAGCTGGGGGCCAATTACATAACCTCAAGTTTCTCAAATTCTAAATGTACTGAAATAAAAATAAAGGGCTAATCTACTGGTTCAGCCCAAAATAGGCAGCCGCCTCCTGCTGCAGTTCCTCGTCATAGAGCTCCTCCTCGACCGCCACCGCCTCCAAATCCGCCGCGTACTCATCGACTCATATACCCACGTCCTCTGTACGGTTGAACATTGATGAATGAGTGGCCAGCTCAGTGTGATCTCCCCTTAAGATAACGCATCGCCGCCCTAAACAGAGAATAACATCAAAATATACAGACAATCCAAAACACAGTAGATGCAATCTTATTAAGTACATGGATGCATGGGATGCAAGCATTGCCCCGGAGATGCTCATCCGTGCGGATAGTGGGCTCATCACCCATGCAATCATCGACCTAGGAAACCTCATCCAGTCGGACAAAATACGTACATCACGTACGATAGCAATAGATACTGGTATGTGTCATGTATGCATGATTAACCAGCCCATTATTAGTCCGATTATACTCAGCCAATTTAACTAAGGTCACAGTCACTACGGGGAGCTCGTGGCCTAGCGTAGGCCGACGGTTCGGGCATAGTATCCCATAACCACCATCCCCAACCCATGAGGCTACCGCCTTAGGGTGTGTGTAATATCCACCAGCATGTGGTCAATCAATTCAATGTGAAGGGGGCCACCACCAATGCTAACTGGGAATGCAATGTTGAAATCAGTAAATATGACGATTAAAGCATAACGGCAGGAATGGTTCAAAGACGAGTAAACAGCGGTATTTGAAAGGTTGTGAAGTTTATCCCAAGTCAGTTAGGTGAAACCACTCATGGATGATAAACTCCATGGTTAAATGCCAACAACCAAAACCTTCATGTCAGGAGCCTACTCACATCTCAGTTGGTTCAATTACACCCCAAGCACGGACTCTCCTTTACTAGAACTTCCCATGGAGAGATTTCATCATTGTGTGGGTGCTATAATAGTATAAAAATAACATGGATCTTGTCATGAATAAGGAACAACACATGTATTTCTACCAATACGTACTACCTGAGCAATTATCAGACACATGAAATGAATGGTTATTTTAACTACCTAGGCAGTTTAAAATGTATCCAAGGTTTTAAACGACAATAAGCATGGCAGCCATTATGCTAAGTAGATATGTCAAGAAAATGCAGCCTATTTCCACACACGATTTACATTCGTCTAACAAACTATTAAATCGCTAAATCAGCTATTTTCAGTCTAGTTTGGGATGAAAAGCTTAAGAGGAGGAAAATCATCACCAGACGAGTCGTGGAGTGCGTCTAGATGCAAATTTTCTTGAGAAGGTTGTGACTCCACACCACTCAAGTAGCCCCCTACATAAATTTATTTGCATTAGACAATGAGTTTCAGGGTTTAGAGCATAAAGTTTGGTGGATGGTCGGAAGGCCCTAAATCAAGGTTGTTTGGACTGCTACCAAGGGCAATCAAGCCCACCAAACACATGCCCTTATTTCAGTATAAACTGGGCCCAATCAGGGCCCACTTCTGCTTCACCTAACAGTCCAAAAACTGGGCCATGGTGGGCCCTATCTGGCCTGAGCACGGCAGCCCACGTGCTGCATACATAGCCCATAGGCGTTAGTGTGTGGCCTGCCGTATTGCAGCCCACTTAAGCCTTATGCTTGGTGCGGCCCACAAGTGTTGTGGTTCAGCCCACCAGGAAGTGAGGCCCACAGCAGACGTGCATAGCGCAGTCCACTTGAATTTCTTTTAACCAAGGTGAGGCCCACAGCTATCAGTGCACGACCCACCATTATATATGGCATGGCCCACCTGTTTTCAACAGGGCGCGGCCCGCTGGGGCTGGCCCAGGCGAAAATGCAGCCCACCAGTGGCATCCTACTGTGAATGGTTGGACTGGTGGTTCGGCCCACCCTTTTTCACGGAGCTGGTGCGGCCCACCAGATCGCGCAGCCCACCTTGATCCCTTTCTACTATCGACCTAGTTTGGGCCAATTTTCGGCCCAGCTTAGGACTGATTTTCAGCCCAGAAATCAGTCCGATGCAACCCGCTTGAGGGCTGATCTTGCCCCTAATCACGGCCCACCTATTGCCCTGCATTCAGCCCAATAAGGGATGTATATACCCAACCTGAATCAGGGCCTGTTATTGCTTTGGAACAGGGCCCAATCACAGGCCGTTTTTGGGCTTGATTGAGACGTCCATGGGGGCCCTTCTTAGTACACGGTAAGGCTGATCTCACCCTTGGTTGAAGGCTCGATCAGGGACCATCTGCAGGCCCGAAATCAGCACCGCAGGCAAGCAGTTTCCCAGCACCCAACACAACTTGGTTTGGGCTGGTTTTTACCGCATTTCCCGGTCTGGTTGTTGTTGGGTTTAAGACCCAAACGGGAACTTACTGATGTCAGGTTTAGGCTAGCTTCAAGGCTCAGCTGAGAGCCCAAATCAAGTCCACCTAAGGTTTATCTCTAACCCACCACAGTCCGTCAGGGAGTTCTCAGATTGTCTGGTTTTGTAGTCGGCCCAAAGGCTTTGCTTCAACTCAAAATGGGGCCGCTGCTAGGCCCATTTTCGGACCACAACATAGCTGACTTTGGCCTCACGTGTGGCCATGGTTTGGCTAAAACCGAGTTGCTTCATGTCCTCCACTTCAGTTCGTAACACCACCAGTGAATGGCTTTGTTTTTAGACCGAAATACTGCAACCAATTCAGCCAGATTGGGCCTGAAATTCAGCCATTATTTGGCCTATCTGGGCACCCAACTTCGTCCAAATCAGATTCGTTTCCTGGCACAGTTCCAATCTAGAGTTGAGCCATCATTTAGCCTACTCACGACTTGAAACGGAGTTGCTGCTTTGGCATTGTTTCGTCCCAAAACGTAGCCATTACTTGGCTTTGTCTCGGTCCAAATTGTGCTTGTTGTTAGTTTGTTTTTGACCCTCTTCCAAACCCTGCTTGAGAGCTACTTTAAGCTTCCAACAGGGCCTAATTCGAAGCTGCTTTCTTTTCATGGGTTATGACAGACGCTCAGCCCGGGACACAACCATGGTAAGGGCTAATCCGGGCCTTGCCTTTGCCGGTTATTGGTATGTGTAACTGATAGGTGGTCACCCGATATCCACCCTGGAAGAAGGCGCGGCCCTCTCCTTTTCTTCCTCAACCGCGTCGACCAACAACAGGGTAGTCGGCCCTCCCAGCTCTCGCTCTCTTTCCACTCTCTTCCTCCTCTCCTTCTCGGTGCGAAACCCGAGAACTACAAGCTCTATATATAGTTGTGGAGGAGAGGACTCCAACGTCCGGATCTCCACGGGAGCAAGGGATGGTCAGGATCGTGCCACCCCCTGTCTTTCTCAAAGAGGAAGGTCTCCTCTCACTTTCTCCGTCCACAAGCCTTGCCTGGCTATTCTTGGCAAAGGGAGAGCACGCCTCCTACTGGAAAACGGACGGATGGGATTGCACGATCGAACCGATCGTGAGCCGTCCAACTGATTCCAGCATGGTCCCACCTCCCGGACGCCTTCCACGTGTAATGTGTTGGACGGTTTTAACTTATCTTTCTCGTCTGTTTACGAAAGCTCAAAAGCCTATACGGTTTTGTTAAGTCAAGTCCCACAGAGAATTTGAACGGCTCAGATGGCCCGGAAAGTGGCCAGAGTGGGCCATCTAGGAGCTTAAAGACCGCCCGTTTTGAACTCTGTTTTGGCGGGAGGGCGTTTGTTTCTTCATTTTTCGTAAAGATCTCGGTCAAAGCTCCTTTGACCGAGCCAATAACTTCAGTGCACGTCTTGCATAAGTGCATGGGATGCACATGCACACTGTGTGGGGTCCACTGGGATGGTTGTGACGAATCTGCCCCATCTAAACATCTTGTAAGTACCCTTAAGGGGGGTACTGTCCCATTCCTAGGGCGGACCCAAGGCCCAGTGTAAGACCCGTATCCTAGTCCGTACTGTTCCGAAGGCTTCCGCGATCCTTCCGGTCGAATTCCGGCAATCCTCGACCTAAAGCCAACGTTGCGCACGATCCTAAGACGAGACTTGCATGCCAAAGTCGGTTCGACCCGAAACCTATACCTTGGCGACCGCGCCGTCGCCGCGGTTCCAACGCCGCGACTCACGCACCGACTCGATACCCAGGCTAGAAGATGTCAGCCCGCGTTTAGTTCGAGGAAAACACCGCGCGTTACAAATTCCAAGAGAATCTATCAAATCCATCACATCAATCACTTCACTTGTCAAAAGTACACTCCCATCACTCACCATTACTCACACCCATCCCCAAGTATAACCACCATCCCCAAAAGTCAACATTTTCTTACAACAAAGTACCTACTCACATCACTCACCATTACTCCTCTCCCATCATCTCATTCTCTCTCATTCTCTCTCTCATTTTTACTCCCAAGCAACTCCATCGTCCATGTCTTCCATGGAGAAACTAGTTATGGCCCACCTCCCTACCATCCAATCTAATCCTTCAAAGACGATCTCAACCGTTGAAAATGTCCTCTTCGAGCTCTAGATTGCATTGGCGGAAGAAGGACAAAGAGATCAAAGGTGGGTGATTTCATTTGTTGTTTTTGATGATTCGAGGGCCCACATGAGGTGGGACCCATCTTGATGTATGTGATTGTAAGCTAGAGGGGCCAATGGTGGTGAGGTCCCTCTCATTTTCATTCGATCTCTCTTTATCTATTTTTTTATGGCCCACCTGGATGGATGTAGCTGTTGGGCCACATGTACGTGGACCCCATCCTGATGGACGTATGGAATCCATCGTCCAATGGTGGATCGTCCAGCAGCTGACTGCGTGAATGGAAAACATAAGTATCAGCTTGATCTAGGCTCGGGTGGGCCACTACGTGGAACCACCGTATGTATGTGATTTATCTACACTGTCCATTCACTAGGGACGCACCATGATATGGTGTATCACCACTGTGCATCAAGACGTGGGACCTACTGACTGTCTGCCTATATCCAGACCGTCCAGCAAGCTGGACATGGGTTGGACGCTGGTGGCCCACCCACGTGGCTCCACAGTCATATATGTTTTTCTTTATGCTGCACAGCAGCCGTGGAACCCACACTAACGTGGAAAACCATATGGAGCAGGTGATTTATCAACGCTGTCCATCCATTTTTCACCCACGCCATCCATCATGATCTAAGTGTTTTATCCATCGTCCATCCCTGGACGGTGGGAACCCACCTCAATGTATGATCATCCACGCCATCCGTCCATTGGTGGGACCCACCATGATAAATGTGTTTTGCCCAAAGCCGTCCAGTCCCTGGACGTGGACGTGGGGCCCACACAAGATGTTTATGTTTTAAATCAACACCGTCCAGTGACCTGGACGGTGGAAATCACTTTGATGTGCTGACGCTGGCCCCATCCTGAGGCATGTGCTATATTCAACCCTTCCTTTCATTTAGCACGTGTGGAGCCATCCCACGCGGGCTGCACGTGTGAGATGTGACCCACCTTGATGTACATGCCTTTCATCCAAACCGTCCATTCATCTGGACTCGTTGGCAGCAGCTTGGTTTAAAAATAATAATAATAATAATGATAATAATAATATTTTAATATACGTACATAGGTTAGATGTTGGGGTGGGCCACACGTGTGGACTCACCATGTTTTATGCGTTGTATCCCCACCGTCCAGAGAGTCTGGATGGTGGGCATTTGTTAATTATACTTATATATTATAGCATATTATACTAGATAATATATGCATTGCGGGCCACTCCCACGTGTGGACCCACCGTGATGTATCCTTGCCGTCCATCCATTTGACGTGCATGTGGACCCCACACTAATGCATGTGTTGCATCCGAACTGTCCATTCATTTGGTGAGGTCGTCTTAAAGGCTTGAGACTAAAAATAAGACAGATCCAGTTACCAAGTGGACCACACTACAGCAAACAGTGGGTTTGACCCTCTACCATTGAAATCCCTTTTAGGATTACAGGAGTCTTGAACCAATATGATATTTGTCTTTCCTCTAAATCCAGGTCTTTGTGACCTTATGAACAAACTGGATGGGAAATAATCCCTATGGTGGGGCCCACTGGAAATTTAACGGTGGAAATCATTGTCACCATTGTCATTTGTGGTATGGTCCATATGATCCTTTGGATATGATCTATTTTTTTTATATACACCATAATGATCCCTTGCAATGAATGCATGATGTATTTGACTCGGCCTATTCAACTCGGCCCATTTGATTCGGCCCATTTGATCGACCCAATCGATTCGGCCCATTTGTACCGGCCCATTTGATTCGACCCATTTGATGTGATCGGGGCCCATTATGATGTATTTTTAGCCCATGGATGTGGCCTATTGTGATGCATATTCGGCCCATATGTTAAGGCCCATCTGAAGTATGTGAGGCCCATTGGTTGTGTGTGAGGCCCACTTGATTTATAGGAGACCCATTGATGAAGCCCATTATGATGTAATTGTGGCCATATGATAAGGCCCGATGCGATGTTTATGTGGCCCTTGAGATGCGGCCCATTACGATGTGTATGGTAATGTATTTGAGGCCCATGTGTAGGGCCCACCTGTGATGTATATTAAGCCCATGGGCGAGGCCCATTGTGATGTATTAGGTCCCGTGGGTCAAGGCCCATTGTGATGTATTCCAGGCCCATGGTTGAGGCCCAGTGCGATGTATGTATGGCCTGTTAAGTTGTGTATGAATTCCTTGTATAGGCCACTCCTTGGGAGCAATGTTGGTTAGATGGCCACATTGTTGGGCAATGATGGTTTAATGTCCACATTGTGACCTTCCCTTAAGCCTCGTTAGGCCCATTCTCATCATTCTCTTAGTGGGTTAACCCAAATAAGTGGGCCCCATTCACCATGAACGGATGGCTCCGTGTTACCGGATTTGATATACCCACGGCCGAGGGCCGATCTTTATATTATGGTTGATCGGTTGTTCATCTATGGACCCCGCCCTGTTTATGTGCTGGTTATCGGTATCGATTGTCGATACCGATCATTGGTTCTGATTATCGTGACCGATTTACCAACTCTGATTTTTGATCGATTCTGATTGTCGTGACCGATTACCGACTCCGATCGGTGACTGATTTACCGATTCTGATTATCAATCGATTCCGATTGTCGTGACCGATCACCGATTTCGATTGACGTGACCGACTTGCCGATTCTGATTATCGAGGCTGGTTCTGATTTGTCAAGGCCGATTGCATAGGCTGATTCCAATTGTCGAGGCCGAGTATCGAGGCCGATTATCGTGACTGATTACCGATCGTGGCCGGATGCCGACTCTGTTTGTCGTGGCCGAATGACCGATTCCCGATCGAGGCCGATTATCGTGACCGATTACCGATCATGGCCGATTATCGATTGACGTGGCTGATTGCCGACTCTGGTTATCGTGGCCGATTGAGCGATTACCGATCGAGGCCGATTATTGTGACCGATTACCTATCGTGGCCGATTATCGATTGACGTGGCTCATTGCCGACTCTGCTTGTCGTGGCCGATTGACCGATTGTCGATTGATGTGACCGATTGCCGATTCTGTTTGTCGTGGCCGATTGACCGATTACTGATCGAGGTCGATTACCGTGGCCGATTGTCGATTCTGATTATCGTGGTTGATTGCCGATTCCGATTGTTGAGGCCCAATGTGATGTATATGCGGCCCGTATTTGAGGCCCGTTGTGATGTGTATTCAACCCGTGTTTAAGGCCCAATGTGGTGTATATGAGGCCCATTGTGATGCATTTGAGGGCTAGGCGATGGAACCCACTGTGATATATTTGTGGCCTATGGGCAAGGCCCATTGGGATATGCATTAGGCCCATGATGCATGGCCCATTTGATATATTTGAGACCCATGTGTGGGGCCGACATGTCATGTATTTGAGGCCCATGAGCAGGGCCCACCTATTGTGTATAGGTGGCCTGTAAGTAAGGACCACTATGTTGAATATTAGGCCTTTGTGTGAGGCCGTGGGCCCATTGCATGTTAGGCTCTATGTGGGCCATTCCTTAGGGGCAATGTTGGTTAAATGTCCACATTATCGATGCCAATTGTCGGTACCGGTTATTAATACCGATTATGAGTAGGTGATGGCATAGCATCATGATACATGCCCATACGCATCATCTGCATGTTTGTTATGAGTTGTGGTTGATCATTGCATATGTCATTGAGCGTGTTGTTATGAGACTCCCTGATAGGCGGAGGTCATCTCACATGAGTGCATGGTATGCGCAGGACTGATGCATGCCTGGATTGTATGATTCATGCATCTTGCATTATGATTATTGTACGCCCTAGCGACATCAGGGTCGTAGCCTCCACAGGCATATCGTGGATGGCCAGACGGGACACCGGAAATATTTGGTTCTAGCATACGGGCACCATAGATGTCCCTGGGTGAAAATCCCTAAACCTCCGTGGCCAGGAGATGACTCCAACGTCGAGACCGAGTGGATATATGAGCGCATGAGGGCCGAATACTAGGAGGCCGCGTCTCCCACTGTGTCGTGGTCGGTTGGAAAGGAGTGGTGGCCTTACTCGCCCGAGAGCAGGGGGCATTACTAGGCTGAGTTTGACCAGCTCGAAAATGGGTTCGCTATCGACGTGCCGGATAGGTATTGGCTGACTATTGGCCAGGCGGATAGTGAGGTTTCTTACGCTCACTTGGACTGTGCTGCTTGGAGAGAGACAGTGTCATTTGGAGTGTACTAAACCCCGGTGATGATCCCAGAGAGTAACCGTACTGATATGTGGACTTATTGAGCAGCAATTGCATATTCATTCATCATTCACTTACTATCCACTCGGGCTGATGGTGCGTAACCATTGTTACGTGTGCTTTCGCATGGCCAGAATTTCGGTTGGGCGCGCGACTAACCTGAGATTAGGAGTTTACCACATTGAGTCTGACTATCCAAATTTAGGTATGGGACTGGTTTGGATAGAAGTCCATTGTGCTGGACCCCGTAGCCTGCGATACTACGTACTATCATCCCGACTTCACTCCAGCATGGTCATTTCATTCGCATCGCATATTACATTGCGTCCGCAGTACTTAGTATTTTGGGTTACCATGTTTCTGCATTGATATAGCCGTTAGTACTCATGTCTTGCATCGCATAGCCTTGGTATGGCTGATGATACTCATAGACTTATCAGTATATTTCCGCTTATTTCGATATTGTATGATTTATGATATTGTATCATCAACATCTGATATTTGGCTTTCTTTAACTCCTCATTTGTATAGCTGAATTGCATTGCATACCCTGACATTGTATGACTCACGGACTGGCAGTATTTTCGCTTACTCTGATTACTCTGATTACTCTGATTACTCTGATACTGCTTCCTTGGTACTTACCTTATGCACACACTTACACCACCCCCTAAGCTTTCTATAAGCTTATGCACGATAGATGCGTGCAGGTGATGTTAGGTTGCAGCAGTGTCGAGCTTGGAGCATGCAGCGGTCTTCTGGAGCTTGATTTCGATTTATGTATTTCTCTTTCAGCATTGTACTCAAATGATTATATTAGTGGATATGTGATGATGATGTTGCCTTTGTGAATTGGGTAATCTTGTGGTTATGCTCATTTTGAATTAAATGTACATTGGAAAAAAATAATAATAATAAAATCCTCCTTATAGGATCCCAGGATCGGAATCTGACGTATGGACGCTAGGAGCCGAGAATGGGGTACTACGGAGGCTGTCGGCACCAGATTCGGCGATCGGGATTCCTGTGAATCCGATTTCTGGGTTTGGGGCGTGACACCCAGGTGGGCCGTACCACACGTACTAAGCCCCATTTAGCCCCATGACCGTTAATCCGATGGTTGGATCAGTTTGGTATTAAATTCCAATGGTTTATTGTGGTCTTAGAGCGTAATGGTTGCTAGATTGGCTATTTACTAACCCTTAAAGATTGACCCACCGTCTATTGCTATAGTTAGTTGGGTTGGAGTTATTCTGATTTGAGGTGTCTAGGAAAAGTTACCTTCTAGACTGTCATGGGGTGCATTCCAGCTTCTGGCGCCTCTGATGGGTGGCCATTAATGGTGCTTGGAAGTCCCGCCCTGCATAAGTTATGTTCAAGCCATTGATTAATCTGATCTGATTTAGGTTGATGCGGGTTCAAAAGGTAACACCCGTATACCAAAGGTACGGGATGTTACATATGGAGTGAGGGAGTACACAGGCGGTGCACTCCCGCACCGCACCAGACCGAAAATCCAGTCAACACAAGGCTGACCCGACTCCTCTCTCTCCTCTGCGCAAGAACGGACAACATCTCTACACTGTCCATCCGTTTTTCAGTAGTGGGGCCCACCCATCATGCATCTCGATGATCTAGACCATCCATTCGATCTAGAGGTGGGGCTTGACCCTTTTCTAGGTGTCCTTCTGTTCTCATGCATGCACACACATGTAAATCGTGATCAAACGCAGGATGGACGGCGGAAGAAAAACATTAATGGACCGCACCAAAACTTGACCAAAACCACCCCTTCCCGACTGCTTTTTCGTTAGGGATTCAATGGACGGTTTGAAACCAAGATCACTGTGGGGCCTACCGAGCATCTCAGCATTGGTTTCAAACCAAGATCCGCGTCCGGAAAAACCGGGACTTCCGGGCAGTTCCACAATCAAGATTATGATCAGATCAGCAATTCAAACCGTTCAAACTCATCAACATGGGGCCGTGACCATCACCATCAAGGCCGAAAAAGGAGATGGATGGCCATCCATCCCAAAATAGTCCAAAACGCAAACGATCTTGCATTTTCTCTGCGTAAACGCCCGATCTTCCCCACCGACTCCAGGAGTTTCGCACTCCAGCAAACCGAACGACTTCCTTTAGGAGAGAGAGAGGACATGTAGAGGTATCTTGGGCAGCCGTGGAGGCGTGGACGTGAGAGAGTGTGGAGCAATCGGCCAAGCTCCATCAAGAGTTCTTCCTACTTCTTCCTTGTTTTTCTTTTCCTCTTATGTTTTCATGAGATTTTAGTTCAGTTACGACTGGTTAAACCTCTTAGCTAGGGCTAAGAGGTGAAGCTTATAGTATGATTAGGATGGTTGCTTTGTTTTGATTCATGCTTTATTAAACTCTTTTGAATTTTAGTTTGATTATATGATATACTTTTAGTTTTTAATGGTTTGTTGTGACTTAAATTACAATGGATCTACGATAGCTTTAAGTACGTCCTTTCCATTATTGAGATTGTGAAATTAGGCAGACTTGTTGTTCACCATCGTTCCTTGGGCATGGTAGGGTGACGGAATCCTTCCTAATTTTCACAATTCTCTTATGATTGGCTGTGAGATTGGTAAATTGCTGTTGTTTGCCATAGTCTCCTAGGCATGGTTAGGTGACAGGATCACTTCCGAATTTTCACCACTCTTATCTATTGATGATTAGATCCATGAAACGTTCAGATATCTGACAAATCTCTTCTTACCAACTGGATAAGATAGGACTCCGATTTCATATGTGTCCTTGAATCAATATAAGGTAACTTCCAATTGCTACAAGTGGATCCTTGGCACCCTAGTTCCATACCTTTGAATTTCATGAGTTTTAGTTAAATAAATTCACAATTATATCCTTCCTTTTACCTGATTTAAATTTCATCTTATCCTAGTTCTAGTTCAAATTATTTTCAGATTACGTACAAGGTTCAATCCATGTGGATTCGACCTCGGTCTTACCAAGTTTATTGCTACATCACACCCCTATACTTAGCGTGTGAACAGCTGACACAAAAGATAGATGGCCATGCATTACATTGCACCCCGAAAGAGCTTTTTGTTAGAGGGGCTCCCCATAACATGTGTGGTAAGAAATTTGCATCCCAAACAAGGCCCACAATCTAGACGTTTTATTTGGAGTTAAAGTGTTTGAATTTTACATGTTGGCACACCGGCAATGTCATGGAAACACTCAAGTATTCTTGAATTCTACACATGGCATATTTTTCACTCGGAATAAAATCTTCAATGCTATTATGACCCACTTTGCATGGATCATAAATTAAAAAAAATACACTGAGTCGACCTAACTAGTCATGTACTGGACATACAATGGATAGTTAAGAAAAAGTCAGAGATCCAAATTCAACTAAAAAAGAAAATTCATTGATCAACATTTGGGACCCTTCAATCCATCAATAAGAGGTTAAGCTTGCTGGACCTATTCCTAATTGGGTTTTTGTTTATCATAACGAGTTATATAAGAGTTCCCAATTATTATAGGCTTGCACCCAAGTTAGTATTGAATTCGTACTTTTTCACATTAGTTGTATACAAGTTAATGAGAAATTGGTAAGAAGAGATCCCATGGTGTATGTTGTTTGGAAAGGTCATAATTTTTTTATTATTATTAACTAGACAATGAAATGTGTGAATAGAAAACTAGATTTATATAAGAATACTTTAGGATATAAAAGATTTAAAATCAGTTCGAATGAAATATAGCATGCGGGGTGCAATTTTAGTAACGATAGTAGTGAAAATAAAAAATTAGTTAAGATTGTTGACTAATAAAATTCCTAAAATGACCACTTTCAATATCATAAGTCAATAATTCACCGGTGAGGAGATTAAGAAGAAGATAGCCCATAAATTCAAGCCGAGTAGAGAAATGCATGGAGATGTGCATTTGAAGTTTTATATGATCATCGTGTATCACTCGAACTAAAAGAATTTTTTTAAAGAATAGTTATAAGACTCACCATGTCATATGGGAAAAAATGTTGGGCAGTTAGGGAATAACATGTCCCCACGACGAGTGTACTTGAAATAAGTATGTTGAGATGGATTCATATAGCCGACTCCAATTATTTGAAACAAGGCTTAGATGGTAATGATGACGATGACCAAGCAATTTGCCTGGCCTAACAAACTCTACATGTGGGACCCACCACTCAGTGGCTTAAAATATTTGTATGGGGATCCTTGTAGTGATGACAGATAGCCCCAACTCTTCCTTTCACAATATCTTAATTGTAACCATTTTGGCCCCCATTAAATGTGAATCTTTTGCTAAATGTCCCTTTCCGTTGGATGGCTACGATCGCCTAATCACATATATTAGGCCATGCCTCCAAGATTATTTTTTTTAAAACATAGGTAAATGAAAGGAAATCCTATCTGTACATTCCCACCAACAATTTCAGAAATGCTATAAATTTAAGTGGTTGTTTGGCTTTCTATGGCAACTAAGAGAATCCATTTCCATAAATTAGGTCCTGTTTTTTTGGTTGTATCAGCTGAAATTCCTGGAAATAAATTTTCTTGTAAAGGTTTTTCTAGGCCTTTTTTTTTTTATTTTTTTATTTTTTTGTTTCTTCAGTAAAAGATTTTTGTTGGTTAGCTTTCTCAAAAAATTGAAAGGTTGTACTCACCGATTGTCCTTTCTAATATTAACTCATGATTCCAGAAATCACAATCTCATTGTTCAAGCATATAAGAAAATCACTTCCTTTGGATTCCTTAGTCAGAAAAAAGTTTTTTTTTTTTCTTCCTTTCCACACCACAATTACATGCGTCCAAACAAGCTTTTAAATTTCGTTTTTGTTATGCTTATGCTTATCCAAAAGGAGAAAACAAGGCTAAGAAAAGTGGAGAAAAAGGAACTCAAGACTACAAGTTTACAACCCTTCTTTATAAGAAATTTTCCATCGAAATACATGATCTTTTCAAGGGTAAAATTGGTATTGAAGCTTTTTAAGAGACAAGACAGGTGATTGTAGCTAATCAATTATCTAGAAAACAATAACTCTTGCTTGATGGGAGATGTTACGGTAGAGCTGACTGTTGAGATGTGGAGTCACATCTAGAGGCCGCTCGACCAGTCAAGTGCCTTGCTCGATCGGTTGAGTGGCCCACTCGACCAGTCGTGGACTGGCTTGACTCAAAGTCCAGTAAGCAAAATTGTTTTTTGGTCCGAGATGCTCGACCGGTCGAGGCCCTGCTCGACCAGCCGAGGGGTCCGCTCGATCAGTCGAGCAGCCTGCTCGACCAGTCAAGGTTACGCAGATTCGTTTCCGGATCTTACACGGACTGCGGATTTTTGAGTCGGTTTTCGCAAGGATGCGAGAAGAGAAGTTGCCTAAACTATAAATAGGGGTCCCTAGGGCTTTTCTAGGTATTATGAGAGTTATTCCAAGGTGTGGGGCAAAGGGTTTTCTTTGTATTTCCAAGGAAAAATGTTAGTATATTGCTTGTAATCTCGTTTTCTTCATAGTGAAAGTTTGCACCCGTGGTATTTTACCCTTGTTTGGAGTTTTTTCACGTATATCTTGTCGTGTGGTTTGTTTGGAATGTTTTGATTCTTCTTCTAGTTTATATTTCTTCTTGTTTATCGTTTGTGGGTGAAACTAGAGATTGGATATCAGTTCACTGCGTTGTTGGCGTGCTGCGCAACGACTGATATCAGAGCTATTGGTTTAGTTCTATTGGGAGCGATGATGGAAGAAAGGAAAACTAGAATTGAGAAGTTTGATGGTTCAAACTTTACCTTCTGGAAGATGCAAATAAAGGATTATCTGTATCAGAAGGACCTCTATATTCCTCTAGGAGGAAAAGAGAAGAAACTAGAAAAGATGACAGATGATGAATGATTTTTATTGGATCAGAAGGCTTTAGGAACGATCCGACTCTCTTTGTCTAAGAGAGTCGCCTTCAATATATTCAAGATGAAAACCATAAAAGAATTAATGGAAGCCCTAGCCACCATGTATGAAAAACCCTCAGCATCCAACAAGGTTCATCTTATGAAACAACTATTGAACATGAAGATGTCAGATGGTGGGAGCGTGGCTGAACATCTAAACGAGTTCAATACAGTTACGAGCCAGTTGAAATCCGTCGGCATTGTTTTTGAGGATGAGGTCATGGCATTATTGATCTTCTCCAGTTTGCCAGACAGTTGGGATGGTTTGGTGATTGCTATGAGCAATTCTTCACGATCGACAAAGCTGAAATTTGATGATGTGGCAGGTCTAATTCTCGGCAAGAATCTAGAAGAAAGACATCAAGAGTTTCAGGGGATTCAGGGAATGCTCTAAACGTTGAAGGAAGAGGAAGATCGCTGAATAAAAGATGCAATAAACACGGACGTTCTAAGTCGAGGAAGAAGTCAAAGGGACCGAAAGACAAAGACGGATGTTGGCATTAAAGGAAGAAGGAGCATATGAAACGTGATTGCAGGGCGCTCAAGAAATAAGAAGGAAGCTCTCAAGGCGGGAAGGATTCAGTGAATCTATCTGAGGAGAGTAACACAGAGGCGTTAATCTTATCTCTTGATTCGAGGAATGAGTCTTGGGTTATAAACTCGGGTGCTTCATTTCATGCCACTTCATGTAAGGAACTTCTACGTAATTATGTATCAGGTGACTTCGGGAGAGTCTACCTGGGTGATGATGAGTCGTGTAGTATTGTTTGAAAGGGAGACGTTCATATAAATCAGAAAGACGGAACGACTTTGAAATTGAAGGATGTACATGTACCGAGTTTGAGACAGAACTTGATCTCAGTGGGGTAGTTGGCCGATACCGGTTATGTGACGACATTCACCAGTGATTCCTGAAAGATCACAAAAGGTGTCTTGGTGATATCTCGAGGCAAGAAGGAATGTATTTTATACGTGACTTCAGGATCGTATAGTTCACTAGCAGTCGTATCAACTGGAGTGAATGGGCAGTTATGACATTAGAGGTTGAGACATATGAGTAAGAAGGGGATGAAAGTGTTACTGTCAAAGGGAAAACTATCAGGGTTAAAGTCTATTAACTTGGAATTCTGCGAGGACTGCGTGTATGGCAAGCAGAAGAGGGTAAGTTTCAAGAAGACAGAACGCGCTCCAAAGACGCATCTGTTGGAGCTTATACACACTGATGTGTGGGGATCGATACAGGTATTATCTCTTGGTGGCTCACATTATTTTATTTCCTTTATTGATGATGCTAGTAAAAAACTGTGGGTCTATTTCTTAAAACATAAATCTGATGTATTTGATGTATTTGATGTATTTAAGAAGTGAAAAGTAATGATAGAAAACGAGACAGGTAAAACAATAAAATGTCTCAGACCTAATAATGAGAGAGAGTATTGTGATAAGAGATTGAGGAGTATTGTGCAGCAAATGGAATCAAACATCAAAAAACGATTCCAGGGACACCGCAGCAGAATGGTGTTGCTGAGCGCATTAACAGGACCATCCTTGAGCTTGCCAAGAGCATGAGGTTACATGCAGGGTTGCCCAAGACTTTTTGGGCAGATGCTGTGAATACTGCCGCATATTTCATCAATAGAAGTCCCTCAACACCATTGAATGGTGGGATACCAGAAGAAACGTGGACTGGGAAAGAAGTGAACCTTGCATATCTCAGAGTGTTCGGTTGCACTTCATATGTTCACATTGATGCAGAGCACAGAAACAAGCTGGATGCGAAGTCCAGGAGGTGCACGTTTATAGGCTACGGGTAGCATGATTTTGGCTACAAGTTTTGGGATGCAGAAAATAGAAAAATCATCAGAAGCAAGGACATATTCTTCAATGAAAAAGTGATGCATAAGGACAGTGTGTAGAAAAATAAGGCCAGGAGAAAAAATTCGTAGAGTTGGAAGAGTTACCGAACACGGGTGTTACAGTGCCACACGATGATCATGCATAAGAGCATTATGAGGCAGAGCCGCATACACCAGTTGTGAGGAGGTTTACTCGGGAGAGAAGACCCACGATCCAATACTCACCCTCCTTACATTATCTACTGCTGACAGACAATGGTGAACCAGAGTGTTTTGAAGAGGCATTACAGTCGGATACACGGGTTAAGTAGGAGCAAGCCATGAATGATGAGATGGACTCTCTTGAGTCTAATCGTACATGGGAACTAGTCACTCTACCTAAGGGTAAGAAAGCTCTTCATAACAAGTGGGTTTACAGACTGAAGGAGGAGCACGATAGTTCGAAATGGTACAAGGCTAGATTGGTTGTGAAAGGGTTTCAACAAAAGGCAGATATCGATTTCACTGAAATATTTTCACCTGTGGTGAAAATGTCTACGATTCGCATGGTCTTGAGTATAGTGGCTATAGAGGACTTATATCTAGAGCAGCTAGATGTTAAGACAGTCTTTCTTCATAGGGACCTTGAAGAAGAGATATATATGCATCAGCCGACAGGATACGTGGCACGTACCAGGAAAGGAGAATAAGGTGTGCAAAGTGAAGAAGAGTCTATATGGCTTAAGCAGGCCCCGAGGTAGTGGTACAAGAAGTTCAATAGTTTCATGTCGGGAAACAGTTTTACGAGATGTCATGCAGACCACTGTTGTATTTGAAGAAACTTGATACGTCATATATCATCCTTCTTCTGTACGTTGATGATATGCTTATAGCTGGTTCAAGCATGAATGACATCTCAGATCTCAAAAGACAACTGTCTAGAGAATTTGTCATGAAGGATTTAGGAGCTGCAAAACAAATCCTAGGCATGAGGATAAAGCGTGACAAGGAAAATAAGAAACTAGTTTTGTCACAGGCAGAGTATATAGCCAAGGTCCTTGATCGATTCAATATGGGAGGTGCTAAGTCGGTTAGCACTCCCTAGTCAACCACTTCAAGCTTTCTAAGGAGTAAGGTGCAAAGACGTAAGAGAACGAGACTACATGGCTAAAGTCCCATACGCGTCAGCTATCGGGAGTCTCATGTATGTTATGGTGAGCACGAGGCCAGACATTGCTCAAGCAGTGGGAGTTGTTAGCAGGTTCATGAACAACCCTAGGAAGGAACATTGAGAAGATGTGAAGTAGATCCTCAGATACCTGGTAGGTACTGTGGATATAGGGTTGTGATATGGTGGATCGAAAATCAAGCTACAAGGCTACGTAGATTCAGATTTGGCAGGAGATATCGACACCAGAAGAAGTACTACAGGTTATGTCTTTACTCTGGGTAGTGCTGCAGTCAGTTGGGTCTCTCAGTTGCAGAAGATAGTATCTATCAGTACGACGGAAGCAGAATATGTTGCAGCTACAGAAACATGCAAGGAGATGGTGTGGATGCAAGGTTTCATGGAAGAGTTGGGTAAGAAGCAAGCAGATTGTAAGCTGTACAGTGACAATTAGAGTACAATACACTTGGCTAAGAATTCGGCCTTTCAATCAAGGACCACGCATATTGACATCAGATATCATTTCATACGCTCGTTACTGGAAGATGGATCGATTGTTCTGGAGAGATTCATACAAGTGAGAATCCTGCAGATATGCTGACCAAGGCGGTCACACGGGAGAGAAATGAAGCTCTGTTCAGCTTTGATTGGTCTTCAGGCGTGAAGACTGGGAGGTGGTGCACTCCGGAGGTAGAAGACGAAGGTTATGGCAATGTGTCTCCAAGTGGGAGATTGTTGAGAGTGGAGCCACATCTGGGGGCCGCTCGACTAGTCGAGTGCCCTGCTCGACCGGTCGAGTGGCCCACTCGACCAATCATGGACTGGCTTGACTCAAAGTCCAGCGAGCAAAATTATTTTTTGGTCCAAGGTGCTCGACCGGTCGAGGCCCATGCTCGACCAGTCGAGGTTACGCAGATTCGTTTTCGGATCTTGCACGGACTGCAGAGTTTTGAGTCGGTTTTCGCAGGGGTGCGAAAGGAAAGTTGTCTAAATTATAAATAGGGGTCTCTATGACTTTTTTAGGTATTATGAGAGTTATTCTAAGGTGTGAGCAAAAGGTTTTCTCTGTATTTCCAAGGAAAAAGGTTAGTATATTGCTTGTAATCTCGTTTTCTTCATAGTGAAAGTTTGCACCCGTGGTTTTTTACCCTTGTTTGGGGTTTTCCATGTATATCCTGTCACGCCCCAAACTCGGGGACCGGGCTCACAAAATTCCCGATCGCCGAATCCGGCGCCGACAGCCTCCGTAGAACCCCATTCTCGGCTCCCGGCGCCCATTCGCCAGGTTCCGATCCTGGGATGCTACGAGGAGGATTTCTAATATCAGTTTGAATCGTAATAAGCATAACCAAAGGCATAACCCACAAACAAAACCAAAAACTCCATCACATTTCCACTATGATCAAAAACTTTACAAGTACAATGAGTATAAGGGAAATACAATGAGGATGGACAAAAAGCTCCAAAAGATCTGCTCTGCGCTCCTGCCTCAGCGCTGCTGCGTCCTCGCGTCACCTGCACGCAACGGTCGTGCATAAGCTTATAGAAAGCTTAGAGGGTGGTGAAAGTGTGTGCGCAAGGTAGTAATGCAGTTATGAAGTATCAGAGTAACGCGGAACATGCTGACGAATCCATGAATGCTACTAGCCGTACCAAGGCTATGCAATGCAAGGCATGAAAGATGTCGGCCCTACCAAGGCCATGCGATGCGAAATGCAAGTCAAGCATACAAATCCTCATCTAAGTCCACATATCAGTATAGCTCAAAATCTGGAATATCACCGGGGTCTAGTACACTCTAAACCAGATTGCCGCCCCATCGCGCGCAATAAGGTAAGTGGAAGAGACCTCACTACCCGCCTGCCAATATCGGGCTCGGCTCGTCGATAGCGGACCCATTCCTCGAGCTGGTCAGACTCAGCCTAGCATTGCCCCCTCCTCTCGGGCGGGTAAGGTCGTACCCCCTTCCAACCGACCACGACACAGTGGAAAGCGCAGCCTCCGGTGCGTAATCGGCCATCGGCGCTCATGCACCCACTCGGTCTAGACGTTGGAGCAACCTCTTGGTACCATAAGGGTTTAGGGACTTTCACCCAGGGATATCTATAGCACCCCATGTAGAACAAGATTTCCGGTATCCAATCCTGCCAACCACGATACGCCTGTGGAGGCTATGGCCCTGATGTCGCTAGGGCATATAGTAACCACATCACACAATGCGAATGCATGAAACACACTATCCAATCATGCAACAATCCTGCGCGTATCGTGCGCTCATGTAGGGCAACACCGCCTAACCGGAAGCCCCTAAACAACCTGCCCGAAGGCATATGCTATGAACAGTCACTTCTCAGGTCAAGCATACATATGATGTGTATGATTATGAATCATGGAACTATACTACACATGTTATAAAGAAATGAGCTATTCATGCAACGCAAATGGGCCTAGACATGGACGGCCTATACACAACCAGTACGGGCGTATCAAAGGCTCTAGGGAGAGTCATAATGCGGACATTTAACCAACACTATACCCGCAATGTGGACATCAAACCGTCATTGCTCCCAAGGCATCATCTATTGTAAACATCATAAACTATGTAGGGATCACACATTGCAATGGACTTTAGGTACATCCCATTGGGCCTTAAATACATCGAATGGGCCGTGTCACATGGGCCTTATATTCATCAAGTGGCCACATCAATGGGCCGCACCAATGGGCCTTAAGTGCATTGCAATGAGCCATATCCCGTGGGCCTTAGAGTACATTAATGGGCCTAATCTCAGGGGTCATATGTCTATCAGATGGGCCACACCAATTGGGCCCCATACGTGCATCGAATGGGCATCGATTAACCCATAGGCCCTAACATATCTCAATGGGCCTTAACCCGTGGGCCTTTAAGTATATCAGGTGGGCCTCAATGGTTGGGCCCTAACTATATCAAGGTGGCCTAAACATATGGGCCTTTTGCATATCAAAGTGGGCCTTAACAGATGGTCCACAAACAACGGAGGTGGGCCTCATTCGGACATTAGAGTGGGCCCACAGAAGGTTAGATCCGCCTCATTCTTCTAACTCAAGCCATGAAATAGTATTTCAAAAGGGATAAACGGATTGGATGCCACATGTACATCATGGTGGGGTCCACATGCGGGCCCGCCATAATGTCTATAAACATCCCCAAATTAATAAAGATATATTATATATATAATATGTAATATGTATATATGATATAACATGCATATATATAGAAATAAATAAATAAATATATATATATATATATATATACACACACCAGCACACGCACCATGCACACACACGCACGCACACATGCACGCACGCACACATGCACGCATGCCTCACACCCACCGTCCACTGGACGGTGGGAAACACATATATTGCAGGGGGCTCCACCGTCCAGCGGACGGTGGAGCGGAACACATACATCATAGTGGGTCCCACGTGGGGCCCACCGAAATGTTTTTATGTCATCCAACCCGTTGGTAAGGTCACCCGGACCTGGAAGAAGGGGAACCACAAATTTCAGCTCGATCAGAAACTTCGGTGGGCCCCAAAAATGGTTTCAATGGTAGACTTTCAATTCACACTGTTTCCCTTGGCGTGGGCCATCCGAGTCTCAGATCAACCTGATTTTTGGAGGGGGCCTGCTTCAGGGGGTGGCCCACCTTATAGACAGGTCGGATGACAGATAGACATCACGGTGGGGCCCACAACTCTAGCCGTGGGTGGGGCCAGCTCGCCCACCCGCCGTCCGCAGGGAGCAGGCGCAGGCAGCGCCTGCCCCTTCTGACAACGCTGCAACAGCAGCCTCCCCACCTTCTTTCATTTATTTTTTTTTTTGGTTTTTCGTGTTTTCTTGCAGAAATGGATGTGTGGGGCCCACTACCTGCAGATCTAGCCCGTCCATTGTGTTCTCGGGCCCGGAATACATCAAACAAGTCCAAGGTTCGAATTTTTTTGATGGGTGGTTAAGGCATGGTGGGTCCTAGAAGTTTTAAACGGTAGAGGATACCGTTTCATACGGTACGGCCCGCCTGAGTATAGGATCGATCTCATCTTTTGGCTCAACGCCTAAAACCTTCTTGTGGAGAGGATGGACGGCATGGATTGAACACATACAACAAGGTCGAGTCTCTACACATGACTCCCTCAAAACCCAAAAAAAAACAAAAATGTGGCTGTGAGTACTCCTCACTGTCGGTTCACACAGTGAACACGTCCAGCGTCCAGGGACGCTGGACGGACGGTGTTCACCAAAATTTCCAAGGTGGGTCCCACACAATCGTGGCCCACTTCATCTTGATATTTGTGTCTCCTTTCATCCGGGTGGCCCACGATTTGGATGGCCCAAATCAAAAATATGAAAATGTAAAGTGGCCCACCATTTGGATGGTATGGATGAGATACATACATCAAGTGGGCCCAAATCATCATACACAAAGGAAAATGAAGAGAGTGAGGGAAAGATCGGTGAGGATGGAGGGACCCCGCCACTATGGGCCCCTCATACAAACATATATCAAGTGGGTACCACATATATGGACCATTCAAACAAAATGAATGTAGAACAACTATCTAAGATCACCCACCGGCTCCTTCTTGGTCCCAAGGCTTCCTTTGCTCCTTTGCTCCGATTCCGACGAGGGAGGAGATGAGGAATGGATGGTTGAGATGGAAGATGGAAGGGTAGGAAGAGGTGGGCCACACTTGTTGCTTGGGAGAGTTGGAGAGGCTTGGACGTGTGAAGCTTTCTAGCTTGGGAAAGTGTTTTGAAAAAAATGAAGGAGAGAGAGGGTTGTAAAGAGAGAGAGATGGGTGATGTTTGATGGAGTGATGGATGTGGTGGTGATGGGTGTGTAAGAGACTTTTTGACTTTGGAGGCATTTTGTGTAAGAAAGGTATGGGCTTGTAAGAACTTTTTGACTTTTGTGGTTGCTTGGAAATGGGTGAAAAGTGATGTGTACTTGACATGATGGGATTGATTGATGGGTGAGTGATGTGACATCTCGTTGAGATTCTCTTGGGTTTCGCAACGCGCGGCGTTTTCCTCGCACCGAACGCTGGCCTACATCTCCTAGCCAGATTATCGTCTCGGCGCGCGAGTCGCGGCATCGGAACCGCGGCGACGGTGCGGTCGCAAGGATACAAGTCTTAGGTTGAGTTGACTCGGGTTAACGGCGTATGAATCAGGGTCGCGCGCAACGCCGGTTAAGGGTCGAGGGTTGCCGAAATTCGACCGGAAAGACCGCGGAAACCTACGGAACGGTACGGTTTAAGATGCGGGTCTTACATATCCTGTCTTGTGGTTTGTTTGGAATTTTTTTTATTCTTCTTCTAGTTATATTTCTTCTTGTTTATCGTTTGTGGGTGAAACCAGAGATTGGATCTCAATTCACTACGTTGTTGGCGTGCTGCGCAACACCGACATTACCGAAAGAATAATCTCAATGAAAAGGATGGCAACTATCATTATGGTTTGTCAATCGAATGGCTCATCATCGGTCTGCCCTGTATCAGGCTATTTCGAGGTAATATAGTTATATCATTCATAGACAATACAGGGAGATACATACATACACCTGAAGATAAGTCAAACCTTGGGTATTATGCTAAAAATCACTTTTATAAACAAAAGGTTTTTATCCCAAGTATGCCCACTATTTTATGGGAGTGCCGCTGTAGCATCACTTTTAAAATATTATTTTTCTACATGTTTAGGCATTGTTTATCTTTTCTTAGACAAAAATGGCCATAATTGTTTTTTTTTTTTTTTCAGTTTTCTATACACTTGTACTTTTTTCTATCATTACTCTTTGGGAAGCTCATGCCTCGGAAAAATGAGTTCATTTTCCACTTTAGAATGAAGGAAAAGAGAGAAAAAAAAAACTCAACTTTTAGAAGATGAGTTGTCTTTCTAAAGAAATTATGCTCATATTAGTCTTTTTAGGAAAACCTATAAGAGATGAGAGATCAAAAACTCCGCTTTTAGAAGATACGTATTTCTTCCTTCTTCAAAAGATTATGCTTAAATTGATCTTTTGCCAAGATCTGGACTTTGGGCGCACTTTTCAAAGACCAAATAGTTTCCAAATGAGATATTTCAAAAGTTATTAAATTTTTTTTATTGAATTATCTTTCCAATGAGCTAAGATTGACTTGATCCAACCTGTAACAAGAAAGTCATAAGCATTTTCGTGGAATCGTGTGACCATGATTGCTATTTTGGGCCCACTTTTGAAAGGTTAAATGATCTCTAAATGAGATGATTTTGTGGTCATTTGAAAGATCATCAAATTTACCCCATAGTTTGGTTGAGATTGTGCAATGCATAGTCCAAACTGCGATCTAAGCATTATCCAATCTTAGAACTGACTTTTGAAATGAAAAATGGTCTCTAAATGAGCTGATTTTAAAGCCATTTGAAAGTTCACCAAACTATCTTTCCAACGAGCACAAGATTGCCTCGATCCGACATATAACAAGGGAGTTATGAAAATTTTTGTGGGATTGCATGATGCATTGCCTAAACAGTGATCATTATTTTATTCAAATTGTAATCCAGATTTTCAGCCCACTTTTGAAAGGTTAAATGGTATGTAAATAAGATCATTTTAAATCCATTAGAAATTTCTTTGAATTATCTTTCCAACGAGCACAAGATCACTTCGATCCAACCTGTAATAAGAAAGTTATGACCATTTTCGTTAGACCACACCATGCAGAAAATACGCGATCATGATTTGGTTGGTCGCAATTTTTCACGATTGTGATGGTGATGATTATGATTAAATCACAATTTTTCATTATCAAAATTTGGTTGATTCGCAATAAACCAAATCTCGATTGTAGAAAATCGTGAACATCCAAATCATAATCATTGTCTTTTAGCATGGTACGGTCCCACGAAAACGATTATAACTCTCTCGTTATAGGTCGGATCTAGGTAATCTTGTGCTTGTTGGAAAGAAAATTTAACTAAATTTCAAACGAATTTAGAATTAGTTCATTTGAAGACCTTTTGACCTGTCAAAAGTGGGCCCAAATTCAATATTGCAATTTGGACAAAACAACAATTGCAGTTTCGACAACACATCACGCGTTCCCACAAAAAATAGTCATAAGTCCCTCACTACGGGTTAGATTAGAGTGATCTTATGCTCATTGGAAAAATAATTCAATGAGTTTTTAAATAGCCTCGGAATCAGTTTATTTGAAGACCATTTGATCTTTCAAAAATAAGCCAAAAGTCTTGATCATGATCTAGATAATGCCTGGATCGTAGTTTGAACAATGCATTGCGCAATCTCACGAAAACAATCATAAGTAACTTATTACAAGTTGGATCGGGATGATCTTGTACTTGTTAGAAAGATAATTTAACGAAGTTTAAAATTGATTTATAATTAGCTTATTGGAGACCTTTTGACCTGTCAAAAGTGGGCCTAAAGTTTAAATTACAATTTGGACAAAATGACAATTATTGTTTGGACAATGCATCGCGCGATCCCATTAAAACGATCATTACTCCCTCATTATATATTGGATCGTGGTGATCTTGTGCTCATTGGAAAAATAATTCAATGAACTTTCTAATGATTTTAGAATCAACTCTTCTAATTTCGTTTGACCTTTAAAAAGTAGTTCCAAAGTCCTAATTGCGATTTGGACAAATGCCCAGATCTCGGTTTGGACTGTACATCACACAGTCCCACGTAGATGGTCATAACCCATTCATTACAGGTCAGATCAATATGATCTTATGCTTGTAAGAAAGATAATTCTACGATTTTTTAAAAGCTTTGTAATTATCTCATTTGGAGACCATTTAACCTTTCAAAAGTGGGCTAAAAACAACAATCGTAATTTAAAAAATATATTATTAGATCCCACAAAAATGCTCATAACTTTTTCATTATAGGTCGAATTGAGACAATTTTAGGCTAATTGGAAAGGTAACTCGACAAACTTTTGAATGGTTTTGAAATTATCTCATTTGGACACCATTTAGCCTTTCAAAAGTGGACCTCAATTTCAGTTCTTGGCAACATACCAACTAAGCCTAATCTTTTGAATTAAAAATAAAAAAACATATCTGGTAAAAGTAAAGTTTTTGATTTATCTCCCTTATACTAATTTCTTCTCATGCAAACCCACCTGAGCATAATCTTTAGAAAAAGAAGAAGAACTCATCTTTTAAAAGTTGAGTTTTTTCTATTCTTTCCTTCTATCCGTTTCTGGGCAAAAAATCCATCAAAGCAAATTCTATTGAAAAAAAGATTATGAATTCATCTTTTAATAGTGGAATATTTATAATCGTTTTCATCTAATTTCCTCTCATTTTCTTCCCTAATAAGTCCAATTCAACATAATAGATAAAAAATAAAAAAGAAAAATCCATTTTTCTAAAGTGAGAGTTTTTGCCAAAGAGTAACGATCGGAAAAAAAAAAAACATACAAATAAATTTTTAAAATGTTTAAAAGAGAAGATTTTTGTAGGAATTTTTGTTCAAGAAAAAGGCAAACAATGCCTTTCGGTATAGGAAAATAATGTCTTTGAAAATGATGTCATTGTAATGCTTCCATCAAACAATGACTATACTTGAGGTAAAAATCAAAAAATCAAAAGCTAAATAAGGCTAGATGCTCTGCAATGTTTGCAAAAAAAATAAAAATAAAATCTCTTTCTATGAATGTTTGTAAATGATTTGGACTTAAAATAGAGGAAAAGCATTTCATAAAAATTATAAAAAAAATTTATGAAAGTGCAAGGGAGGAGCATACACAAAAGGTGAGAGTTTTGCCACCAACATGGCACACATGCATGAGATTCAAGCATTGTAATAAGCAGCACTTGAAATATGAACGCGCCATCTTCGAAAATCTAACCATGTACCCGCAGGCAGGCTATATCCTTTGGAATACGGAAAGCATTTCTATGAAAAATCATTCAGGCCTTTAATTATACAGATATCTTTATTCAAGGGATACAAGAAATTCATGTTTTGAAAATAGAGAATTATAATAATTACCTTTTACAGCACTGTAATTGTGTAAATCCTAATAATGAATTATATATGAATAGCATGCTAAAATTTCATAAGTATCATATAACAATTACATCATGTTATTACTCTTGCTCCGGTGGTAGACACTAAGGAGTTTCAACACCTGGTCAAGGGTTGAGTAGCCATAGGTGGTGAAATCCTCACTATGGCATGTGTGTGCGCGTGTGAAGAAAAAAAAAAAAAAAAAAAACTCCAAAAGAAATATCATTGTGAATAACAGTATGATTCATTTGCGGAATTCATATTTTTTATTAGAAATAGAAAAATGTAATAATTACCTTTTACGGCATTATAACCCTGCATATCCCAATAAAAGAAGTGATGTCTAAGTAGCAGGCTAAAATTTCATAATTCTTAGATAATAATTACATTCTAGTATAGAAAAATATCATTGTGAATAACAGTAAGATTAATTTGCTAAAGTAAATTATTTTAGCAAATTATTATTTTTATCAATCAAATAGGAAGTAATGTCAAATATATATATATATATATATATATATATATATATATATATATACTTTCTTTTATTCTTTTCAGACAAATTCTTAAGAGGTCCCTTGACAACTAATTCTAAATGTTGCACGTGGACATTCATGTTTTGAGAGGTAATTTTTTACTATATACGTGACCATCCATTCACCTTTCTTTTTTCTACTCTAAAAAAACCTTTTTACCAATCTAAACCTCTACTCGCAGTGATAACCTACTAAAAATGAAATTGTGAAAAATCTACTATAATAACATAAGTTTCCGGCGGTTGAGATAAAAAAAAAAAAAAAAAAAAAAAAAAAAAAAAAAAACACATAAAAAACAAGTGTCTACGGTGCTTATTTGTTCTGTTTTGAGTGGGGTGAATTAGGTGTTACCTGGGTAACATGTTATCGGGTGTTCCCCTGGCTGTGGGGCCCACCTTGATGAATATTTTTTATATCCACGCCGCCCATCCGTTTTTTCAGATCATTTTAGGACCTGGTACCAAACATTAATAATATAAAAATCTCAGTTGGACCACACTACAGGAATCAGTTGTAATTGAATTCCCACGATTAAAAACTACCTAGGGCCCAACATAATGTTTATTTTTCATCCAATCTGTTCATGATATTAAACAGAACTGGATGAAGGTAAAATACAAATATCAGGTTGATCCAAGACTTTTATGATCCATAATAAACTTTTAATTGTCAAGAACCACATTTTCCAGTGGTGTGGTCCACCCAAGATTTTGATCTATATATATTTTGGAATCAAGTTTTAAAATAATATGAAAAAATAGATGAACAGCGTGGATATGAAAAATAATCATCAAGGTGGGCCCCATACGGTCACGATAACACCCAGTAACGTGTTACCCGAGTAACACCTAATCGTGTACTAACATCTCAAGGACAAATGCCATTTTGGTACATCTAAGGGGCATTTCCTTAAACCGCAAATGACAAGCTCGGATCTAGTGATCCCTTCCAGCTCCAAGAGTACATACTACATCCAAATCCGCATATTCGATTCAGTACTTGTGAACGGCCGGAAAAACCGGAATCTGGTAAGCCATCTCTCTACAGGAAATCCAGCTATTAACTTACTAATCTATACCATACATTTACTGGGACCCACCATGGATGAACTATATAATAGGTATCACATCTACCAAGTAACTATAGCCATTGAAATTTTCAGTCATTGTATGTCAATCATTAGATGTCGTTGTTTCCAAACATTTCTTTGAAATACATGGATTATCAACGTGTATTTTTCAATCCACAATATTTTGAAACAAGATGGACGGTTCTCAATGGAAATTTATCTTTCCAAGCGTCTAATAGAGAGATGGTGACTACCGTATTCCACTACATCCGATTCTACCATAACATCTCCCCTCGTATATGAGTATAGAGTTGAAACTTGAAAGGGAGAGCACTGGATAGTGGAAACAGTTCACCGTTTGAATCTCTCTCTCTCTCGTAAGAGGCAGAAGAAAAGAGGATGTGTTTATTTTGGAAGTCTGCAATGGCTGGGGAATTCGGAGATGGGATGATTGATGGAATTTTGGGAAGGAAAGGGCTTCGGTGAAACACTCTCCTCCTTCCCTTTCTTCCCTCTCCTACAATCTTCTTCTACTATAGTCGACGACCCAAAGCCATCTCTTCCACTCCTCGATCGAGTTCCCTCTCTTGGCAATACTCGACCCTTGTTTTCTGTCGATAGGGAGAGAGACAGAGAGAGGTACGTGTTTTACTTCCGTGTGTTTTCTTGTAATTCTTTTCTGTTTTCCGGGTTTTTCGGAATTTCAATTTCTTGTTTTCTGGTATTTTTATCGATCCGATCGTTAGGTTGAATCTTTCTCCTGGAGTAGATGATGGTGTGCGTTTGTCACAATTTATTAATTTATGGCTGCACTGTATGTTTCGCATCCGAATATTTCAATCTGAACCGTCCAAATTGCGGGACGTACTTTAGATGCAGCATAGACGGAAGACTGCGTTGATTCAACGATCCTAATTGTCCTATTGGCCAATATCGCATAATGGTTAGAAAGAAAGCTGTCAGTTGGATAAATTCAGCTGGCAGACTCAGATGATTAAGATTCGATGATGGTTGCCTGGCTCTGCTTCATGATTTGGATGGTTTGGATTGATGTACTGGCGGGTGAGTTGCAGTAATTTCGTAAATTATAGGTAACGTTTTACCGTAGTCTATGCGTTATTAACGTCAATATGCGTTTTTCCAGAACCAGGAATGTGGAATTTGTGAATTCGATGACATCTGAAAGTAAATTATGAATTTCTATGTTTTGTGTAGATTGTGAATTTTTTGGATGAAAATTGAATTATTGTTTGATTGGTTTTCTTTTTTCTCTTTTTTCTTGAATTTTTGGATACGTCAACTGATTTTTCTGGAACAGATTTGATAAGCTTTTCTTTCTTTCGATTTTGTAATGGGTTTGGGAAAATTTGAAAGTGGTTTCCGTTACATGTTACCGCTCTTTGTTGAGAATGGGTTAATGTATAAAATTGAAGTGTGCGAATTTGGATTTAATGTTTTCTTTCTAATTCAGAAAATGAAACATGTTTCAATTTTTTTCATGTTGATTGTGAATTTAAGGGAAAAATAATATAATTCAAACTTTTAAATGAAGTATCTGGATTTGAATTTTTCTTTAGAATGTGTTTGGGATACAAAATTTTCCTAGATTTTTGAATTTCGCAGATGGGAAATGATAATATAGTTTGATTTGTTTGGGTTGACAAGGTTTCTGCAGACGCTTCCTTCCGTTACATTGATTGGTATCCTGAAATGTCGGGAAGGAGTCTTTTGTTTCAATGATTTTTGGAAGTTTCTAAATGAGTAAGTGAGTTTTTGTTGGATGTTGATCTTCTTTAAAGTGTGTTCTTGAATTATTTTTCTTTTTTCTGTCTTTTTTTTTTTTTTTTTTTTTTTGGAGTTTTCAAGATTTGTATGGGGAACATACTTATGGTTATTTAGGTGTTTAACTCCTTGAGACTGATATTTTGTTCCTGATTTTTATTTTGTTGTTACATATACAGATTTTTCCTGAAAAAGTTTCCATTGAGAATTTGGAAGTTTGGCTTTGTTGCATATTGTTCTGATTTAGTGTAATTGCGTTGACATAGAAAATATTGGTATCTAAGTTGAGGTTCAGATTTTATTTTAATTTTCTTATTCTATTTGAATTATGTATGAGAGGTTTTCAAGAGTTCTATTGTTAATTGGTTAGGTATGGAGGGTTTCTTTGTACTTCCTTTTTTTCCGTGAACTTCTTGTCTCTTGCCATTCTTTTTTTTTTTTTTTTTTCTTCCTCTTCTTCTTCTTCTTCTTCTTCTTTTTTCCATTCTCTTTTAGCTAGACTGATTCTCTTCCTGAAATATTGGAAGTGATCTTTTTCTCGAATGAAAACTGGGAACTTTTCAATGGATTTTTGCTACTTGTTACTCTTCTTTCTCGTAACCACTGTTTTAAATATCGACGATATCGGCCGATATATCCCATGATATATCTTGTATCCCACCAGTGTGATACGAAACACACAAGTAGTACGATATATCCCACATGTTCAATCTAGTAAGCATTTTCGAATTTTGATGCTCTTCTTTTCTGTAAATCATGTTAAAATAGTGTGGAATTGTTACAAATGCATGATTTTTCATGTTCTGCATGAAAAATCATGGATTGGGAGCTTCGATTTCGAGATTTGAAGGAGATGGGCCAAGTTGCGAAATTTTGAAAAAAAATCAAAATTTCTCAATTTCTCGCAAATCTTTTGCAATCTTTGTGTTCAAACATCACATCAAACATGTTTGTAACCTAATCTAGTGATTCTTCTTTTGCTTTTGAATGTATCGCTTGTGTTTCCACATGTCTTCTTACATTTATAAATTATACAAATAGACATTGAATATACTTGCATCAATTTAGTTAAACAACGCATATATTAGGACTCCATACAAAGAAAACATATTATGTGTACTTGTTTTTTATAATGTTTTGATTTATAAGTGTGTATTGATGTCTTTTTTAACAATCACCGAAGTTTCATCAAAAAATTCAACCAATTTCCCAATGTTTCCCCATGTTTCCAACAACAGCGATACATTACACGATACAACCGATATGTCCCATGCGATAACCGATACGTATCCGTATCCCAAGACTGCGATACGTAACACGATACCGATATTTCGAACACTGCTCGTAACCGCATAAACATTGAAGTCATGAAAATTTGGGTGTGGTTCTGATTTGGGTTTTATGATCTATTATATCGTTTAGTTGGTTAGGTTCAGGCGATTTCCTAGAGACTGGTGATTTTGCTGATCTTTTGTCCTTCCGGTGCATCGATTAATTTATTTCCTGAAAACATATGGATTGGTTTTTTCTGGAATGAAATTTGCGAGGCAAAGCTTCCAAATGGTTTTTATGTTCCTGATTTTTTTCCCAAATGATTTCTTGTCCTTTATCTCCATTGACTGTACTTGAAGCCGTATTAACATAGAAAAAGATCTCTCTGTGTGTGCACGTGTGTGCGTGTGCATGTTGTGTATGTGCGCGCGTGCACATGTGTGTGTGTTACTTCTACTGATTTTGTTGTCCTGGAAATATATATTGGTATTCTTCTTTAAAAAGGATTCTTAATTTCTTATAGACTGCATTTGTCTTCTAAAAAAAGATTCATAGATAACATATACACGTTGTTGGTGCAATGGATTGTATAATGTATTGATCTGGGTTTTTTGTTAGATGTTACTATCTCTTCACAGAAAAAAAAAAAAAAAAAAAACATCGACATAGAAAACTAAGAAAAGTCAAAGTTAATAGACTGCATATTCAGATTCTCTTATTATAACAAAATCCAAGGAAGTTACTCATAGAAAGTGTTTTACAGTCTTCATGCAGATGAGGGATTATTCTGGTAGCTATTGCTCAACATCATAAAAAAGAAGGTCCATAACTCTATAATTTTCTGGATGTTCAGACGACGGACTTTCTTTCAGAGCTGGCTGTTTCAATAAAGTGGATTGAATTTGTTTTCTATGCTATTGTTGGTATATAAAGGCATTTGGCATCAGTTCCTCTCAGCAAGCAGTCTTTCTCTGGGCAAATCTCCTTTGGCGGTGACTTCTGGAAATTTTGTCATGTTGGGCAAATCTCCTTTGGCAGTAACTTCTGGAAATTTTGTCATGTTGGGCAAATCTCCTTTGGCAATAGGTACTTCAGCAGAGAACTTTAGCTTTCTTGGACAACTCTACGGGCAGTAAGATCTTCAGGAAAATTTGGCTTTCTTGGACGAATCTCCGGGCAGTAAGATCTTCAGGAAAATTTGGTTTTGTTGGGCAAATCTCCTTTGGCAATGAAGTACTTGAGAAATATTCAGCTCAGGAAATCTCTTTCGGGAATCAACACATGCATAAAATTTCAGCTTCATTGAGCAAATCCCTTTTTCGGCAAGAACTACATAGTTCTTTTGGGGCAAATCTCCTTTGGCAGTATATACTACAGAAAATCTGTGTTGGGCAAATCTCCTTTGGCTGTATATACTACAGAAAATCTGTGTTGGGCAAATCTCCTTTGGCAGTATATACTACAGAAAATCTGTGTTGGGCAAATCTCCTTTGGCAGTTAGTTTTAGGAAAATCTCCTTTATGCGTCTCTGCTTTGGCAGATAATATTTCAGGAAAATCGCTCTTTGGGGCAAATCTCCTTTGGCAGTTAGTTTTAGGAAAATCTCCTTTATGCATCTCTGCTTTGGCAGATAATATTTCAGGAAAATCGCTCTTTGGGGCAAATCTCCTTTGGCAGTTAGTTTTTTAGTTTCTGCGAATCCAGATACTAACCTCCGTTGGTGTTCTGGGCAACTCTCCTTTGGCATCATATCTCCAATTCCGTCATTGAAATTATCCTACTGGAGATACAGCACGGTCTGATCAATCTGAATATTTGGACTTGGATTGTTCATCATCGAAGAAGTCAAGTCCGAAAGTATAAATTGCTTCATTCATCATTTGTGTAAATACCACTGTCCACAAATCCTTATCCTGGTGTTAGTACAAGAAACTGAAGAAGGAAAGGTGTTCTGATGTTGGTGGTTTCAGGTTCAACCAGCAAACTTGTCGGTACGGACACAATCTCTCTCCTTTATCCTTTTATTATTATTATTATTATTATTTCTACAGATTTAATACGTCCTAACTGAAGTAAATTTGAAGTAGCTCACAATTGAAGAACCAAAGCAATAACTGTTTTTGTATTATTTATTTTTTGCATTTAAGGCTGCATTTGGATGTCCTGAAATGGTCAGGCGGTGGGTTTTCTTTTCCCACCATCAGTGTTCATAACACTTCATGTCCAACCTGAAACATTCAGGTTATTTATTTGGGGCAGAAAAATGGCATCCGAGATAACAAGTTTCTATTTTCCTCCTGCCCCAAATGCACAATGGGTTGAATAGCAGACCATTCAGTGCAAAACATCCATTCCACATGCAATTTGGGGTATGTCCTTATGCACCCTAAGATGCCGATTCAGAAAGTAGCATAAGCTTTTGTCTTGTTCCTAGACCCAAGCTTGTTCTTTCAAACATATCTTTTTTGTGATGTCCAGATATATGCTTGTGAGTTTTTCATCCCAAGTCAAAGCTATTGCTATTATTGTTCCTGAGACGATCAGCTAAGCTTGTCAAGCAAAAACTAACGTCAAGAAAACCATATTTCTGGCTTATTGCTAAATTTCCCAAGGTGAGTAGAGTTGCATTGCATGGAACTGGTTACATGCTTTTCATCTGCAGTTGTATGTAGTATTACTAATGCTTAGATAGATTGCGTCACGTGCTGCAGGTATTTTAATGATGAATATGCTGCTTAGCGACTCAGATTGGGATGGTTACAGCATGAGTAGTGACAGTGAGGATCAAGATGACATTGAGTCTATGTTTGGTGGTCGTGCCCAGAGCATTCTGTCAAGCTTGACAGAGAGCATTGGCAAGATCGATGATTTCTTGGCATTTGAAAGAGGGTTTGCGCATGGCGATATTGTTTGCTCCATAACAGACCCATCTGGGCAGATGGGCAGAGTGGTAGATGTGGACATAGTAGTAGGCTTGGAAACCATGTCTGGTGATATTATCAAAGATGTCAACAGCAAGAAGCTTCTGAAATTCCGCTCCCTGGCTGCAGGGGATTATGTAGTTCATGGGCCGTGGCTTGGGAGGGTGGGTAGAGTAGTTGATGTGGTCACCATCTTGTTTGATGATGGGGCGAAGTGTGAGATAACAACGGCAAACCCAGAAAATCTCACACCCATTTCTCCAAACTCTCTTGAAGATGCCCTATATCCTTATTATCCAGGTCAGCGTGTGCAGATTAGGCATTCGACTGCTTTTAAATCTGCAAGATGGTTGTGTGGAAAATGGAAGGTGAACCGAGATGAAGGTGTTGTGTGCCACGTGGAAATAGGGTCCCTGTATGTCAACTGGATTGCCTCTATCATGGTTGGTTGCAAATTTGGCTTGCCTGCCCCTCCTAGTCTTCAAGATCCAAAAAATCTAACCTTGTTGTCGTGCTTTCCTCATGCTAATTGGCAACTCGGTGATTGGTGTATGCTTCCAATTGATGCTTATCGCGACCATCAGATGGGTGTTAAAGAGCGGGCCTGCCCAAATGTTTCTGCACAAGGTCTTTTTAAAACGTACAAGAATTTTGGAAGAGTACCCCATAGAAGGGACCCTGATTGTGAAAACATATTTATTGTTGTGAAGACAAAGACTAAGGTTGATGTTGTTTGGCAAGATGGTAGCCATTCATTTAGTGTAGATTCACAGACTTTGATTCCCGTAGACAATGTTGGTGATCACGATTTTTGGCCTGATCAGTTTGTATTGGAGAAAGGCACATATGAGAATGACCATGTTTCTACTGGCCAGCGGTTTGGGATTGTGAAAAGTGTGGATGCAAAGGAACGGACTGTGAAGGTGAAATGGACAACTCCTAAGACAAATCGAACAGCTGAAGAGTTCAATGAGGAGATTGTAAGTGCTTATGAGCTGATTGAGCATCCAGACTATTCCTACTGTCTTGGTGATGTGGTGTTTAGATTGGAAGCAAGTCTCCGTGTTACCCAAACTGAGGGGCAGAATCAAAGCCAAGAAGATCCACAAACGACAGAGATGGACATGGCCTCACTTCAAGCATTGGGAAAGGAAATGCATGGAAAGAAGCACATTGATGAAGGTCAAGATGGGAATATTAGAAGTTATTTATCTTGTATCGGAAATGTTATTGGCTTTAAGGACGAGTGCATTGTGGTGAGGTGGGCAAGTGGACTTATATCCAAGGTATGCAAACTAGTCCTTATTATCTTTTTAAAATATCTGTGTCGTTTTTGTAGTCACCAACTAAGGACCAAAAAGCCTACAACTAGGAAATAGCAGTATTGCTAAATGCTACTAGACATCTTCGGATGAGAGTTGCAATTGTGCATTTAATATTCAGTCTGTGATGATGCATTACCTTTTTGTGTGGTTGCATATTATCTTCAATCATATGTTCATCATCTACTGAGCTAATCCTTTTCTAAATTACTTCAGGTGGGGCCCTCTGAAATTGTTGGAATTGATCAATATGAAGATCCAGCTGCAACTCCAGCACACCAAGAAGATGTCGAGGATAATGCGAGTGAAGAGATGATGGAGGATGATAAACAATCTTGGAATAAAAAAGAAAAGGTGAAGCCGTCCATCCCTCCCTCCCTCTCTCTCATACATACATTTACACATGGTCAACACAAATGCACAAACATGCATTTACATGCTCAGGCATAACAGCCTCACACATCATATACCTTCACCCAATGGTATGGCTTTTGGATGAAAGAAATGGAATTGTTGGTTCAGGATGTGCTGGAGAAGGCTGTAGACAGTTCTGGTGAAGATTGCAAGCAAGATCTGTGGGATGGTGGCTTGCTTTTACTTCCTCGATCAGCTATTGGATTTCTCACTAGTGTTGCAACCAGTCTATTCGGCTCGCGTGGCTCTACTTCACTCTCAAGATCAACAGACTCCACTTCTTCTGACACTCTAAAAAGTTGCAACCTTGAGTTACAAACACCGGGTTCAGAAGCTGCAAATGAATTTGGGTTTTTCCCATGGAAAAAAGCATCCAAATATCAGATTCTGAAGACTGAGGAACCATCACCTGAGGTGGATGATTTACAGATATCAGGAGAAACAATTTTGAAGCAAAAAGTAGAAGAGACTCAAGTAAACAAAGAGCCTCCATTGACAGAAAGTGGTGAGAAATTAGGAGAGTTCAAGAAATTCGACACTGTTAATGATTACACTGATCATCATTTCGTCAATGGTGCTGGAAAGGGGTGGATGTTATCACAGGTAAGGGCCTGATTTTCATTCTGTTTTATTGATTCTGTTACGATCAATATCTTCAATAAATCAGGATCCTTATTGATTTTGTTCTTCACAGGTTAAAAAAGGTTGGTTGAAGAAGGTACAGCACGAATGGAGCCTCCTAGAGAAAGATCTACCAGGTTGGTCCTTTCTTTTCATCTAGTTTCAATGACTTACTCACTTTTCATTAATTATTGTTTTTCTCCATTTGTTGGTTTCTAGTTTCTGCTTAGGGGCTGTTTGGCAGCATCAACAGAAGTTCAATCCTTGACTATTGGAGATGAGGCTCTTGTCCATGGTTTATTTGCAACTATGCACAAAACCCAAAAAAATATGGACAAGCTGTTGAGAAGTTTTTTGACCATTTTAGGGCCTTTGTTATTCCTTTAACTGGAACCTACTTGTCCCTATTATGGTACACACCGGATTACTTCTTTTGTGGTATGCATGTACCCATGCGCGAATGTGTCACAAGTGCCAACTATTCATTTTCAAGTGCCACAAATGTGTCACATTCGATTCAACCTTCAAGTTCCTTGATGTACCACATTACCCACATGTGCCAAATTGTATGTGTGACGCTTGTGATGCATGTGCCACCTTACATCTTCTAGCAACCAGCGTGCTACATATGCCACCTTATATTTTAATCACCACACATGTACAAAATGTGCCAAGTTTATATGAGCACATGCACCAATATCCTTATTCCAAGTGCTTGACAAACACCATGAGAATAATAAGTCCGAGATAGCATGACGTTAAGAAATAAGTCCGGGATGAACCTGACCTAGACAGACTGTCAAGGACTAAACACTTGCTGCTAGACGGGCATTTATTTTCATTGACGCTGCTCAGCCTTGGCATTGAAATCAATTGTATCAGATTTGGAAATCATCAGGCCAGTTTCCTAATTTTTTTTTAGTATTCAAAACAGTGCTATAAGCAATTTCAGATGTATTTCTTGGCTCTCCACGTTATACTTTATGTGGAGGGAAGCAGCAAGGATCTGTTCCCAGGGTGCATCTGTGGACAGTTCTGTTTCATTCTAGAACTTTCTGTTCGAGGAACATGTGGGCCTCACAGATGAAAGCTCAGCATTGGGTTGTCATCTAGTGGGACAGCCTTCCCGATTCTGGAAAGTGGGAATTTTCTCTTTTAAAAAATCCACGTACTGTAACTGGGATGGGTTCTACCTATAGACAAGAACCAAACACTGAGTTGTCTGCAAGGACTGTATGTTCCTGAAGCAAAAGAGTTCTGGGGGAAACTAGAACTTGCCTCAAAAGGCCACTTAACCTAGGCCTTTGCATGGAGATCCTTCTCTTGTCATGATCAGTAGTAATTGCTTATCATGTGGTTGTTGTTCTGCTCACTAATCATGCTTGTTTTACCTCAACAGATACCATTTACGTTAGAGTTTATGAAGAAAGGATTGACCTGATGAGGGCAGCCATCATCGGTGCACCAGGAACTCCGTACCATGACGGACTCTTCTTCTTCGATATCTTCATGCCTCCAGACTATCCCCATGAACCTCCTGTAAGGATGTCGATGTTTAATATCCATCCATGGACTTCACTAAATTGTAGTTTTTTTTTTTCCTGGATAGTTGGTTTCTTCCAAACAACTGCTATCTGAGTATGCATCTGTCAGAAAAATTGGCCCACAATTGTTGAACAGAATTTGTAGTTTTGAGTACTTTTTGTTGTAATTTTTAGCAGTTAACACCCACATGAAGGAAATATGGTAAATTACCTACATTTTGATAATTTTAATGTTACAAGGAGTAAGGACACTACAACTGTATGTTGTTTATCGATGCATCGGTGCTCCTGTATGTGTGCATATATATGTCATTGCAATTTTTCTGTATTCTAAGTTTCTCTGTCCATGCATCTAGACCTTTGTAGCAAGGTTTTTAAATTTGATAACTCAATATGGGTCAACACATGCGCATTTATACACGGATACCATATTGAATAATAAGACATGGATATGGCATGGGCACAGGTCCTGTTTAGATGTATCTGGGCCTTCCATTTTTTTTCAGATTACTGTTATTGACAATTTTTAGTTCATCACTACTATAAAATCTGACTAAAGTTTTCTGCAGTTGGTGCACTACAATTCCGGAGGGCTTAAATTGAACCCAAACTTGTATGAGTCTGGAAAGGTCTGTCTCAGCCTTCTCAAGACATGGACCGGAACTGGCACGGAAGTGTGGAATCCAGAAAGCTCCACCATCCTTCAAGTGCTGCTTTCCCTTCAGGCCCTTGTGCTCAATGAGAAACCATATTTCAACGAGGCCGGATATGATAAACAGATAGGAAGAGCTGAGGGAGAGAAGAATTCTACGACTTACAATGAGAACGCTTTTCTTCTTTCCCTTAGGTCCATGCTCTATCTACTGCGTAAACCTCCAAAGGTACAATCTCCACTTGGATCTGGCTCTCCTTGCCTTTATTTTTCAGATGGGTAAAGCTGGGCTCAAGCCCAACACCTCAATGATGAAACACAAGCGGTCTGTGGTTGAGCTACGATATTATGGTGCTTCATCAAATGAAGTCGTACCTTTATATTCCCAACCCAACTTTCAAGGAAATTCTAAGACATTGTTGTAGTGGGTCCAATATGGAATGGCTCATGCTCAAATATCTCCCTTGCCAGATTGTCCTAGCCATCCAATGAAAACAGACATCTACTACTAAATGATCCACATTTAATGGGGACCCAACTGAAGGGGGATATGTTTTTGGCATCTCTCTTCCATTAGGGGCCCACCAAATGAGTGATACAGATCACTGAAAGATGGGGCCCCCATTGTACATTGTATAATCTTACTCATCTACAAAACTGCTATACTCATCAAGAAGGTTTGTGGCTTTGTACAAAATTGTTAAACCGAGGAGTTACTATTGTTTGATTTTGTAAACAATGCAGCATTTCGAGTCACTTGTGGAGGAGCATTTTAGACATTGCGCACATTCTATTCTCCTTGCTTGCAAGGCATACATGGGCGGCGCTCAGGTTGGACGTGCTTTCGGATGTGGAAACACCCCAGGTGAATCCCAGCAGTGCAGTTCCACAGGTTTCAAGATCATACTCACCAAGCTTTTCCCGAAGCTCATATCGGGGTTTACCGAGCAAGGGATAGATTGCTGCCCATTTCTTGAGGAAGAGAACAAGGTTCCAAAAATGGGTTAGCCAATCTACTCGAACTCGACATATATCTGCAACATTTAAAACTACAACTTTAATGAATGCTTGAATAAAGATTGTGTGGGTTTTGTATTGTGCTCTGATTTCCTCATAGCAATGAAAATGAGTGGATCAGATGTGTGAAGTGATTATGCTTGTGGGCCCGTATCTGTAAAATAGATTATGGTTGTGGGCCTATATTTGTAAAACATACAGCAATATATAAATTCTGTTTATATAAACATAGAATAATATTGTTAATTATTTGGGATCTGTGATTTTCTAATTTAGTTTTTTCAAATTTCTAAATTTTATTATCCCCATTATGAGGTTAGATTATTACACTTGTCACACTTCAAGGGAAATCAGACCATTGATTGGATGGGCCACCAGATAAAAAGGACATAGCTCAAAAATCGCAGTGGTTGGACTATCTTAGACGTCACATTAGTAGCCTGGCATTGGATTGTTAAGAAAACAGTTGAACAGGAAAATGAGCAATTGTCGACCTGAATGCACCACACCATGGTTTGGATTGTCCGAGCACTGTGATTTGTGGGTTATATAGCCTGAATATATGATGTCCACCAGATCAACAGTTTCGATTGTCCTAGATATGTCTTATTTGCTGAGAACCCCACGAGCGATTCTAGATGGTCCCTGTGAGGGACCAATGGTCTGGATCACTTAACCGTTGGCCTCACTTGTACAGACTGATAACTTGAGTGTACGGTCTGGATCACTTAACCGTTGGCCTCACTTGTACAGACTGAAAACTTGAGTGTACGGTCTGGATCACTTAACCGTTGGCCTCACTTGTACAGACTGAAAACTTGAGTGTACGGTCTGGATCACTGGGCCAGTACCCCTACTTGTACACTGAAAAACTGTGTACATGTTACACCTTTGTTTTTTACTTTTTCTTTTTATCTTTGTTTTTTCTTTTAAAAAAAAAAAAGATTAAAACAAATATTTATTAGGAGTAAATTCTCCATACTAAATGCAGTTTATTGTGAGGAATTACAGTGTGCTCGGGTGGTAGACTCTCGGGAGTTTCAACAGCCGATCAAGGGTTCGAGTATCCATAGGTGGTAAAAGCCCACTACCGTGTGTGCGTGTGTAAAAAAATAAATAAAAATTGCAGTGTGCTCGGATGGAGTATCATGGTTTAGCTCTTGCTGTGGTACAACCTTGATAAGGACCGTTGAAATTGTCCTCCCTGGCCAAAAATCTCATTGTTCACCACTTTTGCCAGGTGGGTGGTGGAGATGCACATGATTGTTTACCTTGGACCATTGCTTTTCTCTAGCCGTCTATTTATAGACCACCAATCGATAGTTAGGATTTATTTTTATTTATTTTTATTTTTTTAATTTTCTAATCTGTGAGGTGGCCAGGATGTCTCTTATCTATGGTGGGGAACATTAGATTGACGACATTCGATTGTACCTGAATATATGTTTTTTAATATTTTATAATTTATTTGATGGGAGATGATCCAGTGCTTTCAGAGCACTAGTGTTTGTAGTTACGGTAGGGCACTGGACAGTCCGCCAACCGATCTGGGCTGTCCATTGGGTCCAGAACACATTTCATGGGCTGCCATTTAATAACCACAATTGGGCAATCCAAACCATCATATCAATAGTTTATGGATGGTCTAGATCATTTATGAAAAATAGGCCGCCTCAAAAATCTGAGCCATCTAATTGTTGGGCCCCATCATGGATTGTTTATGGTTCTAAATAATCACTTTCATCAGAAAATCAGAACCATCCCATCTATAGAAGCAGATGGCTATAATATTTTTTTATTTTTTTTTAGTCCAATTTATGAATAAATCAAATCATATTATCAGTAAGGTTTAACCTTGTAGCCCAAGAAATGTATGCTGAAGAGAGTAGACGGTCAAGATGATCGACTGGACTGTCCAATCTTTTAGATGCAACTAAGAGCACCATAACGTATGCCTGCTCTAGCACTGGATTTTTCTCTTATTTAATTATATTTATTAGTTGAAACACTTACATTATTTAATAGGGAATTATTTGATACACTGGAGGAGCATAATGCTTGATACATATGCCCTTAGAAATTGTACGGATGGCTTAAATTAACTCGAATTAAACAGATTAAATTGTGTACTCCCTCCGAGTAACAGTCCCCATATTAGATTGGTTGAACAATCCTAACCAATGATTGGTGGACACTTCTTTGTTGAAATTAGAACATTGTTTATTTTCTATTTTAATCATTCAATAAATATCCACAAATCCTATAGTTAAATTATCAAATAGGTGTATATCTTTTTGTTTGGGACCCATAATTTGGACAGTTTAATTTGAATTACTTGTACTACACTACGCAATTCCTAAGAAATTTTCAAGTGCCTGTGTATTATCCATCACACTCTGCCAGAGTATCAAAGTTTTTCTCTTATTTAATTATATTTATATTGTTTAAAACCTCAATAAATGCTTATTTAATGCATGTTAAACCCTCTCCAAATCCTAATTCATGTGGGATACCCGAACCTAGCTGTACTTGGAACCGACACCTCCTGTATCCCGACGGGCCCGAATAACCTGTTAATCGGGTTGAGAGGCGGGTACACCAGTATCTAAGTAGATCCTTTGGATCAGTGGCCTACAATGAGACCATCAGAAGCAAAAAAAAAAGTTGAAATATTGGATGGATGAGATCTTCACGTCTAGAATAACTTAGAAATTCCCCATCACGCATGGAAAAACTCACGTGTGGGGCCCACCTGGGCAATGTTATGGAATACCAGATGTGGGCTCCAATTGCAATGGCTGAGTGTATCAATGCATAATCAAATTCCAAAAGGTTCCAAAAAAAACATACATGCCCTTTTCCTCGTTCCGCTCATATGCTCGGACGGTTTTCTTTTGAAATAATAGGGCGAACGGACGCCTTAGGATTTTCGCTGGGGCGGAAAGTTAGTATTGGAAAAGAGACTTTTTAAGGCTCGGCGGCTGCTATTTTTATGAAAATACCCTTGGACTGTTAGGGGAAGCAGCTGTAGAAGAAAGGGTATTTTAGTCTTTTTAGGTTTATCCGTACAATCCTAGGTCGGGTTTGCATATTAAGGTTTCGTTGCAGCGAATAAACTTGCTGGCTGAAACGTGCGGTCTATACGCCTCAAGAACCCCTTTTCTTTTTGTTTCACTCAGATCCCGACGCATTGGAAAAGGGACGGTGTCACGCGGGACCTTCCTAAATCGTAGACCGCTTTACGAGAATCAGCTGTTTTTTCAAGGGTTTTTAGAACCCACCTCCTCCACATGCAGCAAACGTGCCAAACATCTGATATGTGAAACACAAGAGTAAAGATGAATACGATCCACTTATTGGGCAGGCCACGAGTTCATTGGATATGGACCGCTTGCAACTTTGGATGGCCCATTTGATGAGTAGACCGTCCTGATTGTTGGGTATCTTCATCTTCACGTTGGGGGGCTTCTTATGCTGTGATGAACGGCTGAGATGTACCACGTAGGTGTGCTGTGGTGGAGAAGGTTTGTATGGCCTTTCGCAGATACACTCTTCGCTAAGTACGATGATCTATTAAGATAGGAAACGGATTGCTCCCCCTGACACCAGCCCCGGAGCTGGTGGTCGGTGCTCTATGGGCCCACCATGATGTGTGTGTTTCATCCATTCCGTCCATCTATTTTTGTAGATCAATTTATGGTAATACAGAAAAAATGAGGTATATCCCACTCTCAAGCGGACCACATTGCAGGAAACAGTGCTTAATGAACTTCGACCGTTAAAAACTTTTTGGGGGCCATAAAAGTATTGGATCAAGTTGATCTTTGTTTTATCCCTTCATCTGGGATTTTATGACCTAATCAACGGATTAGATGTCAAATAAACAGTACATCGGGCCTTAGGAGGATTTAAATGATGGATATCCAATCACTATTTCTTTTCCTGTGGTGTGATCCACTTGAGATTTATATCCCTCCCATTTTTTGGATAAAGATATAAAATGATATTTAAAAATGGATGAACGGAATGGATGAAACAAATACATCATTGTAGGGCCCATAAGCACCGACCACCAGCTCCGGGGCTGGTGTCGGGGAGTAACCAATCCGTTTCCATTAAGATAAGCCCATCCACAAAGCTAAGTACACGGGGCATTTATGCGCCTCGTATCGATTCATTGGTCCATCTATACCATGGAGGTGGACGATGAGGAAACGGATTGGCTACTCCCCCTGACACCCACCAATGGCTGGTGGTCGGTGCTCTGTGGGCCCCACCATGATGTATTTGTTTCATCCATGCCATCCATATATTTTTAAAGATCATTTTAAATTATTAGACCAAAGATGAGGTATATCTCAAGCTCAATTGGACCACATTACAGAAACAGTTTTGAATGAGTATCATCCATTAAAAACATTTTGGGGGCCATAAAAGTTTTGGTTCAAGCTGATTTTTGTTTTTTTCCCTTCATCTAGGCCTGTATGACCTAATCAACAGATTAAATGTCAAATAAATGGTACAGTAGGCCTTAGGAGGATTTTAATGATATCCAATAACTATTGTTTTCATGTGGTGTGGCCGACCTGAGATTTATATATCTCTCAATTTTGAGATCAAGCACTAAAATGATCTTTAAAAATGGATGAACGGAATGGATGAAACACATACATCATGGTGGAGGCCATAGAGCACTGACCACCAGCCACGGGGTTGGTTGCAGGGGAGTAGCCAATCGGTTTCCAGATGGTGACCTGATGTGACTATTTTTCAAGAAATGGTTTTGCCTCTGCCGCGACTCAGGATACAGCGTGTGTCGCCACCCACAGGAGCCCACACGGTGAGATGGTCCATTCATTTGAACCGTCTGTTTTCTCGCTGTTCTCCCGTCATGACTTGCCAAAGATGATCCTTTCTTTTGATTTTTGAGGTTGAGTGAGAGCCATGGAGAATTTCTTTTCATTTTCTGAAATCATGTAAGATAGTAATGGTCACGGTCATCCGTTTGTCAATACGGGAAAAGTTAACAGAAATGTGACAAGTGAAATTGCATGAGAAGTAAAAGTTTAATAAAAAAGTTCTTCAATATATTTCAAGCGCTTTTTATAAAATTATAACTATGGTAATTTTAATTTTACATATTAGTGAATGGTTTAAAAAATGATGTAGCTAAGTTATTCAAAAAGTTGAACTCATAAAAAAGAGAAATACTTTTTAAATAGTTTAAAATATAAAATCAAATGAAAAGAAACAAAGTTTAGCCAATAAAAGAAGAATAGTGACAAAAGAAAAATGTAACAGAAAGAATGATATAGAAAATGACTTTTCGACCACTGTAACTATTGCACAAATGGAAGAAATATGTGGAAAAATAAGTTGTAACAAAACTTTATAAATAATAGAGGGTTCAACAGAGCAAAATACTCAAGTCTCACACCAATCAAACCAAACAAATCTATCAATTTATTTTATTTCAGTTTATCTTATGAGTAATGACAAACAAGTAGCAACAATTCTTAATTATAGTCTTTAGTTGTAATCGAAATCTATGCTCATATACTGGATTTGTTCTTTATCCAATATCATGCACCTCTTTCAAAAAACGCATTTTTACAGTTGCTCTTATTGATGGATTGTAAGTTTTTCCTTTTGTTTGATTTGCATTTGTAAACTGGAAGTCCTTTCTTATGAAAGGCACGAAGCAACCTATCTTCGGAAGAAGAATCTCACCCTCCGATTATCGCTTAATCATTATAAAATTTTACAAGTGGCTGAGTAAGCGATCGATCTACTCATAATCTAGTCATATACGTTCATATTAGACATATTTGCTTATTTTGTCGCTTGAGGTCGAAGTTGATCAATTTATATTGAGCCGCTTTATCGATTCAGGCACGCCCATGCACAATGGGGAGACAACACATCAATCAACAGCTGATTACATTTATTACATTAGGCAACAGAACAACGTTACTTTTAACTTTTTCCCAAATGCAAAGCGACATGAGGGAAAATGTTGTATCATATTTCTATCAATTCTGGGAAAAACCAATAGGAGGGCGACACGTGGCATTACATAAGAAATATAACATGGATGAAAAGATCTTCAAGATACTTAGAGTACTTTTTACGGAATCATAGCTAGCGTAAATTCAGTTTTACACGTCAATGGATGGTCGATGAAGTGATGTGGCCGAGTTATCCAAAAGTTTAACGAGCGAAGAAAGAAATGCGATCGACCAGTTCAAAATACGAAAAGCGACAAAGAGGAATAAAATTTGGCCGATAGAAGAGAAACAATCACAAAAGAAAAACATAATAATAAAAAATAATATAGAGAAAAGCTTTTTTTACTATTGTAACCGTTGTAGTGATAGAAGAATTATCGGGATGAATAATTTACAATAGAACTATATAATTAGCAGAGGAATTCAATAGTACCCAAGTCTCATACCAATTACACAAAACAAGTATATCAATTTACTTTATCTAAACTTACCCTAAGAGTAGCAGTAGTTCTAGTAATACTCTTTAGTTGTAATCCAAATTTATTTTTATATGTTGGATTTGTTCTTTATCCAATATCACACAGTTCTTTTAAGAGATGCATTCTTGTAGTCATTCTTAGTGACGGATTGTGAGTTTTTTTCTTTGTTTTATTTGCATTAGTATACTGAAAGTCCTTTCTTGTGTAAGGCACAAAGCAACCCATCTTCGGAGAAAGAATCTCACCTCACCCTCCGATTATCGTCTGATCATTATAAAATTTCGCAAGTGGCTGAGTAAGTGACCGATCTTCTCAGAATCTAGTAATATAAGTTCATATTAGACATATTTGCTTATTTTAGCACTTGAAGTCGAAGTTGATCGATTTATATTGATTCACTTTATCAATTCAAGCACGCCCATGCACAATGGGGAGACAACACATGAACCAACAACCGATTACATTTATTGCATTAGCTAACAAAACGATGTCATTTTTAACTTTTTTCCAAAAGTAAAGCGACATGAGGAAAAATATTGTACTATATTTCTAGTCATTTTGGAAAAAATAAAAAAGAGAGCGACACGTGGCATTGCATGAAAAATAGTAGGTAGATGAAAAGATCTTTAAAATATTTTGAGCGCTTTTATATGGAATCATAACTAGCGTAAATCCATTTTTATACGTCAATGGATGGTCGACGAAGTGATATAGTCGAGTTATCCAAAAGTTTAATGAGCGAATAGAGAAATGCAATCGAGTAGTTCAAAATACAAAAGGCGACTGAAAGGAACAAAGTTTTGTCGATAGAAAAGAAACGATCACAAAAGGAAAACATAACAAAAAAAATAATATAGAGAAAGACTTTTTTACTATTGTAACCGTTGTAGTAATGGAAGAATTATCGGATGAATAAGCTGCAATAAAACTATATAAATAGCAGAGAAATTTAATAGAGCAAAATACCCAAGTCTTACACCAAACAAATCTAATAATTTACTTCATCTCAACTCATCCTAAGAGTAACGGCAATCAAATACTGGTAGTTCTTAGCTATATCTACGTTTATATGTTAGATTTGTTCTATATTCAATATCACACAGTTCTTTTAAGAGATGCATTCTTGTAGTCATTCTTAGTGACCGATTGTGAGTTTTTTTCTTTGTTTTATTTGCGCTATTATACTATAAGTCCTTTCTTGTGTAAGCTACAAACCAACCCATCTTTGGAGGAAGAATCTCACCCTTCAATTATCGTCTGATCATTATAAAATTCTACAAGTGGCTTAGTAAGTGACTGATCTTCTTATAATCTAATCATATATGTTTATATTAGACGTATTTGTTTATTTTGGATCTTGAGGTCGAAGTTAATTGATTTAGATTAAACCGCTTTATCAATTCAGGCACACCCATGCATAATAGGGAGACAATACATAAACCAACAGCCGATTACATTTATTGCATTAGGCAATAGAACAATGTTACTTTTAACTTTTTCCCAAAAGCAAAGCGATGTGAGGGGAAATATTCACCCATATTTCAATCCATTTTAGGAAAAACCAATAGGAGGGCGATAAGTGGCACTGCACAAGAAATATGACGTTGATGAAAAGATCTTCAAGATACTTAAAGTGCTTTTTACGGAATCATAGCTAGCGTAAATCCAGTTTTACACGTCAATAGATGGTCGACGAAATGATGTGGCCGAGTTATCCAAAAGTTTAACGAACGAAGAGAGAAATGCGATCGAGCAGTTCAAAATACGAAAGGTGACTAAGAGGAACAAAGTTTGGACGATATAAGAGAAACGATCATAAAAGGAAAAAGTAATAATAAAAAATGATATAGAGAACGACTTTTTTACTATTATAACCGTTGTAGTAATGAAAGAATTATCGGGATGAATAAGTTACAATAAAACTATATAATTAGCAGAAGAATTCAATAGAGCAAAATACTCAAGTCTCACACCAATCACACTAAACAAATCTATCAATTTACTTTATCTCATCTTATCCTAAGAGTAGTGATAGTTCTTAGCTATAATATTTAGTTGTAATCCAAATCTATGTTTATATGTTGGATTTGTTCTTTATCCAATATCACACAGTTCTTGTAAGAGATGCATTCTTACAGTCATTCTTAATGACCGATTGTGAGTTTTTCCTTTATTTTATTTGCACTAGTATACTGAAAGTCCTTTCTTGTGTAAGGCAGAAAACAACTCATCTTTGGAGGAAGAATCCCACCCTCCGATGATCGTCTGATCATTATAAAATTCTGCAAGTGGCTGAGTAAATGACCGATCTGCTCAAATTCTAGTAATATAAGTTCATATTAGACATATTTGCTTATTTTGGCGCTTGAGGTCGAAGTTAATCGATTTATATTAATTCGCTTTATCGATTCAGGCACGCCTATGCACAATGGGGAGACAACACATGAATCAACAGTCGATTACATTTATTACATTAGCCAACAGAATAACGTCACTTTTAACTTTTTTTCAAAAGTAAAGCGACGTGAGGAAAAATGTTGTACCATATTTCTAGTCATTTTGGGAAAAATAAAAAAATGGGTGACATGTGGCATTACATGAGAAATAGGGGTGGATGAAATGATCTTTAAGATATTTTGAGTGTTTTTTATGGAATCATAGCTAGCGTAAATCCAGTTTTACACGTCAATGGATGGTCGACGAAGTGATGTGGCCGAGTTATCCAAAAGTTTAACGAGCGAAGAAAGAAATGCGATCGAGCAGTTCAAAATACAAAAGGCGACTGAGAAGAACAAAGTTTTGTCGATAGAAAAGAAACGATCACAAAAGGGAAATATAACAAAAAAATGATATAGAGAAAAACTTTTTTACTATTGTAACCGTAATAGTAATGGAAGAATTATCGAGATGAATAAGCTGCAATAAAACTATATAATTAGTAGAGGAATTCAATATATCAAAATACCCAAGTCTCACATCAATCATACCGAATAAATCTATCAATTTACTTTATCTCAGCTTATCCTAAGAATAGCGACAATCAAATAGCGGTAGTTCTTAGCTATAGTCTTTAGTTGTGATCCAAATCTACGTTTATATGTTAGATTTGTTCCATATCCAATATCACACAATTCTTTTAAGATATGCATTCTTACAGTCGTTTTTAGTGACCGATTGTGAGTTTCTTCCTTTGTTTTATTTGTACCTTTATATTGTAAGTCCTTTCTTGTGTAAGCTACAAACCAACTCATCTTTGGAGGAAGAATCTCACCCTCCAATTATCGTCTGATCATTATAAAATTCTACAAGTGGCTGAGTAAGTGACTGATCTTCTCATAATCTAATCATATACATTCATATTAGACATATTTGCTTATTTTGAATCTTGATGTCAAAGTTTATTGATTTAGATTGAGCCGCTTTATCGATTCAAGCACACCCATGCACAACGAGGGGAAACAACACATGAACCAATACCCGATTATATTTATTGCGTTGGCAACAGAACAACATTATTTTTAACTTTTTTCCAAAAGCAAAGCGACGTGAGGGAAAATGTTGTACCATATTTCTATCCATTCTGGGAAAAACCAATAAGAGGGCGACACATGACATTGCACAAGAAATACGACGTGGAAGAAAAGATCTTCAAGATACTTAGAGCGCTTTTTATGTAATCATTGCTAGCGTAAATCCAGTTTTACACGTCAATGAATGGTTGACGAAGTGATGTGGACGAGTTATCCAAAAGTTTAACGAGCGAAGAGAGAAATGCGATCGAATAGTTCAAAATACGAAAGGCGACTAAGAGGAACAAAGTTTGGCCGATAGAAGAGGAACGATCACAAAAGGGAAACATAATAATAATAAATGATATAGAGAAATGTTTTTTTACTATTGTAACCGTTGTAAAATTGAAGAATTATCGGGATGAATAAGTTGCAATAGAACTATATATTTAAAGAGGAATTTAATAAAGCAAAATATCCAAGTCTCACACCAATCACACCAAACAAATCTATCAATTTACTTTATCTCAGCTTATCCTAAGAGTAGCGTGCTTCTTAGTTATAATATTTAGTTGTAATCCAAATCTACGTTTATATGTTGCATATGTTCTTTATCCAATATCACACAGTTCTTTTAAGAGATGCATTCTTACAGTTGCTCTTATTGACGGATTGTAAGCTTTTTATTTTGTTTGATTTGCACTTGTAAACTGAAAGTCCTTTCACGAACCAACCTATCTTCAGAAGAAGAACCTCACCCTCCGATTATCACCTAATCATTATAAAATTTTGCAAGTGGCTGAGTAAGCGATCGATCTACTCATAATCTAGTCATATATGTTCATATTAGACATATTTGCTTATTTTGGTGCTTGAGGTCGAAGTTGATCGATTTATATTGAGCCGCTTTATCATTCAGGCACGCCCATGCACAATGGGGAGACAACACATGAACCAACAGCCGATTACATTTATTGCATTAGGCAACAGAACAACATTACTTTTAACTTTTTCCTAAAGCAAAGTGACGTGAGGAGAAATGTTGTACCATATTTCTATCCATTCTAAGAAAAACCAATAGGAGAGTGACACGTGGCATTGCACAAGAAATATGACGTGAATGAAAAGATCTTCAAGATACTTGGAGCACTTTTTAAGAAATCATAAGTAGCGTAAATCCAGTTTTAATGTTAATCGATGGTTGACGAAGTGATATTGCCGAGTTATCCAAAAGTTTAACGAGCGAAGAGAGAAATGCGATGAGCAGTTCAAAATACGAAAGGCAACTAACAGGAACAAAGTTTGGCCGATAAAAGAACAATGTTACTTTTAACTTTTTCCCAAATCAAAGTGACGTGAGGAGAAATGTTATATCATATTTCTATCAATTCTAGGAAAAACTAATAGGAGGGCAACACATGGCATTACACAAGAAATAGGACGTTGATGAAAAGATCTTCAAGATACTTAGAACATTTTTACAGAATCATAGCTAGCGTAAATTCAGTTTTACGCGTCAATGGAGGTCGACAAAGAGATGTGGCCGAGTTATCCAAAAGTTTAACGAGCGAAGAGAGAAATGCGATCGAGTCATTCAAAATACGAAAGGCGACTAAGAGGAACAAAGTTTGGCCTATAGAAGAGGAACAATCACAAAAGGAAAATGTAATAATAAAAAATGATATACAGAAAGGTTTTTTTTACTATTGTAACCGTTGTAGTAATGGAAGAATTATCGAAATGAATAAGTTGCAATAAAACTATATAATCAGCAAAAGAATTCAATAGAGCAAAATACCCAAGTCTCACACCAATCACACTAAACAAATCTATCAATTTACTTTATCTCAGTTTATCCTAAGAGTAGCGACAGTTCTTAGTAATACTCTTTAGTTGTAATCCAAATCTATGTTTATATGTTGGATTCGTTCCTTATCTAATATCACACTGTTCTTTTAAGAGATGCATTCTTACAGTCTTCTTAGTGATCGATTGTGAGTTTTTCCCTTTGTTTTATTTGTATTAGTATACTGAAAGTCCTTTCTTTTGTAAGCCACAAAGCAACCCATCTTCGGAGGAAGAATTCTACCATCCAATTATCGTCTGATCATTATAAAATTCTGCAAGTGTTTGTGTAAGTAACCGATCTTCTCATATACGTTCATATTAGTCATATACGTTTATTTTGGCTCTTGAGGTCGAAGTTAATTCTTTTAGATTGAGTCGCTATATCGATTCAGGCATGTTCATGTACAATGGGGAGACAACATGTGAACCAATAGCCGATTACATTTATTGCATTAAGCAACAGAACAACGTCACTTTTACTTTTTACTAAAAGCAAAGCGACGTGAGGAAAAATGTTGTACCATATTTCTACCCATTTTGGAAAAAACTAAAAAGAAGGCGACACGTGGCATTGTACGAGAAATATGACGTGGATGAAAAGATCTTCAAGATAATTGGAGCATTTTTTATAGAATCATAGCTAGCGTAAATCCAGTTTTACACGCCAATAGATGGTCGACGAAGTGATGTGGTCACGTTATCCAAAAGTTTAACCAGCGAAGAGAGAAATACGATCGAGCAATTCAAAATACAAAGGCGACTAAGAAGAACAAAGTTTGGTCGATAGAAGAAGAACGATCACAAAAGAGAAACGTAACAAAAAAAATGATATAGAGAAAAACTTTTTACTATTATAACCGTTGTAGTAATGGAAGAGTTATCGGGATGAATAAGCTGTAATAGAACTATATAATTAGCAGAGAAATTATATAAAGCAAAATACTCAAGTCTCACACCAATCACACCAAACAAATCTATCAATTTACTTTATCTCAGCTTATCTTAAGAGTAACGACAATCAAAATGCAGTAGTTCTTAGCTATAGTCTTTAGTTATAATCCAAATCTACGTTTATATGTTAGATTTGTTCTTTATCCAATATCACATAGTTCTTTTAAGAGATACATTCTTGCAGTCGTTCTTAGTGATCAATTGTGAGTTTTTTCCTTTATTTATTTGCACTAGTATACTGAAAGTCCTTTCTTGTATAAGCACAAAGCAACCCATCTTCGGAAGAATAATCTCACCATCCGATTATCGCTTAATCATTATAAAATTCTACAAGTGGCCGAGTAAGCAATCAATTTTCTCATAATCTAATCACATACGTTCATATTAGACATATTTGCTTATTTTGACGCTTGAGGTCGAAGTTTATCGATTTAAATCGAGTCGCTTTATCGATTCAGGCACGCCCATGTACAATGGGTAGACAGCACATGAACAAGCAACCGATTACATTTATTGCATTAGGCAACAGAACAATGTCACTTTTTTCTTTTTTCCAAAAGCAAAGCGTCGTGAGAGAAAATGTTGTACCATATTTCTAGCCATTCTGGAAAAAACCAATAGGAGGGCGACACGTGGCATTGCATGAAAAATAAGAGGTGAATGAAAAGATCTTCAAGATACTTGGAGCGCTTTTTACACAATCATTACTAGCATAAATCAAGTTTTGCACGTCAATGTATGGTCGACGAAGTGATGTGGCCGAGTTATTTAAAAGTTTAATGAGCGAAGAGAGAAATGCGATCGAGCAGTTTAAAATACAAAAGGCGACTGAGAGGAACAAAGTTTGGCCGATAGAAGATGAACGATTACAAAAGTGAAACGTAACAAAATAATGATATAGAGAAAGACTTTTTGACTATTGTAACTGTTGTAGTAATGGAAGAATTATTGAGATAAATAAGCTGCAATAAATTATATAATTAGTAGATGATTCAATTGAGCAAAATACTCAAGTCTCACACTAATCACACTAAACAAATCTATCAATTTACTTTATCTCAGCTTATCCTAAGAGTAGTAACAATCAAATAGTGGTTGTTCCTAATTATAATCTTTAGTCGTAATCCAAATCTACATTTATATGTTAAATTTGTTCTTTATCCAATATCACACAGCTATTTTAAGAGATGAATTCTTGCAGTCGTTCTTAGTGACCGATTGTAATTTTTTCCCTTTGTTTTATTTGCACTAATATACTGAAAGTCCTTTCTTATGGAAGGCACAAAGCAATCCATCTTCAGAGGAAGAATCTCATCCTCCGATTACCGTTTGATCATTATAAAATTCTGCAAGTGGCTGAGTAAGTGACCGATATTCTCAGAATCTAGCATATACCTTCATATTGGACGTATTTGATTATTTTGGTAATTGAGGTCAAAATTGATCGTTTGGATAGAGCCACTTCATCGATTCTGGCATGCCCCAACACATTACACGTGATAAGAAACAAACTGTGTGCCAACACTGGTTTAACATAATTTCTTTTAGGTACTAGACCGTATAAATAGAATTAACAACATTGACAATTCTAATCATTGGACCACATAACATGTGGACGGTAATGTCGTAAAACACTCTGGATTCTTAGTCGCAGCAGTGGCAAAACGAAAAAAAATTTCCCAATTTAAATGTCCATTAATTCCACCAATCGGTGGCTTGGATCATCCAGTGAGGGAGAACTTTTTTGTCATGTTCCATCTACAATAGGCTACGGTCGTTGAATCGATAATCAAGCTTGTAAAGGTCTCACCCTAAATAAGATTTTAGTTGAACTTCGATAAAATCATTTCTAAATAAGATTTTAATTGAACTTCGATAAAATTATTTCCAGACAAATCAACAAATCAATAACCATTGAAAATCTAATCGATCAAGTGGACAGTACTCTTAGAAAGTTACAAAAATATTGATAGACCTGATCAACAGATCTAGAACCTAACCAATGAAATTTTGACCAATCATTCAAGCGCTCTAGATACCCTGATTAACATCATAAAATCCTTTTTATCTGACCCATAAAAGATCACAAAACTAAACTAATTGCACATTTAGGGTTCCTAACACCTCACGGACGTAACAAACAACCAGATTAATAAAATAAAACCACAAGTTGTTGGGTAGTTGGCAATGACATCACCGTCCTTGCTCCTGTTTTTCACTCTTGCAAGCATCAAATGACTCATTTTATAGTGCCACGTGAACTATTGGCTAGCCGTTAACCGATGGACACCTGACACCCCCATTGCACTGGACAAAGATTTATATGGCTTCCAACAAATCTTGCATGACAAAATTTTGCCAAGTCTCCACCGTTAGTTGACGGTTTTCACCTATAAACTCAACCCCAACACCACGCTCAAGGAGGGAGAAAAAGAGATAGTGAGAGTAGCAAAAAGAAATAGAGAGGGTAGGGACCTCTTCTCCAAAGGCTTTGGAGACTTTTGATCGATGCCGAGGCCATACCTGACTCAGGAGACCAACATTGGGGGGAAACAATCCACTACAGAAGATAGTAAAGTCAAGAGTAGGGTTGGAATCGGGATATCTGACCATCCCTTTTTGCAGAAAAGGGTGTCAGGTCTGTCATTGTCCTTCTCACATATCAAATGAACTTGCATTCTTGTTTCACATCCTAGACACAAAAATACACAGTCACCTTCTTTTATCTTTATTGTACAACTCTTTCTCGTATCCACCTTTCTCTTTTACTTTACTTTGCCTACCCGGGTTCCTTAAACCCTGCAAAGTAAGGATAGGTTCCAGGTTTTTTTTTTTGCCTACCCAGTATCTTAAACTTTGTGTAGTTCGGATAAATGCAATATGGTCGAAGCTCCACTTAATTTCCTAAAAAAATTATAAATTTATGTAAAGTAGAGACCGCACGCAGTGTAGGCAAAATAGGGTACTTAACCATTCTTTTCTATAACCGAATCTCTTACCTAGAATCTATAGTCAAAGACTAATCACATGAGTCACTTGAGTTAGGGAATCTTATGATTCCTGAGCCTTTCAAGTAATTTTACGGTTTATAACTGGTCAAAGATTTCAAACTTCATTTGGCTAGTGACGACTCCAAAAATCAAATGCATTTTTACATTGGAGTCAATTTCATACCCATTTATGTAATTAATAAGAAAAAGTGAAAGCAACCGATTATGTGGTGGCGGTGTTCACAATGATCAAAGCCATTTTCTACATACAAGCATGTATCTAAACATCAACCATTCAAATCATGGTAGATGGGTTGTAACCTAAAACCACAATGAAAGGATTAAACATTGAATTGTTGTTGTTAAAGGTCAACGGCTCAAACTTTACAAGGAACGTCCACTAACTAAAGGTTGTAATTATTTACATCTGACTTGTCACATTTCACGTTATCCAAAAAATTTTTGCCACATATCAACATTCATATATGAACAAGAGAGGCAATTGTACTCGCATCCAAGAAGAATGGCAATAGCCTTGTGATTAGCAAGGCACCTACCCTGCCAGCTTAAAGTAAACTTGCTACCAAAAAGTAATCTTGCTCATACTCGTATGTATGTCTCTTTAAAAATTTTAAAAAAAAGGATATCATTTGAAAGACACGTGACCAACATACGGATATCATTTGAAAGACACGTGACCAACATACGCATGACAAAAAACATGTTAATGTGAAAATATCTCATTATTAATGGATAACTCTCCCCTTTCAAAATGATCATTCATTATAACCATTTATTATTGAAAAGTTAGATCAACATTGACATGTGAAGGTTTAATTTTAGTCTGGCTAGTTCGGCACTTTAGCTCACAAGTATTCAATGATTCCCGATACAATTTTGACATGCCCGACACTTTTTCAAATCACACATATCTAATTGAATTCAGACCGTTCGTTACACGTGTGAATGCGTTCTGATTGAATAACAACAGCAAGATCAGTCTAACTTGTAGTTTCGCCGTATTCGTAGTAAGGCCACGATTTGAAGTGCCTCCAAGTCTATTTACTCTCCTGCTCCTTGGTCCTAATTCCAACGGGTGTCAGACAATGCTCAGCATATGACTCTTGATACACAGGCACTTAAATAATTGAATACTGGCGTTATGAGTCACAATTCGAAAATTAGAGTGGCTGTATAAACTTAACCTCTGATTGGTGGACACTTGTTTGTTGAAATAGGCCCGTTAGATATTTTTCATTTTAGCCATCCAATAAGGGCCTGTTTGGCCAAGCAGATTGGAAGGGATTGAAAGGAATTGGAATGTAAATCTCGGGATTGGCCGGGCATACCAAACAGACTCGGGATTCTGATCTTGGGATATAGCAATCTCATTGGATTACCAGCAATCCACCGACATCACCATCATTACCTTAAAATCCAGCCAAACCCTAATCCCATTCAATTTTGCCTTGGACGTGTTTGGTTCGACGGATTGGAAGGTGCAATCCCGGGATTGGACGGGTGTGCCAAACAGATCTAATCCCGGGATATAGCAATCTCATGGATCTTGCACCAATCCACTAACGCAGCCGTCATTACCTTGAAAGTGATGTCAACCACCCTAATACCATTCAATCCCTTCCAATCTGCACGGAACGGATCCCATGGGATTAGGAGGGAAGGGATGGATTTTAAGGTAATGATGGTGGTGTCAGTGGATGGGTTTAAGATCCATGGGATTGCTATATCCCGGGACAAGTTCACCAAGTCTGTTTGGCACGCCTTGCATATCTCGGGATTTTACCTTCCAATCCGTCTACCAAACATACCCCAGGCACGATTGAACGGGATTAGGAGGGATGAGATCAATTTTAAGGTAATGATGGTGATGTCAGTGGATTGGTTTTAGATCCATGGGTTTACTATATCCCGGGACAAGTTCATTGGGTCTGTTTGGCTTGTTTGGCATATCCCGGGATTTTACCATCCCATCCCTCCTAATCCCTCTTAATCCGCCCGACCAAACAGGCCCTAAATGTCCACCTAATCCAACGGTCAGATGATCAAACAATGGTAATTTTTTCATTCATGGTACATCGAAACTGGGATTTATAGTTTGGACAATTTAAAATGAATTATTTGCATGCCACGTATGCAATGTTCAAGTAACTTGGAAGTGCATAAGGCCCTGTTTGGGCGCGTGAAATAGGGTGGCTTAATTGGTATTAGGATGGATGGAATTTGCTAATCCCTGATGTGACGGCTTCAGAGCTGTTTGGATGGCAGACGTCTCTCCATGTCTTAAGAGGGACTGACACGTGCAGTGGAGTCGGTGGGATGTGAAATCCCACCGAGATACGCCCTATCACGAGGTAGAATCCCTCGAGCAAGAAGAAGATGAAGCTTTTTCCGGGCACCGTGTGAAACAGTAGCCAATGCATCAAAATCTCTCTCATTCTCCCTCTTTTTATTTCTGCTCTGTTGGAGTATCTTCTCTACGTGATCAGCTCTTCTCAACAGAAATGAAATCTTTTTGTACAAAAAGGCAACAGAAAGCTAAATACATTTGTAATTTTACAAAATTCTCCAACGGCTCTTTTCCCTCATTGCCATTTTTTCAGGTCCTTTTGTCATTTCAAATCCATGGCTCAGGACAGTACCATGAAAGGCTCGGAGCCTGTTCTTCTTCAAAGAAATTGCAATGCTCATCTCCTCCAGTCAGGAGATTACTCTCTTCCATCTTCATCATCTGATGATACGCCTTTTAGGTGTTTGAAGCAATGCAGGGATGGTCTGAGAATTGAAGATAATTGATTGAAGAATGGGAAGAAGATGCACAGTCGAATCTGAGAATCGACAGAACAAGCCATTCATTTGGATGAAGAATTTCACAGGAGATAGCACTGTGCGGGACATTATCTTCATTTAAGATCGCGCTCGAATCACTGTCTGACGATCCATCTTTAAAGTCGCCAAACATCATGAGCCCGCCAGCACAATGCTCATCGTTCTGATCGATATCGTCCTCCATCTTGCTCTGTTCCAATACCCTGTTTTTGGATTCAGATTGAATGATTTCCTGTTTCACACGGCAGTCGTTCTCTACGTTCTTCACTCCGGAGAAAGCTTCGTCTTTTTCTTGCTCTCTGGTCGCCTGGAAATACGGCGTCGGAGAAAGCTTCGTCGGTTTCACAAGGCTTTACCTGAAATGCTGATTGCTCCCTGGTCGCCTGGAAACACGGGACATGTGTGAGATATCTAAGCCGCTCATCACGCAGTCCTGTTCGTGCGCAATGATCATCAAGTGGGCCACCGTTATACACGGAATCACAATTTCTGTGAATAGACCATTCATCCCAATGTGGATACCATGCAATCAACGGCTCGGATCACCACATTGGGTGAAGACAGAGGATGTGACAACACAATGTGAAATCCACTTCAATCCAATGGGTAATCCAAACAAACCCATACGGGATAACACATGGGATGATTGCAATCCCATAAAACCCAAACAAGTCATGTGCTTCGTAATGAGATAAACGAGTACACGCAATGCAGCCGACCATCCACTGTTACTCGTAAATGCAGTTGGCGCGGTAATCGTATTGCACGCGCCCAAACAGGGCCTAAGCATCATCTGTCACTTCCTATATAGTACTAAAGCTTTCTTTCCTGCCTTTTATTCTTTTTTCTTTTTTCTTTTTTAGTTTTTATTTTTGTTTTCAGAAATTCATGACTCGTATCGATCAGATTAATCTTCTTGGCGGACTACCCTGAAATACACATACGGCGCACTTTGGCAATCGATAGGATAGGTTACCAAGCAAGTCCATCGTACAAGGTCCATACTCTTTGGATTCTGGAAACGGTAGCGGATGAAATCGGATTGCGTGCTGATTTACTCAGTACGCTTTTATCGTACTGAGCAAACTCAGTTGAGCCCACTGTGAATGTATGCGGTTTATCCGCACCGTCCGTATATTTCCCCACCTAACTTTAGGAGTTAAACCCAAATGAAAGTATATCCAAAGCTTAAGTGGAACATACCACAGGAAACAGTATGGAATAATGATTTTCACCGTTGAAACCTTACTAGGTTCACAATGATGTTTATTTGTCATCCAGACTGTTAATAAGATCACAAAGACATTGATGAAGAGAAAACGCAAACATCAGCTTGATCCAAAACTTTTATGGCCTCCAAGAAATTTTCAGTGGCAGAGGTTTAATCACACTGTTTCCTGTGGTGTGGTCCACTTGAGATTTGGGTATGCTTATGTTTTAGGCTCAGGCCCTATAATTATCTGTTAAAATGTATTAACGGAGTGGATAAAATAAATAAATTAGGGTGGACCCCATGGAGTTTACTCAGTAGAATAAGGATAATGACTTATTCAGTACGCAATCCGCTTCCGTAGCGTATAAGGTGATACCGAAAATACAACATGTCCAAAGCTCAAGTGGATCACACCACAGAAACAGTGGGAGTAGCGACTTCCACCGGTGAAACCTTGGTAGGGTCCACAGTGATGTTTATTTGTCATCTAACCCGTTCATAAGATGACACAGTCATGGATGAAGGGAAAACAACAATAACAGATTGATCTAAAACTTCTGGCCTCCAAGAAATTTTCAACAGTAAAATTTCAATTCACACTTTCCCGTGGTGAGGTCCAGTTGAGATTTGGATATACCTGGTTTTTGGTATAGAACCCTTAAATTATCTGTTAAAATGTATGGACAGAGTGGATAAAATATTTAAATCATGGTGGACCCGACAGAGTTTACTCGGTGCGCAATCCGCGTCCGGCAGCACGTCAGTGAGTGTTCCCATGACCATACGGGGCCACCTTTATGATTTTTTTTTTCTAACATATATATCAACGCTGTCCATCCATGTTTCCAACTCATTTTATGATTTGATTCCAAAACTTAATTAGATTCAAATCTCAGGTGGACGACACCACTTTAAAATGGGGTGGATGACGGTTAGAAACTTATTATATGCCATAAAAGTTTTAGATCAAGATGATATTTGTATATTATCTTCATCCATATCTATTTGACCTTGTAAACAGGTTGGATGGCAAATAAACATTACGGTGGGCCCTAGATCCCTAGTTAGTTTTTAATGGTGGGCATTCAATCACCACTGTTTCCTGTTGTGTGTTCCACCTGAGATTTGGATCTTCTTGATTTTTTATACCACGTCCTAAAATGATCTGGAAAAACGGATGAACGGCGTGGATATACAAAAAATTTACCAAGGTGGGCCCCACGGTCAGGATAACACCCATTAACGTGTTACCTGGGTACCAGGTAATCCGCTCCCCTGGGGTACGCCGCTACGTTGGATCCCCGGATCTACCGAGGTCGGTTGATCCCTGACTGTGGGGCCGACCTTGATGTATGAGTCTTAAATCCAAGCTGTCTATCCTTCTCGTTCAGCCATTCTATGGTATGAGCCCAAAAATGGAGCATATCCAAATATCATGTGGACCACGCTACAGGAAACATTGTTGATTGAGCAGCCACCATTAAAAACCTCTTGAGGGCCACCAAAATGCTTATTTTCCATCCAACATGTTGATAAGTTCAAAGAGACCTGGATAAAAGGACCGCACAAATATTAGCTCTATCCAATTTCAATGGTAAGTGGTAATCACCACTGTTTCCTGTATAATATGGTCCATATGAGATTTGGATCTGCTGCATTTTTGGGTTCGTACATTAAAATAGTCAGAAAAAACGGATGGACGGCGTGGATATAAGACACGTACACCACGGTATGCCCCACAGTCAAGGACCCACCGAAACCGCGTCCGATTATGAGTTGCTAAGTTTGAGAAAAAAAAAATTGGTACTCTGGCCGAGTGGGATAGATGGTACGCAGGCACTTATTAGATATTACCAAACTACCAAACTACATGCCTGGCATGCAAGCAAGTCAAAAGTAAACACTTCAAAGATAGGGGCGGTTAGAATGGAAATTGTAAAATAATCCTGTTTCAACGAACAAGCGTCCACGAAAATCAGAGTCTACGATGGCCGTGACTTAGCCAGAGAGGACGCGGATTTCCTGGTGACCCGACTCCCTGGGTCACGAAAATCAGAGTCTACGATGGCCGTGACTTAGCCAGAGAGGACGCGGATTTCCTGGTGACCTGACTCTATGGGTCAAACCATGATGTTTATGTTTATATGAATTTGATACTTGTGCGTGTGGTTATGAACAGGTCCGATGGCAAATAAAGAACATGGTAGGCCCTAAAAACGTTTCAACGGTAGGTGTCATTATATTGATGTTTCGTGTGGTGTGGTTCACTTGAGCTTTGGATATGCCTCATTTTTTGGAATGTCCTCATTCCCAAAAATGATCTAGCAACATGGATGGATGGCGTTGATATAAAACACATACATTAAGGTGGGCCCCATAGAGCCGGGTCACCAGGGATATTCATCACGCAATCTCTGTCCGAGCGAGACTGGGTTCCACAAATTAAAATCTGCTTGAATTGGGAAACGGATTGGCTACTCCCCTGCCACCAGTTCGGTGGCTGGTGGTCGGTGCTCTGTGGGCCCACTATGATTTGTGTTTCATCCACTCCGTTCATCTATTTTTGCAGATCATTTTAAGGCTTTATCCCCATAACAACAGGGATATAAATCTCAGGTGGACTACACCATAGAAAACAATAGCGATCGGATATCCACCATTAAAATCCTCCTAAGGCCCACTATATTGTTTGTTTGACATCCAATGATTAGGTCATAGAGACCCAAATGAAGGGATAAAAAAACAAAGAACAGCTTGATCCAAACTTTTATGGCTCCCAAAAAGTTTTTAATGGTCACTGTTCATTCCACACTGTTTCTTTTAATGTGATCCACTTGGGATTGGTATATAAATCATTTTAATATTGTACCATAAGATGATGTAGAAAAATAGATAGACGGTATGTATGAAATACATACATCATTGTAGCTCATCATAGCATCCACCGTCGCCATGCAGCAGGAGTAGCCAATCCGTTTCGTTTCCTTGATTTGAGTTATTCTCTCGCCTTGCCACCGGCCAATGCCCGTGGTCGATGCTATGTGAGCCTCACCATGATGTATGTGTTTCATCCATGCTATCCATCTAATTTTCTAGGTCATTTTATATCAAGAGACAAAAAAGGAGTTATATAGTGGAACACATTACGGAAACCAGTGTTGAATGAACTTAGACCATTGAAAACATTTTTAGAGCCATAAAAGTTTTGGATGAAGGTGATATTATTTTTTCCTTTCATCTGGGTCTGTATGACCTAATCAACAGATTGGATGTCAAATAAACAGTACAGTAGGCCTTAGTAATATTTTAACGGTGGATATCCAATCGCTATTTTTTTCATGTGGCGTGGATCACCTGAGATTTATATCCCTCTCAATTTTGGGTTGAAGCCCTAAAATTATCTGTAAAAATGTATGAACGGAATGGATGAAACACATACATCATGGTGGGGCCCACAGAGCACCAACCACCAGCCACGGGCTGGTGGCAGCGGGAGTAGCCAATCCGTTACCCTTTTTGAGTGTCTTGCGGAAGTGGATTGGCTGGTGTACCACACACTACCGATGTGACTGGTGTGTTGAAGTCACCAAGTTCTGTGGGTGCCATCATGTGTTATGAAATATATCCAAACCGTCCATCCACTTGGTGAGATAGGCGTAAGGCTTGAGCTGAAAAATATGACAGATTCAAAATTCAAGTGGATCACACTGTAAAAAGCAATGGAATATTGAACGTCTGCTATTGAAACCCTTTTGGGGTCACGAAAATTTTGGATCAATATGATATTTGTTTTTCTCTTCATTATGAACAGATTGGATGGAAATTAAACATTACGGTGGGGCCTACGAATTTTTTAGCAGTGAAAATCATTGTCCCCACTGTTATTTGTGGTGTGGTCCACTTGAGCCTTGGAAATTACTCATTTTTGAGATCAAGATCTAAAATGATCTCGCCAAATGGATGAAAGGTGTAGATATGATAAATACATCATTGTGGGTCCCATATAACTTCGATATACTTTTAATCGTTCGTACAACTCGGAGCTCAAGGAGTGCGGTACACCAGCCAATCCGCTTCCGTGATTGTGTATCAGGCGCTGTATGCTGCCAGAGTATGTAATAACTTCCATTTGAAATTTCTTTTTTCGTTTGACTCGTGTATCCTCAAAAGCAATGTACGTGATTCTTCACGATATTTTTGGCAAAGACAAGAGCTGTACGGTACGCGCTCCGCGTCTTTGATTTGAAAGGGATGCTCGGGTTCTCAATTCTGACAAGTGGGCCAAGATTCGGTAATCGGGACTATTTCTCCGTTGCGTCCCACCGTTGATGTAGCAATCCCAAAACTCTGCTAGATCAGAAGATGCCAGATATCACTTTTGGGAATTTTCTTAGTTAAATCTGGCCCATTAAGTCAAAATGGAATTCCATCCACAGTGTGACACGACAGATTATAGCCCCACCTGTAAAAATTCAGAATCCATGACGAAAACACTTCCCAAAATGCACTTTTGTTTTTTTTTGTTATTTGGTTTTTTTTAATATAATTGCGCGATGATTTAGCTGTGTTTGTCCAATTCAAGGGTTAGGACCGTTCATACCTGTGGAAAGATGTCCTCGGGAAAACGGCAACGATAGACGGAGAAGAACCAGAATACCATAGGGCCATGTGGCTACATTTCACGACTGTGTTGTGTTTTTATAATAAAAAATAAATTTTTTATTTTTAATAAGAAAATATATAAATTTATTATGAATATATTCATAAATAATCTGCATAACCTGATGGCAAGAGAATAGATTTTGCCTATATATAGAACCAAGGTTCGAATCAATACAAACAGTCTGTGCTTGCGCCTGTGTTGGGTTTAGTCTAATGAGCCTAAACATTTTGTCACTTGGCTTGGGCGCATCTAAACCAGCCATGGTGCAATTAAGAGTGAACCCATATATCATGCATGTGGCCGAAGTTGTGCTGATTGTGCGTGAAAATTTGAAGTGTCACTTGTGTATCTTTCGAGAAAGAACACCATGCATGTCCCTTCAATTTATATATAGCCTAGATATCCTAGTTAGGAAGAATACTCCGATTTCTTAAATCAAGCAATTGTTTGTCTAGTGCTCTTGAAGATGATTTGTTATTTTCATTATTTTATATTTGCTAGTATCTTTAAAATGCAGCAAATTTGTCTTGAGAAATTGATTATTTAAGTCAAGGCTTAAATATGCTAAATTAGATTGCTTATCACGCTCTAAAATTCAAGTACTGAGTGTGTACTCTATGAGTCCATGACTCGTATACTTAGTGTACTTAAATCAGTGAGTCACATTATTTAATAGAGACATAATATAATCTGAATTCTATGTTCTCATTAACATTCATCAATACATTTATATCAACTTAATCCATTCACAAACATTCACCACCATACATCCAAAAAATAAAGAACACAAGTTAAAATTAAATTGAGAGTTTTATTAAGTTATTAGAATCATCAAGTTATTCAAAATTTAAATTAAAAAAAAATATATCTAAATTTGAAGTCATTTAAAAATAAAAATAAAATAATAATAGGAAACACATGTCTCATTTAATTATTCTAATGATCCAACGAAGTAATCTCGTCTTCGGTTAAATACGGCCATTGATCGTATGGATCATCCACTGGTTTAGCTTCATGTTCTTACTCTTGAGTCATTGTATCTGCTTCAATTCCATCTGTACAGTTTTTTCATCAATAAATCGTCAGCTGGCCAGATCTAATGAGTGAACCTATCATAGTTTGTGCACGATACAATTCAAATAATATATAAAAGTAAAGCATAAAAATCAAAATACAGTGCAAATAATGTAATTAAAGTGAATGCTGTGAATGAATTTTAATGATGCATTAAGTGGGTATAAATAGAAACCGTCCACTTACTTGAGTTGGGTATTGACAACCTGCATTTGCACTCGGCAAGCTTCTACCGTTGGTAGGCATGGGCAAGACCCGCATCCCCCCTATTGGGCAGGCTTCCACATATAATGGGCTTCTAATGTGTATAATGGGATGTCCCCTAGTTAATGATGTCAGGCATGAATGTTTGATGCAACAGTAATCATATCAGCAGTCACATACATCTCTCCATATGAGAGGCATTTCACATGTTCATAATCCAAGAATATCTCAGCACTAATCAGTTCATAATCAATTTAATCAAGTCATTCACAACAACAAATTATTTTAATCATATGAAGAGGAAATATATTGGGATTACTCACCTGATGATTTAGGGAGAAATCCGATGGAGCATATCAGAGAATACATATAAATAATCCATATGCAGTACACCATAATATTAAAAAAATATTAAGTTCATATAGCATTTGATTTGTTTTGATTACTAATTAAGGTAGAGTGATACTTAGATTTTATAAGGTAACATACCTAATAGATAGGGTTTATCTTATCTATCTCAGCCAAAAAGGCAGGCTAGATATCTTATAGGATGACCCACCACATGGATGACTTAGATCTTTTAATAGCATGCCATGATGACACATAATTTTAACCTATATATGTTTTGTCTTAAACATGCATGTAGCTTATATAAGTTTTACTGTGCATCCGAATGTTGAATTATATATATCTAACACACTTTTTTTATGTGGGTCCTACTTACAGGGATCTGGACTGATTATATGGTTATCACCACTATATTGACCATTGGGAAGAGATTTCAATCCAATCCGAAATCTGTGGGACCCGTAATACCCTAAACGATCATTGTACAACTGTCATTATTTTCTTTCTGTATGGGTCAAACACATTTTGGATATGTCCTAAATTTACATTTTTAACCCACAGTAACCTTCCAAATCAAATGGATGGAGTGGATACAATATATATATCACTGTGGGTGTATAATATGATGACCCAAGATAGTTTCTAACATTAAAAACCGCACTTGTTTCAACGCTGGAAACCAAACTTTATTTTTTTATTTAATTTTTTTGATAGGTCCCCTGATAATATAAACCATGGATAAGATGGGTAATATTCTCATAAAGGACAAGCCCAAAAATCTCCTCGAAATAATACTTTTGTGGCCCCCATGAATACTTAATGGTACCCATTTAATTTTCACTGTTTAAGGCGTTGTGGTCCATGTAAGTTTTCTTTGATTAAAATTTTCAGTCATATGTCTCTTATTAAGTGACAAGATTATTAAACGGTACGGATTTGATACTTACATCAAGAAAGCCTTTCATAGAAGGTCCATCAATCTGAACTAATTCTGGTATCATGAATAAATCAACTTCACTTTTGCACGCTGGAGCGTTTTTACACCCATTTTATATTATTATATTTTTTTCATGATGGTCTATACATAATATGTGTGCATAAGATCTATCACATTCACCATTTTACCCACATCGTTTTAGGACATTGATAAAAAAATGAGATAGATTCGTTATTCTGATGGACCATACTACCATGAACAACACCGACCGTTCTTCCACCACACACACACACACACACACACACACACACACACACTATATATATATATGTGTGTGTGTGTGTGTCGCGCGCGCGCTCGACCTCACGATAAGGGTCCGTGAGGTCGAATTGTGTGGGCCCCACCGTGATGCGTGTCGACCATCAACACCATGCATTTGATGGGTCCCCTTTAAATTATGGGATATCCCAAAAATCAGCTGTATACAGAACTCAAGTGGGCCATACCATCTAAAATCATGTGAAGACATGCCAAAAACATATAAAAGCACTTGGTGGGGCCCACCTGAGTTTTGAATATTGTTGAAACTTGGTCTGAACCCTCATCCAAGTGGGACACACATAATGGATGGGCTGGATTTGCAAACGACATCTCGGTGGGCCCAAAAAAAAACGTCTCATGAATGTTTTAATGGTGCACGGTCCCTCTCCACTTCTGTATGTGGTGTGGCCCACACAAGTCACGGATTGTCTTGATTTTTGAGACCTAGGCCCACGATGGAATGGTGTATCTGACTGATGGGGTAGATTTTTGAAACGCATCACGGTGGGGCCCACACAGCTCGACCTCATGGGACGTTAAAATCAGCTCGAGCGCATAGTACCTTTTTTTCCATATATATATATATATATATATATCATATATATCTATATCATCTATATATATCTCGAGCGCGACGAGCGAGAGAGCGAGAGAGAGAGAGAGAGAGAGAGAGAGCGACTCTCCTATGACCATAGCTTACGAAAACTATATACACTAAGGCCTGTTTGTTAATGCTTATTTTTTGTACTTAACGCGGAATTGGGAAAATGTCATGTGTTTAGTAGTGTTTGTTAATGTATTATTAACGTGGAAGAAGGAAAGCGCTAAGTGGTTTTTCACTGAATTCTTTCCGCGATAGGAGTCTGGCTTAATGGTGAACGCGGAATGCGCTCCATGAGTTTTTCTAATTTAAAAAATAATGCTTCCAAAATTACCCCTTTTAAGTTAGTACGGAAATTTTTTTTCTATTTAAATTGTTTGCGCAATACAAAACTAACTTTTAACATGTAAAACTTTTTTATGCCCCACCATGATTTATGTATTTGATCCACACCATCCATCAACTTTTTCAGATCATTTAAGGTGTGAGCCAAAAAAAAAAAAAGGCAGGTCCAAGGATTATTTGGACCACAAGGTGGGGATTGAACGTCCACCATTAAAGACTTCTTGCGAGCTGGAGAAGTTTCGGATCAAGCTAATATTTGTGTTTTCACTTCATCCACGTCTACATGACCTAATGAATAGGTGGATGGTAAAAGAAAACATCACAGTGGCCCTTAGAAAGGTTTCAACGGTGGATGTCATTATTACTACAGCATCCTTTGGTGTGGTTCACTGGAGCTGTGGACCTGCTTCATCTTTAGGATCACATATTAAAATAATATGAGAAAAATGATGAACAGCTTAGATAAAACTTTTACATCATGGTGGGCCCCACAGAGCCCTGCCCGGACGGGGGTAGGACGCAATCGGCTTTTGAAGCAGATGGGCTGGGGAGGCGGATTAGACACTGCCAGGTTGAGTAGCGAGTCAGATACTAAAGTGACATCACCAAGTTGTATGGGCCCCACTGTGATGTATCTGTTTTATCCACACCTTCAATCCATTTTGAGATATCATTTTAGGGCGTGATCCAAGGAATGAGGCAGATAAAAAGCTGTAGTGGACCCCACCATAAAAAACAGTGGGGAGAGTGATTCTCACCGTTGAAACTATCCTAAGGCCCACCATAATGTTTATTTGAAATCCAATCTGTTCAAAAGTTAAAAAAGACATGAAAGAAGGAAAACACAAATATCAGGTTAATCTAAAACTTTTGTGGCTTTTAGAAGTTTTTAATGGTGGGCGTCACTGCCCCCACTGTTTTCTGTGCTGGGGTCTACTGGAGCTTTGGATTTAACTCATTCCTTAGATCTTGCCCTAAAATGATCTCTCCAAATGGATGGACGACGTGGATACAAAACATACATCATGGTGGGGCCCAAGAAACTTGGTGACGTTACTTCAGTAGCCGGTCTCACTACTCAACCTGTTAGTAGCTAATCCGCGCTCGGGCTGGGACGGAATTGGGAAGCGGATTGGCTGGTGTATTGACGTCAGCAAGTTCTGTGGGTCCCATCACGACGTATTTATTATATCCAAACCGTCCATCCATTTTGCGAGCTCGTTGTAAGGCTTGAGATGAAAAATAAGACAGATCTAAAGATAAACTGGACCACACTACAAAAAGCAGTGGGAGATTGAATGTCTACCATTGAAACCCTTTTGGGGTCGTAAAAATTTCAGATAAATATGAAATTTGTTTTTCCTCTTCATTCAGATATTTTTGACCTTATGAATAGATTAGATGGAAAATAAACGTTATAGTAGGCCCTGCGAATTTTTTAACGATGAAAATCATTATCGCGCTGTTATTTTTGGTGTGGTCCATTTGAGTTTTGGATATGATTCATTTTTTGGATAATGCTCTAAAATGATCTCAAAAATTTGATGAATGGTGTGGATATAATAAAAACATTATTATAGGGCCCATGTAACTTTGATCTCCTTTGAACCGTTCGTACAACTCGGACCTCGAGGAGCGTCCGCGCTCGTCTTCGCACAACACGTATCTACATTAGCTATATAGCTGGTGTGTGGTACGAAAACGGATTGGCTACTCCCCCTGCCACTAGCCCTGTGGGTGGTGGTCGGTGCTTAATGGCCCCCATGATGTATGTGTTTCATCCATTCTGTTTATCCATTTTTACATATCATTTTATGTCTCTATCCCACAAATAAGAGGGAAATAAATCTCAAGTGGACCACATCACAGGAAAATAATAGTGACTGAATATCCACCATTGAAATCCTCCTAGGGCCTATTGTACTGTTTATTTGACATCCAGTATGTTGATTAGGTCATACATGCCCAGATGAAGTGAAAAAACAAAAATCAGCTTGATCCAAAACTTTTATGGCCCCCAAAAGGTTTTCACTGGACAAAGCTCATTCAACATTGTTTCTTGTAATGTAGTCCCCTTGAGATTGGGATATACCTCATTTTTTGTCTCATACTATAAAATGATCTGGAAAAATATATGGACAGTATGGATGAAGCACATACATCATGGTGGGGCCTATAGAGCACCAACCATCAGCCATTGGCTGGTGGCAGCAGGACTAGCCAATCCCGAATTCCGTTGGAAAGCCTTTCGCAGGAAGTTCCTGCGCTGGAAACCTATATGGCCCACCCTGACTTTTGTGAATAATGATATTTTAATTTTCTATTAAGTACTTCATATTTTATTTAAATTAAATAGGATAATTTTATTTTCATTTAATAAAAATAATTTCTGGACAAATGTGTCTAATTAACATATTTCAGACATTTAAGATGTTTGTTAACAAGCAAGTTGTTTCAAATTCATACTAAATTTTCAGATTTCAGCTATAATTACCAAACAAGTTTTTTTACTTCAAATTACAGATTCAAGCTTCAGATTTCAGATTCAGGATTTAGACTTCAAATTCAGGCTTTAGACTTCGTATTTAACAAACGGGGCCTAAATACTCTTTCATTGCACTCCTTGACTTTCTCTCTCTTTTAATCATTTATGCTCCCTTTTTACTACTTCACTTAACTTTCTTTCATTGAGCTCTCTTATTTTCATGAGCTTAAATAATGTATAATTGTATGCCCACCATGTACTATATGCAAAATCCACTGTCCATAAGGTTCTATATCCATGTCCGTATAACTTTACCAACAGTTTGGATGGAAAATTAATAAACACTACACTGGGCTGTAGGAGGTTTTTAACTATGAATATTAAATCACCACTGTTGTTAGTTGTGGCATGGTCCACCAAGATTTGGATTTGGTTCATTTTTTGGAAAATGTCGTAAAAAGAGCAGGCAAAACAGACAGATGGAGTGGATATATAACAAATATATTAAGGTGGGCCCCACAGTAATGGCCCGATTTAACCGAGCATTTCAATAGCGCATGTGGGAATCCATTGTTCAGCACATGGAATATGATTGCTTGGTGTGCACGTCACCAAGTTTTGTGGGCCCTACCATGATGCATGTGCTATAACTGCACGGTCCATCCGTTTTGCGGGATCATTTTGGGGCATGGGCCAAAAATATGAGGCAGATCCAAAGATTAAGTGGGCCACACCACAAAAGTAGTCTGAATTGAATTCCTACCATTGAAATCTCCTTGAGGCCATGAGAGTTTTGGATTAAGCCGATATTTGTTTTCTCCCTTGAATTATGTTTGTGACCTTTTAATCAGGTTGGATTGAAAATAGACATTAAAGTGAGCACTCAGAAGATTTCAACAGTGGTTGTGATTGTCCCACTGATTTATGTGTTATGATCCACTTAAGTCTTGGATTCGCCACATTTTTCGAATCATGGCCTAAAATGATCTCTCCAAATGAATGAGCGATTTGAATATAAAACATATATTATATATTGTGGGCTCACAGAACTTGGTGACGTCAACACACCACCATAGTCAGTGATGTTGCTGACCACGCAATCAGCTTCCGAGTAGATCTCCCAAGAAACCCTTTGGCGTAAACTTGATTAGGTGTTACCCTTACCGTGGGTCCACCTTGTATATCCACATCGTACATCCATTTCTCCAGCCATTTTAGGATGGGTCCAAAACCTAAGCAAATCCAAATCTCAAGTGGAGTACCACACCACAAGAAATACAGGTGATGGTGTGCCTCACCATTAAAAATTCTAAAGGGTGCATATTAAGGTTTTATTAATGTTTATTTTCCATCCAACCAGTTAATTATGTCAAGAAGATATATATGGATAAAGGGACAATACAAAGATTACCTTGATCCAAAACTTTTGTAACCTATATAAAACAGTTTTAATAGTTATTTATCATTGTTTCTAGTGGTATGGTCCACCTAAGATTTGGATCTTCTTAAGATTTGGGATCACAAACTAAAATAAGATATGAAAGCGTAATGGCAACATGGATATACAACAAATACATCAAGGTGGGTCGCACGATTAAAATAAGGGTAATAGCTAATCCACTCCTGACATTAACTTGCTACGGCGGCCACACCGTAATGTTTGTGAGATATCCACCTGTCCATCCGTTTTTCTATCAGTTTGATCAGGTCATTAGCATGGACCCACCTTAATGTATTTGTTATATACTTGCCCCTTTTTTTAGGGCATTTTTTAAAAAATGAACCAGATTCTAATCTAGGCAGAACATGCCACAGGTAATGAGGTGATTCAGTGCTCATAGTTAAAAACTTTCTAAAGCCCACTATAATATAAATTTTCCATCTAAATTATAGGTAAAGTCACATGGACATAGATAGAACATGATGGATGATGTGAATTTTACATAGTATATGTATTAGATTCATAAATTATATATTATTCAAGCTCTTGAAAAAGAGAGAGAAGTGAACGAGAGAAAGTCCCGTGGAGTAGTAAAAATTAAGAATAAGGGATGAGGAGAAAGAGAAAGCTGAGTCATGTGGTCAAAAACACGGTGATGTTCTTTATTAAAAAAAAAAAAAAAAACTAAAATGTTACCTTTAAAATTTGGTGCGCATATAGTTTTCCTATGCCACAGAACATATATATATATATATATATATAATTATATTATATATATATATATATATATATATATATATATATATATGGAAAAGGTACTATGCGCTCGTCCGAAGAGTCCGTCCCATGAGGTCGAGCTGTGTGGGCCCCACCGTGATGCATTTCGAACATCTACCCCATCAGTCAGATGCACCATTCCATCGTGGGCCTAGGTCTTAAAATCAAGTCAATCCGTGACTTGTGTGGGCCACACCACATACAGAAGTGGAGGGGTCGTGCACCATTAAACATTCATAACCATTTTTAAGGGCCCACCGAGATGTGGTTTGCAAATCCAGCCCATCCCTTATGTGTGTCCCACTTGAATAAGGGTTCAGACCAAGTTTCAGGCGCATGCAAAACTCAGGTAGGCCCCACCAAGTGCTTTTATATGTTTCAACGGTGTCTTCACATAATTTTAGATGGTATGGTCCACCTGAGTTCTGTGTACGGCTGATTTTTTGGATATCCCATAATTTAAAAGGTACCGATCAAATGCACGATGTTGATGGTCGAAACACATCACGGTGGGGCCCACACAACTCGACCTCACAGGGGCTTATCGTGAGGTCGAGCGCATAGTACCTTTTCCCATATATATATATAATATATATATATATATATATATATATATATGGAAAAGGTTCTATGCCGTTGAGCTCATGGAACTTTCCATGAGGTCGAGTTGTGTGGGCCCCACCATGATGCATGTCAAACATCAACACTGTGCATTTGATGGGTCCCCTTTAAATTATGGGATCCCAAAATCAGCCATATATGGAACTCAGGTGGGCCATACCATCTAAAATCAAGTAAAGACATATCTAAAACATATAAAAGCACTTGGTGGGGCTCACATGAAATTTGGATACGTCTGAAACTTGGTCTGACCCCTCATCCAAGTGGGACACGCATAATGGATGAGCTGAATTTTTGAACCATATCTCAGTGGGCCCAACAAATAATTATGAATGTTTTAATGGAGAGTAACCCCTCTCAACTTTTGTATGGGGTGTAGCCCATACAAGTCACGGATTGACTTTATTTTTAAGCCCTAGGCCCACTATTGAATGATGCATTTGACTGATGGGGTAGATGTTCAACACGCATCACAATGGAGCCCACACAGATCGACCTCATGGAAAGTTCCCATGAGCATATATATATATATATATATATATATATATATATATATATATATATATATATAGTATTTGATACTAAGGCATGTCTCAAAAATGAGGCGGATCCTAATCTTAGGTGAACCACATCATAGAAAGCAATTGTGACTAAAAGTGCGCTTGTTAAATTTTTTTTCTTTTTTTTGGAGTTTTAAAAAGTTCTGTATTAACTTGATATTTGTGTTTTATCTTCGTCCAAGTCTGTGCGCCCTAATCAACAGATTTGATGCCAAATAAACATTACAACAAACCTTAGAAAGATTTTAATGGTGGGCGTTAAATCACCACTGTTTCTTATGGTGTGATACACTTGAGATTTAGATCTTCATCATTTTTGGGACCATGTTGTTAAATGAGCTGAAAATGTGGATGAACGAATTGGATTAAACAAATAAATCATGATAGGGCCCACATGGCTTTCCAGCACCCATCTGGTACTAGAGGGGCCAGTACCGAAATTGAGTCTGGAAATTGATTCAAGATACACATACATGGGATTATCCTAACCATCTAAAAAGTGGCAATCAAATCAACGGTGGAAAAGAAAAACTAGTTAATGGTAAATGATGGCTCTAGTCCTGCTAGTTGTGACTAGGGCTGAAAGTTGGACGGGTTCAACCCAACAGACCTGTGACCGACCCGACATTGGGTTGGGCTTAGGCAGGATGTATTGGGTTTGGTCTTGGGCTTGGGCCATACAAACACCAACCCGATAAAACTTGGGTTGGGCTCGGGTTGCCTGACCCAATTCGAACCCAATCAATTAATATATAAGTTCCTTATAAATTAATTATAATTGAGTATAGATCGTTTGTGTTGAAGGCATAGGAAATTCCAATGTCGTCAGGTTTCATTGGTCCACATCATTTCCGATGACTCAAGGTAACAAGTTACACCGGATTTCTTTCTCCCAAATAGATTGCTTGATACATGCTTGATACACAATACATATTTTAAAGAAGTAGTTGTCCTATACATTAGCTTGTTCGTCATATATAATCAATAAAAGTATAGGTACAAAAAAATAAGGCTTGTATTGAAAATATAATAAACTAATATAAGAATGAAAATATTAGCATATATCTACCCAACTAAGCCAACTGAGCCCGCTTGGGTTGGGCTTGGGTTGAGAATTCCCAACCCTGGGTTGGGTTGGGTTGGGTTGGATTGGGATAGGGTTGAGGTATAGGAATCTTGGGTTTGGCTAGGGTTTGAGCACCAACCTGACCCAACCCGCTTGACTTTCAGCCCTAGTTGTAACCGTTCAAATTGATAAATGACCCTTACACGTGTCATGTATAGAGATGGCTATATCATATTTGGGTTCTCCTCCCCTGCCGTTTGAGATGTGTGGATTGAAAAAGTGAAGGATTTTCATAGCAATCACGGTGTTTGTCCCTACTTTGGTTCCTCAGCGCAATGAAAAGAAGTGGTTGGCAGCTCACAAGTACGAAATTTTCATACGCTTGACCTTTAAAAATAAATTTTTTGTTTTAATTACAATCATTACCTTTTTGCCTTTTTTTTTTTTCTTTTTTTTTTTTTTTTTGGATTTATCAGAATCTGGCCTAAAGTACATAATATGTGTGTTTTTCCATTATTCATTATCTGTGTTTTTTTTTTTTTTTTCTTGAAATAATCATTACATTTTTGGCACTATCCAGGGTTTTCTAACAAAATTACTGTTACCTTCCAAAAAAAAGCCGAAGGTATATAATGCGTGTGGCCTTTTTATAGGCGGTTGGCTCGCTGAGGTAGAGCCAAAAAAAAGCCCTTACTCTTGCTTGGTGGTAGACCAGTTTCAACACCTGTCAAGGGTTCAAGTACGCGTAGGTGGTGAAATCCCACTACAGTGTGAGTGTGCCAAAAAAAAAAAACAGAAAACACGACAATTCTCGATCCTTCCATCACTGTGGGTATCGTTGGTTGAATGTGCACTGTTCATCTAATGTTCCTTTCTTTGGAGGAGTGATCCACCCTTGGACAATTTTCTGATTATTTTATAATCATATTGCATTTTCTGATTATCTTATACTCATATTACAGTGGTTGAATAGGTAACTAATCTTCTTAGATCTCGATTATGTTAGTTCATGTCTAACATATTTGCCTAACTCAACACATGGGTCAAGCTGTTCCGTTTTAATTGATCAGCACGGTTAGTCTTTTGACAGGCGCACACACGTATTACACTTTACACTTTTTTCTCCTCTGAATCGAAACGTTTCGGTGGACTAATCTTTCTAAAACGAGAAGGTGGCTTGTTGACACGTGTGACCTACTTATGAGCCCCGTTGAAAAAGGAAGCAGATTTGGTGAGAGCCCAACCTATGTATTCTGAATCCACACAGTCCATCTGTTTTCTTTAGATCATTTTGGGGCAATAAAAAAACAAAACGAATTATCAGGTGGATTGTATCATAGGAAACAGTGGTGATAGTCAATTAATGGGCCATAAAACTTTTGGATCAGGCCGTTAATTGCTTTTTCGCTTTCTAAAGACTTACGTAACCTTAAAAACAGATTCAAGGGTAAATAAACACTATGGAAACATTGTCATGAGAAGTTTTTAATGATGGGTTGTTCAATCACCACTACTTTCTATGGTATGGTCCACCTACTAATTAGATCTCTTTTATTTTAGAATAATGCCCTAAAATGATATGAAAAAAACATATAGACAGTGTGGATACATCATACATACATCAGGGTCGCCCAACGGTAAGGTCTGCACCGTCTTGAGTGGGACGCGGATTCCTGCGAAAGGCTTTCGCATGAAGTTATTGTGGAGATGCTGGGTAGGGCCAAAAATGAGATGGATTGAAAACTCAAGTAGGTCACACAGGGAAAATTGGGGAAAGAAATTCTTACCATTGAAACTTTGGGCTCCACCTTGATGATTATATGGTGTCCGAACTGTTTATAAGGTAATTTCCAATGGGATATAAGTGAAAACACCAGCAAATGTTGCCTGAAACAAAAACTTTTATGGCCAAGAATGCTTTGACGGTGCTCACTGAATGCTCATTGTTTCTTATTGTGTCCTACTTAAGTATTGGATACACCTCATCTTTTGTCACGTGTCCTGCAATGATCTTGCAAAACTGATGAACAAAGTGGATTTCTCACAAATATCTCAGTGGGCCGCCCCACCCAGCATCCTTGTGCATTAAGTTCACGGGGAAGACTTTAACAGAAAATCCGCGTTCCCATTGGGTGAGGCTGGTTCTGACCTAATCCGCTCCCGCTTGAAAAAGTTCTCCCTATAGCAGGGAGCGGATTAGGTGTTACCCTTACCGTGTGGGCCCATCTTGATGAATGTAATGTATATCCACACCGTCCATATAATGTTTCAGATCATTTAATGACGTTATTCCAAACATTAATCAGATCCAAATCTCCAGTGGACAACACCACTGAAAAAGGTAATGGATGACCATTAAAAGATTTTTGTAGGCCACAGATGTTTTGGATCAAAATGATCTTTGTATTTTCCCTACATCCAGGTCTGGTTGACCTTATCAACGGGTTGGATGGAAAATAAACATTACAGATCTGCTTATTATGGGAGCTGGGAGGTTTTCAATGGTGGGCATTCAATCACCACTGTTCCTATGGTGTGGTCCACATAAGAAATGGATCTTCTTAATGTTTGGTACCACATCCTAAAATGGACTGGTAAAACGGATGGACATCGTGGATATACAAAAAATAATCAAGGTGGGCCCAAAAGGTTAGGGTAACACCTAATCCACCCCCACAAGAGGACTAGATTGTGAAGACGGCCAAGGTACTGATTTTTTTCGGTTAAAATTAAAAATTCCCAAACTGTTAAAATTTCTATAATTATATGTAAACAAATGACTATAACTGGATGAATACAACAACAACAACAAAAGGAAATATTTATATAAATAATAAAACAAATAAGAAACAATTGAATATTAGTTGCATGGAACCATCAATCCTCCATGTGCTTCATGAACTCTGTGAATCTTCATGGCTTCCATACTTCACACACAAGGAAAAGGCACAAACATCCGAATTGCTGATGTGGTACAAGTTGGTAGGCTTTCCTAATCCACACATAAGGTAAAGGCATGAACATCCCAAGTGCTGATGTGGTGCACCTACATGGGATCTAGGATGTTCATGAGATGGTCCCCACACAATGCTTGTGTCTTATCTACAAACCCAGTGAAACCATAAATCAGGTTAGTTACACGTGGACATTAAAATGAGATGGTGGATTATCAATTTTCTAACCTCCTTTTTTATATGCATGTATGGTTCACTTGATAAATGGACCTACTGGCTTTTTAGGTTTAGGAAGATTTTAACCATGAGAATGGCTTTATGAAGGGAGATGTCATGCTTCTTTCCGTCTCTTTTTCCCTACTCTTTTCTTTCTCCTCCTTTTTGCTAAAACTCTAAGTTAGAAACCTAACTAAGATGTGATTTAAATTAGGCTAAACTAATTAGGATTAGTTAGAGTGGAGTACATGCATTAGTTGAAAAGAAGACCGGTAATGAGGTGGCTAGCCTGAAGGTAAGGTGTTATGCATGCTTGTTACATGTGAGATGAAGTGGATGGAGAGAGAGTGAGTAGAGAGGTAGTGGAAGATGATGTAAGGGTGAGGTGGAGGTGAAGTAACTGAGTGGAGATACCACGTTTCAACACTTGAGGTCTTGGTATCGATCCCTAGCGGGGGTGGCTAACATGGAGTGCCTGGACTGACATGGGTGTGTACTAACAAGCTAACCCAAAAAAATAAATAATAATAATAATAATAATAATGAAAAAGGTAGAGCTGAAGTAAGAGAGAGAGTACGTGGAGGGAGATGGAATGGCATATGGGCCCATGGGTTTGGCTAAGCCCAAGCCGACCTTTTGGTGGGTGGATTGTGAGGCCAATGGGTTTCTCTTTTGGTGCTCCTCACGAGCATGGATGGATGTGTGCTCGCTCGTACAGGTTTACACATGCGAAGGGGCATGCGGGTGCAAGGGTACGGTCATGTGCATACAGGGGGAGGGGGGTTGCTCACACACATGCAGGGTCGGGGCACACGTATGTAGGGTACGGACACGTGAACACAGCTCATGGGGGTTTTTGGGAAATCATGATATTACAGGGGTAGATCTCACACGTGTTGCATGTGAAGCATGCTTAAGTATTTGTGTTTGGCGTACGTTTCAAGTGTGTATTTGACACATGTGTAGCTAACGATGAATTAATGGACTAATAACATCAATATATAGTCTATGTATGATGCACATGTGTCGCCCACTAGACAAAAGAGCCATCTTAATTTTTAGACCACGACGCACCCCTAATAAGAGTTAAATCTAGATGGTTCACATTTAGCATAGATTTTGTTATGGAAAAATACACACATATGATTGATATAAGCTAAACTAAAACCACAAAAGAAAGAGGCTAAAGGGCTAAACAAAAAAAAAACAAAAAAAAACAAAAAAACAGAAAAAACAAAAACAAGAAATAAAATATATAGAGATTTACATGATTAAACATTATCTCTACTTTATGGGAACAGTAACACATAAATTTTTTCTTCACTAAAATAAGAAAAACAAAATTTAATAATCACCTCTCTCCTATTATATAACAACTTTCTATTAAGAAATGCTCCAGAAAATGAATGAATTGAATACATTTCCATACCCATGCATCTATTTATATAGACTACACAAAATGAGAGAGCATCTCATCAAGCCTTGGAGAACCTAGCTTCACCTACACAATACACACGCATGAGAGAGAAGGTAAACGAGAGACGTCTCGAAGACATCAACGTCTCGCCGCCTCAACACCTTTAGAGGGAGAGATTAAATTGCATTTATAGAGGAGAGACTAGATGTAATAATATTAAATTGCATTTATGGAGAAGAGACCAGATGTAATACCAAACTTTTTGAAATGCAAAGGAGGGCAATATGTCCTACTAAAAAAGTTCAAAATATACTCTCAAAATATTACTTTCTTGCCTTTGGCAAAACATGAAAAAGATCCGTACTATACCAAAACATTATGCACAATAACACATACACTAAAAAATTGTATACCTAACGTATGTAGAACTAAATATTACCACACCACACTTTAGAGGTGTTATAAAAAAGCAATTATGGTAAAATGATAGCTTGATCGAACAATTATTAATATCTAATGACTACAATCAGAGATTTTCATATTTGACATTGGCTTAAAAATGAATCCCCGATCTTCATACTGCTATGTTTGGCCATTTATCTTTAATATGAATGGAACTAGACCATCCAACTTTTGTATCTACCTAATCTAATTGTTATTCTTAAAATTTAGCCTAATTAATCAATACATTGTTTTGTCCTATCAACCTAATCAGGCCATTTGTATTAAATATTTGTAACGCCCTGAAAATCGGGGGTCGAGCATAAACTCAACGCAACTCACCCCCCGTTCCAACGAATCACTTATGCAACAAAAGGAATAATGATTGAATGTTGTCTGTATTAGTGTAGTGAACATGAGTGAGATTAAGCCAAAACAGCATATCATACTCAGAGACAAGTGAATTAGCAAGCGGAAGACTGTGATAGATAAATAAAACATATAAACTGTGGTGAGTCCTCCAGAGTGTGATAAGGTACCAGGTTAATTCATTACAAGTACAATTTCAAATTATACCCAGTTGTGTAGGTCATCTAGTCAATATCCCAGAAAGCCCCGTCGATCAGGACACGGCTTACAGGAACCCGCCTGAAACTGCATAAAGGAGAATCCTCCTCATCCTCATAAAAGTCCGGCTCCGCTTCACAGCATCGCTATCATCTGAAACTCAACAGTCTGGTTGGTTGTTACAACACCGTCCCGTAACGTGGAGTGAGTGATCAACTCAGTGGAACAGTAAAGCATAGGTTAACATGTTATCAAAACAGTCAAGCATAATGATAAAGCAGTACAATTAAACAATCTAAATACTCTTGTTAATGCAAGTATGAAATGCAGTCAGGATGCATTCCTCACCACATACTCCCTCATGCGACACTATCTTACGTTCGCGGCATGCTGCATTCCTCAGTGCTCCCATCTTCCGGCACATGCAGATAACGATGATAGCATTGATTACCGAGTTGTTATTAGTCCAGTTCAAACAGCAGTATGAGAAAACTAAGGTACCTCCCTGTATCATTCCCCACAAGATCCTGTCTAGGTCATCACTCCTAGTTAGTCTCATACGATATTATGGTTTGAGATGCATCGCGAAGGCATCACAAAGGCTTTCACCCGTAAGCACGGATATAATCACACCGTTTCTTTCAATTGCTGACCGTCAGCTCGAATACAGTCGCACCTACTCGGCTCAATCGCTGGCCTCAGCTCGAATAAGGTCTCACCGACTCGCTCAACTCATGCTCTCGTGCTTCGTTGCTTGCTAAGGGCTCATCGCCAATCACAAATTTTAGAGTATCTCGAAGACACTACGAAGGGCTCATTGCCCGTCAGCACGAATACAGTCTCACCGTATTCGGCTCGCGCCGTAAGGTCGACACTCGATACAGTGTCCCATACTACCGATTCGGCTCACGGGCTGGTTGCTCAATTGTCACTACGGAGAGGCACGTGGCCCCAGCGTAGCGACACCGACCACGGTGGTCCTCATACCACCATGCCCCCGGCAGAGTCTTAGCGGATCGAGGTACTGATTGCTTGCCTCCAAGTGCAGAGGTTCGTAAGTAGTATCCCGTGAATACGGGGTCGATCCCACAGGGAGATGAATTGTGAGAAGAAAAAATCAAATGCAAAATAAACTAAGTAATAAAAAACTAAACTGGTGATTTGATTTTGGGATTTTTGAATGGATGTAATTCAATTGAATAAAATAACACCCAAGCTTCAAAGTTCCACACATACGTTAATGTTTCAAAATCATGATGACTTGGATAACACAACTAGGATCTGAGCACTATGGTCAGCCTAGTCGGAAAATAACAGTTTAAATATTTTAATAAATGATATAAAATATTAGAAAATTATGGATTTGCACCATTGACATATATTCTCAAGCGTCAGTGATTTTAAGTATTCAATATCTATAGGATAATGAATAAAGAAATATAACAGGTTGAGAACCTCTCCTATCTAGGAAATCTGATTGATCTAGGGTAAGCCTATCCATCAATGGGATCTCATATGATGGAAACATATGGATCTCACAAGAGGATAAAAAACAAAACCTAAATAATAGATAACATGCATACACCATTTTCTCATCATTAAAACAATCAATCATCATAATCTTAAAGAAACATTAAACCCATGTGCTTCTTCCCTTCTAGCTTGGGATAGAAGGAACTTAGAAAAACATAATTAAATTGCAGAAATAAAAAGCAACAAGAAATAAAGAAAGAAAATGCAAATAGAAAAGATCTTAAAAAAATAACTTATAAAGCTTTAATAAAACTAAAAACTCTTTAAAAACCCTAAACTTTGCTCTTGAATGCCTTGAATAATGTTTTAGAATGCCCTAGGAAGCCCTATTTATAAGTAGGGACCTCCAATTTCGTACAAATTTGAAAAACCCTAGAAACCGCATCAAATATACATATTTTCCAAAATAGACTTCTCGCTGCATAGTTCGTTTAAAACAGACTTCCTGCTAAGCAGTTTCCAAAATAAACTTTACAGCTTCATAACACTTTTTCAGGACGATTTCAGGATTCTTCACTTCAAATCTTCGATCTCTTCATTCTTCACTGGTTTTCTTAGATCTTTGGCATGTGAATTCTTCAATCTTGGTCTCCTAAGATCAATCCCTTGCTTGGTAATTCTTGAGCATCAAAATCATGCTTTTAACACCATTTTTCAATCCAAACACTTAAATTCACCTTGCAACACATACATGAGTAAAATAGAATATTAAGCGGATTCATGTTCATAAAACCAAGATATAATGGGGAAAATTATGCAATATTTGAGTCTCAACACACCCCCAACCAGCATTTTGCTAGTCCCAAGCAAAATAAGCGAAAAATAATAATAATAATATAATAATAATAATTAAAAAAAACTAATTTTAGAAACAAAATTAAAACGAAAAAAATAATAATATAATAATAATAAAAAATTCTAACTACACCACTTTCGCAGGTAATCTCGATTGCATTTAGCATATGCAGCAAGCCTTTAAACCCCTAGGTTTCCCCTAGTGGACGAGTTATAGTCTCGTGAGGGTTTTCAGAAATGTTACCCACAAACATTGAAAACATGAAAATAGCTTAACACTCAAAATTTTATACAATTATGCCTCCATTCATCATATGAATTCCAAAACAAACAATACTTACCCTAAGTCTGAAGTTAGTTAGAATCTCAATTTCCTAATCCATTACATCCTTGAGTTCAGAGACCTAATCAAAATTTAGAATAGTTACGATCCAATATCCTTAGGTGCTCGTGACACTAGTCTAACTTTGAAAAATATGTATGTTCTCTATCCTAACTCCTTTCAATCATTCCAAGAGTATGAAATCTCTAGTTATCTCATTTTTTTCATGTCATTTCTTCTTTTATCATCATATCCTCATTATTATAGACCACCCTTAGATGAAGATTCCCACCGGGTTTGCTTCATAACCTAAGGTATCGTACTTGTAATGGTAACAGTAATGGATACTTAGGTATCCTTACTCCGGATTACTGACACGATTGTTATGGTCATTACATTTATGCTCTATAATAAAAATTTCTTTTTCCATCACTCTTTTTTTTTTCTTCAATATTCTATCTTTTAAGCATATATCAATGATACTAGTTCATTCAACCTTATTTGAATCAAAAGTTGTTATTCTAGTTCACATATCATATTCCTCACTAAGTTAGCTAGGGTGTATTGTGAATTCAGTACATCAAATTATAACTCATTTAAACTAGTGATTAGATAATTGAACTCAAGTATATAATTTTCAGTTGTCGGAATTCTGACTACTATCAACCTAGAATAAATATTAACTTTGCCTTTGGAATTCGCATAATATCATGTTCACATTCTTGTATATAAAAATATTATTTTGAAAGTTGAAATTTTTTTTTCCATAAACCTAAAAAAATAAATTAAACCTAAAAATAAAATAAACTAATAAAAATAAAAAATATAAAAAAAAATCACATGGATGACTATCCACACCCCCAACCTAAAATCTACATTGTCCCCAATGTAATGATAATATAATGCAGAGAACAATAAAATAAAAGAAAGGGTGGATAGTACCTGCCATGAAAAACTCACCTGCTAGGTGACACTAAAAAAATTGAATATGATACAAATTCTACACAAATGCTCCATCAGACTAGGAGCATCAATCTGAATATTCTGGCTCATGAAGAGGGAAGGACTCCTCTCCCAAATGAAAGTTTTCCACATAAGGCTTCAATCTCTGCCCATTAACCTTGTACACATTGCCATTACGTGGATTCTCAATTTCAACAGCCCCATGAGTATAAACATTCTTCACAATGAAAGGGCCTGTCCATCTTGATCTTAACTTTCCCGAAAAAACTGGAGACGGGAATTGTACAATAGGACCTTTTGCTGAGGTTCAAAATTCTTCCTCAGAATATTTTTGTCATGAAAAGCTTTGGTCCTCTCTTTGTAGATTTTAGAATTTTCATAGGAGTCTCTCCTCAGCTCCTCTAATTCATTCAACTCTAATTTCCTTTGTCCACTTGCTTGATCCATATCAAAGTTTAATTTCTTTATTGCCCAGTAGGCTCTATGTTCCAATTCCACAGGCAAGTGGCAAGCCTTCCCATACACCAATCTGTATGGAGACATTCCAATCGGGGTCTTATAAGCAGTCCTATAAGCCCATAAAGCGTCGGATAGTCTGAGGGACCAATCCTTCCTATCTGGCCTTATAGTTTTCTCTAAAATGTGTTTGATTTCCCGATTAGAAATCTCAGCTTGCCCACTCGTTTGTGGGTGGTATGGGGTACTCACTTTATGCTTGATGCCATATTTCTTCATCAAAGCCTCAAATGTCCTATTGCAAAAGTGAGACCCACCATCACTAATGATGGCCTTTGGAGTTCCAAATCTAGAAAAAATATTTTCCTTGAGGAATCGTATGACCACTTTGTTGTCATTGGTCCTACTTGGAACTGCCTCAATCCACTTTGAAACATAGTCCACACCAACCAATATATAAAGAAATCCAAAAGAAGATGGAAATGGGCCCATAAAATCAATACCCCAACAATCAAAAATCTCCAATGGCAAAATTGGGGATAAAGGCATCATGTTGCGCCGGGACACTCTTCCCAACCTTTGACATCTATCACAAGCAACACAGAAAGCATGGGTGTCTTTAAACATGGTAGGCCAGTAAAAACCACACTGCAGGATTTTTGCAGTGGTTTTCTTAGCAGAAAAATGGCCACCACATGCTTCCATGTGGCAAAAAGAAATAACACTCTGAATTTCATCCTCTGGGACACAACGTCTAAAAATTTGATCAGTCCCATATTTATATAAATACGGGTCATCCCAGAAGAAGTTCCTAACCTCGGTTTCAAAAACTTCCTATCTTGTGACTTCCAATGATATGGCATTTTTCCTGTTACAAGATAGTTCACTATATCCGCATACCCAAGGCAATTTGGAGATCGCAAATAATTGTTCATCAGGGAAATTGTCCTGGATATGCATCTCCTCAGTGGAATCATTTAACACCAATCTGGAAAGGTGATCGGCCACTACGTTTTCTACTCCTTTCTTATCTTTTATCTCTAAGTCAAATTCTTGGAGTAGGAGGATCCATCTCAAAAGTCTCGGCTTTGCATCCTTCTTAGACAGCAAATATTTCAAAGCCGAGTGGTCCGTGAAAATGACCACTTTAGATCCCAGCAAGTAGGACCTAAACTTATCCAAAGCAAAAACTACTGCAAGTAACTCTTTTTCAGTTGTTGAGTAGTTCACTTGGGCCGAGTTTAGAGTTCTACTCGCATAGTGAATAACGTAGGGCCGTTTATCTTTCCTTTGGCCCAAAGCAGCCCCTATGGCATAGTCACTTGCATCGCACATTAGTTCAAAAGGAAGTGTCCAATCTGGTGGACGCATGATAGGTGCAGTGGTAAGAGATGATTTAATTTTATTAAAGGCATTTGCACACTCATCTGTCCACTTAAATGGAACATCCTTTTGAAGAAGATTAGTCAAGGGTCTAGTAATGACACTAAAGTCCTTGATGAATCTTCTATAAAAACCAGCATGCCCTATAATGATCTAATATCTCTAACAGTTCGGGGGATAGGTAGATTAGCTATAATGTCGAGTTTTGAGCGATCTACCTCGATTCCATTTTTGGAGATAACATGGCCCAAAACAATTCCCTTTTGAACCATGAAATGACATTTCTCCCAATTTAAGACAAGGTGTTTCTCTTCACACCTAGACAAGACAAGAGATAAATTGTTGAGGCATTCCTCAAAACTACTCCCAAATACAGAGAAGTCGTCCATGAAAACCTCAAGAAACTTCCCAACCATATTTGAAAAAATACTTAACATACACCGTTGGAAAGTTGCTGGAGCGTTACACAATCCAAATGGCATCCGTTTGAAAGCAAATGTGCCAAATGGACAAGTGAACGTGGTTTTCTCTTGGTCTTCCAGGGCTATCTCTATTTGGTTATATCCGGAATATCCATCAAGAAAACTATAGAAAGAGTGACCTGCTACCCTCTCTAAAACTTGATCAATGAATGGTAGAGGGAAATGATCCTTCTTTGTGACCTGGTTCAATTTTCTATAGTCAATGCAAACACGCCAACCAGTGGTGACACGTGTTGGTATGAGTTCATTATTAGAATTCTGCACAATAGTTATTCCGGATTTCTTTGGGACTACTTGAGTTGGACTCACCCAAACACTATCGGATATTGGGTAGATGATTCCCACATCCAATAATTTGATCACCTCATTTTTTACAACTTCCATCATGTTTGGATTGAGACGCCTTTGAGGTTGTCTAATTGGTTTGGCGTCCTCATCGAGGTGTATCCGATGGGTGCATATGGAAGGGCTTATACCCTTGATGTCAGAAATGGCCCAACCCAAGGCTCCTTTGTGGTCCCTTAGAACATTCAACAATTTAATCTCTTGATCCTTGTCTAAAAATGAAGAGATCACCACAGGATAAGTTTTATTTTCACCTAAGTATACATACTTAAGCTCATTTGGTAGTGGTTTTAAATCAAACTTTGGAACATTGGTTGGTGATGGTAGAGGTCGCGAGTCCTCTATAGATAGGATTTGAGTGCGCGGTCTCCATTGGTACATACCAATGTCCTGAGTGGTAGTGCTCTCATTATCATCACAAATTTCAGCAAGCACTTTTTCTAAATCAGAATTTTTCAAGTCCCCAAAGACTTGAATCAATTCCTCAGTCAGACTAGGTTCCAATTCCTCTTCTTCTGTCAAGCAGTCCATGAAATTCAGCTCATGGATATCATTATTATTAATGGGCTGCTTACATAGATTGAAAATATTTAGCTCTAGAGTCATGTTACCAAAAGACAAGTTCATCATTCCATTCCTGCAATTTATGATTGCATTTGAAGTTGCTAGGAATGGGCGGCCTAAAATGATGGGAACTTGAGCGCTAGCATTTACACATGGTTCAGTGTCTAGTACAATAAAATCCACGGGAAGTAGAATTTCTCCACTTGGACTAACACGTCCTCTAAATTTCCCTTGGTACCTTAATGGAGCGGTCAGCGAGTTGGAGTGTAATCGTGGTTGGTTTAAGCTCGCCTAACCCCATTTGTTTGTAAACCGAATAAGGTACTAAGTTGACACTTGCACCCAAATCTAGCAAAGCATGCTCAATTTGGAAATTCCCAATAATACAAGGAATAGTGGGACTTCCCGGGTCTTTGTATTTGGGTACAACCCTTTGTTGAATGATAGCGCTCACTTTCTCAGTAAGGAAGGCCTTTTTGTGCACATTTAATTTCCTCTTTACAGGCACAAGTCCTTGAGATATTTAGCATATGATGGAATTTGTCTAATGGCATCAAGCAGAGGAATATTGACAGTAACCTTTTGGAGCACATCCAACACCTCTTGATATTTCATGGGGACAGTTGGATTCCGAAGTCTAGATGGGAATGGAACTGGAGGCTCATATGACTTAGTCTCTTTATCCTTTTGTTGTTGCGGCTTTTGAACTATAGTTGGTTCATCATTTTCTTGAGACAGTGGCTCATCCTCCGGTATTTCTACCGGTTGCATTATCTTGTTATCGACTTCTTTTCCACTTCTCAAGGTAATGATGGCCTTAGCTTGTTCATGATGTAACTCATTTGGATTTGAGTCTCCAATGAAATGTGTATTTCTAGGGTTTGGCACAGGTTGAGAAGGAAGGGTGCCTTTTTCCCTAGCATTTAGTTGAGTCTCAATCCTAGCCACAGCTGTCTTTAATTCCTGATTTGATTGGATTAGAGACTGATTCATTTGAGCTTGAGAGTTCATGAATGCGGTCAATGCATCCTCCACAGATGATCGCTTTGGCGGGGGCACATATGGTGCATTGTTAGGTGCCCCAAAGAAGTTGTTTTGTGGAGGCATTTGAGGTGCATTGGGCGCATTAATTTGTGGTCCATTCCTCCAACTAAGATTAGGATGGTTACGCCAATTTGGATTATACGTGTTTCCCATTGGTTGCATAACTGACCTTTGGTAGTTATTTATAGCATTTGCTTGATCATGCTCATGCGTGATATTTTGTACAACTGAGATTATGAACAATCTTTTGTGTCATGGTCTGTACCACCACAAATGCTACAAAAATTACCTAAGGAAGTGTTTGCTTTAACCATATCAACCTTCCTAATTTCCAAGGCTTCGACCTTTCTAGCCAATGCAGCGAATTTTGCATTAAGGTCGTCTTCCTCTCTTAGGACATACATCCCGCTTTTTCTCTAAGAACGGGTCTAGTTTGGTCTGATTTAGCAGAGACATCCCATGTCTGCGTATTCTCTGCTAACATATCTAGAAAATCCCAAGCCTCATTATGATCTTTGTCAAGAAAGGTTCCACCACACATCATCTCTATGAACTGACGGGTATCCATGGTGAGCCCCTTTCGGAAAGCATCAATCACGTGCCATGGTTCATAACCATGATGTGGACAAGTAATTAGAAGGTCTTTGAAGCGCTCCCAAGCTTGAAAAAACAGTTCATTCCCCTTTGGGAGAATGACATGATTTCTTGTTTTAGTGCATTTGTTTTGTGCTCGGGAAAGAACTTTTTCAAAAACTCTCTACTTAAGGCTTGCCATGAAGTGATGGTATTAGGTCTTAGAGAGTTGAGCCATGCTTTGGCCCGATCCTTTAGAGAAAATGAGAATAGCCTAAGCTTAAGTATATCCCTATTGCCATTGTTTACTTGTAATGTTGCAATTACTTCCTCAAAGTCCTTGAGGTGCAAGTAGGGGCTTTCAGAATCCAAGCCATGAAATTTAGGAATCAATTGAATTACCCTGGTTTAAAATCAATGTTCCCTGTGTGAGCAGGGAACACTATGCAAGATGGTAAAGTTGATCTCTCAGGGTGTAAATGTTCACGTAAAGTCCGTGGTTGGTTTAACACATTCCTATGAACTTCATTTTCATCCTCAAGAGGAGGATTAAATTGATTTTCTCTATTTGATTTATAGTTGGATCTGGCAGATTTGGATTATCAACTGGGTCTGCCATGGAATCCAAGTGATGTTGAGTGCCTCTTCTAAGTGAATGAATAAGGCCTGGAACTAGTCCCCCTTCAGAGGAGAGTCGATTGTTTTGATCCCTACTCCAACGGGACATAAACCATCCACACCACACAACAAATACCACTAATTAAACTAGCAAGTATGATACTTAAAATAAAATAAAAACTTAAATCAACAACCCAGGCGGCAGGGCCGACCATGAGGGTTCAGTCCACAAAGCAAAAAATAAATCAACAACCCAGGCGGCAAGGCCGACCATGAGGGTTCAGTCCACAAAGCAAAAAAATTAAATCAACACCCAGGCGGCAGGGCCGACCATGAGGGTTCAGTCCACAAAAAAAAAAAAAATAAATAAATAAATAAATAAATAAATAAATCAACAAAAGTAAAACTAATGCAGAATTAAACTATGCTAATCTGGAAATAGATTCAGGGGATGATCTTTATGATCAAACAGCAACTGTAGGACAACCATAGCACTGGGTGATGAAATCCCAAGCAGGGCAACCTTATGTCACAGTTAGTGCTTGAAAGACCCAACTGAATTTATTTTCAAAGAAAAAAATAAAAAAAAATCTACAGAAAATTTGGAGGGTTTAGAAGAGAACTTACCTTAGGAAAAAAAAACTTACCTTAGCTATCTTGCACAGATCTGATCTCTTTAGTCTCTCCCCGGCAACGGCGCCAAAAACTTGTTTGCTTGCCTCCAAGTGCAGAGGTTCGTAAGTAGTATCCCGTGAATACGGGGTCGATCCCACAGGGAGATGAATTGTAAGAAGGAAAAAATCAAATGCAAAATAAAACTAAGTAATAAAAAACTAAACTGGTGATTTGATTTTGGGATTTTTGAATGGATGTAATTCAATTGAATAAAATAACACCCAAGCTTCAAAGTTCCACACATACGTTAATGTTCCAAAATCATGATGACTTGGATAACACAACCAGGATCTGAGCACTATGGTCAGCCTAGTCGGAAAATAAAACAGTTTAAATATTTTAATAAATGATATAAAAATTAGAAAATTATGGATTTGCACCATTGACATATATTCTCAAGCGTCAGTGATTTTAAGTATTCAATATCTATAGGATAATGAATATCAAAGAAATATAACAGGTTGAGAACCTCTCCTATCTAGGAAATCTGATTGATCTAGGGTAAGCCTATCCATCAATGTGGATCTCATATGATGGAAACATATGGATCTCACAAGAGGATAAAAAACAAAACCTAAATAATATAACATGCATACACCATATTTCTCATCATTAAAACAATCAATCATCATAATCTTAAAGAAACATTAAACCCATGTGCTTCCCTTCTAGCTTGGGATAGAAGGAACTTAGAAAAACATAATTAAATTGCAGAAATAAAAAAGCAACAAGAAATAAAGAAAGAAAATGCAAATAGAAAAGATCTAAAAAAAACAACTTATAAAGCTTAATAAAACTAAAAACTCTTTAAAAAACCCTAAACTTTGCTCTTGAATGCCTTGAATAATGTTTTAGAATGCCCTAGGAAGCCCTATTTATAAGTAGGGACCTCCAATTTTCGTACAAATTGAGAAAAACCCTAGAAACCGCATCAAATATACATATTTTTCCAAAATAGACTTCTCGCTGCATAGTTCGTTTAAAACAGACTTCCTGCTAAGCAGTTTTCCAAAATAAACTTTACAGCTTCATAATACACTTTTTCAGGACGATTTCAGGATTCTTCACTTCAAATCTTCGATTCTCTTCATTCTTCACTTGGTTTTCTTAGATCTTTGGCATGTGAATTCTTCAATCTTGGTCTCCTAAGATCAATCCCTTGCTTTGGTAATTCTTGAGCATCAAAATTATGCTTTTAACACCATTTTTCAATCCAAACACTTAAATTCACCTTGCAACACATACATGAGTAAAATAGAATATTAAGCGGATTCATGTTCATAAAACCAAGATATAAATGGGGAAAATTATGCAATATTTGAGTCTCAACAGGTACCATGGTTAATGGGATTTCACTGGTAAGTTTGGTACCCTAGGTTCAAGCAGAGGCGTCCAAACATGGTGAACATACATAAGACGGATCGGGTTGCTTGACGAGCTGGCTAGCTCGAGCATACAACAAGTTGAACGATATGAAGCGCATAAGCACTTCGTGTGGCCAACCACTATCGCCAACTGAAGTATGACTCGGGTTCGTCGAACACATCTCACGTGGCGAAATGAATCTCAACAACAATCTCAAGTCTGGTACCGAATGTCTGGACTATAATCATAGACCCAAACTCAATCAATCCATATTTAGAGCATGTAGAGTAAAGCATATTAAACAAAGAAATTCAAGCATGTTAACAAGTATATCATAAAGCATGTTATAAAGCACTATATAAACAGGAATGCAAACACATATATTTCATAAGTAAGCGGTTAAAGTAAACAACCAACATGGAGGAAATCATATACGTCTCTAAGATAATTGAGAATCCTACCTCAACACCCTATTAAACTTAGTTCGCACACACATTTCTCACACAGGCATTTTAGCAAACACTTAAACTAACACCACTCCAACATACATGACGTATGTTGATTTCAACATAGAATAGAACAAATCCTTATAGTAAGGAGTTGTCGCATACACATCAATCATGTTCTTACATTCAATACATGTGGAGGCATAAATCATAAATCCATATTTATTTAGTCATTTCACAAACACTTTAAACTACATACATCAATATACATGATGTATGTTGATCACATAGGTATAAGGCCAAATCCTTTCACTAGGGAGTTGCCCCAATTATAACACATGCGCACCCATGACTATCAACACGCGCGCACCCACGACGGATAGTCATGGCAAGCAGGAATCCAAGTTTCATGTTCATTCAGTCATTTCTACAAACACTCGGGCTACACATTTTTGCATATATAGTGTATATTGGTCGTGGCGTAATTTAGGGCAAATCCTTTCGTCAAAGGGGTATCGCCTATACAACAATCATGTATCCATGACAATGAGTCATGGCAAGCACGAATGCGAATTTTATACTCATTCGGTTATTTTCACAAACACTTAGAATACACTATTTTAACATGCATAGTGTACATTAACAAAACATGTATTAGGGCGAGTCCTTTCGCCAAACAAGTATTTTATCCATATATAATATATCAATACAACAATTAATCATGGCAAACACATTTCCAAAATTTATATGTATACGGTACTTTCTACAAATACCTAGAATATGTAAAATTTCATATTCCACATCTTTAATTGAAACGGAAAACAAACAGCACTTTGTATATGTGCAATTGCATGCAGATCATGAATCTATCATTATCTGACATTGAAAGCGTTGAAAACCATAACCTATACACCTAAAGTCCGCACCTTTAAGCCGTAGAAGCGAAATAAACTCGCTAGACTGGTTAGGCTTCCTCCTACGATGATCTAACAACCTATTACATGATTCAGGTCAGTTATTTCATAACTTACAACCACCAAAGCCCCAAATCAGATTAGAGTTAGGGTTTCTTACCTAGAAACGGAGCTAAAATCACCAGGAAAACGATTAGGATGGAGTGGTTGAACACGTATAGTAGCAGCAGGGAGATGCTCCCACTTCTCTCACACTTTCTCTCTCTTTTCTCTCTTTCTCTCCTAGGGTTTTCTCAAATTCGTATGGCTTGAATGAAAGAGAGGTCTTAAGGCCTTATATAACCTAAAAAGTCTTCAAAATAGACTCCAGGTCAAGGTATACGTAGGTTATAACCAAAGCGGGCCAGTTTCAGCTCAACGGAGGACTTCTGGCAGGCCCCCTTGAACCAAAGGTCGGACTTAAGCTCACTAACACTGGATATAAGTTTAGTTAAGTTTTCATTCCAGTCGGATTCCCAGATCACGCGTGGCGGACCGGTTTCAGTTCAACGGTCAGTGGATCTCGATCGGAGATTTCGAGTATATGAATATGTTTGGGGAAATATCCCTGATCCAAGGGTGTAATTTGGTCTGATTCTGATGGTCAGGTTGCTTAATACTGACCCGCAAGCGAGACTTGCCAGATTTCATAAATTTATATTTTATTTTGAATTAATTTCACATTTCTCACACTCTTCACTCCGGACTCAATCGAATTGCACTGGGACACTATCTGGATTTGATTTCTGAGATAGTTGTTAAGCCCAGCAAGGCGGTCTTAATTCCTTAACTTTATGTTAATCGGACTTCCGACGTGCGGTCCAAATCTGATACGGAGTTTCAATGTACTCCCGAGAGCAACTGGGTAATGAGATTGATCCTAGATTTTAGGGTAACCTAGCGTCAATGATTTTACAAGTTTTGGGTCTTGCAGATCGTATTTAAAGTGATTGGTGCTAATTTCCCAGGTACTCTAGGTTAACACTGGCTAATTCTCGCCTAATTTCTAAAGGATTTAGTCCTGAGTAATTTCTGTCTGAGGTGGTACCTAAGCCTTTGTAGTTTGTATATAAGTGATCCAAGTTATAATACTTAACTAGTTTAAGATAGTGTCTAGGGTGAAAGTACTTAGAAAAATTGAAAGAACAAGGTGGTGAAGGTGGGATTGTGGGATTGTGAGGAAATGGGTTCAAAAGCGGTCTTAGACTTTGGGATTGAGTTCTGACAAGTTAATAAAGTATTAGGATCGACCCATTGCCTAAGGACGTCTAATTTCAGGTTGGTAAAAATCTAGAATGTTACAATATTTCACCTAATTGATTGTATTTAGATGGATTTTGATGAAGTTTGGCAAAAATCTAAGTGCATCAATAGGCTTTGACACACTAAAACTTAAAGGAATTTCAACAGACTTTGATTCACTTTGAAATATTTTAACAGACTTCCATGCAATTTAACATACTTTGATGAACTTCAATGGACTTCGATGTACTTCATTATACCTTGACGTACTTCAACAAATTTCATTGGACATTAATGAACTTCAACCAACTTTTCTTCAAAGCCTTAAATTCTATTAAAGTTTGTGGAAGATTGTTAAAGTGGGTCAAAGTTTATCTATTTTTGCTCAAAAGCTTATAAATCCTATTAAAGTTGAACTGAGTCCTTAATAAGAGGGATGATGAAAATGACAGTGAGTTTGATATTGAAGTTTAACAGTTGAATTCAACCAATATTTAGACAAACAATTATACATGGTTGATATTGAAGATCGAAAGTTTGTTTCCATTTATATTGACGATAATAAGTCCAAATGACTTGTAATGATGATCAACAGTTTGATTACGCGAATGTTGAAGATAAACTTTCTGATTGGAAAAATATTAAAAATTGATATATCACTTAAATGAATAATTAAATTAGACACTAAGAAAAACACAAATGGTTGCATATAATAGAAAGAGACTTTAGAACATATACCTCACTAGGATAAATGGGCGCTAAAGACACCACTTGCAAGCTCATGTGTGACACACCCTTAAAAATACCGTTGATCTTCAACAAAGTCAGTTTGGACCATTCATCTCGAATATCAATGGAATTACATCATTCTTTTTTTAAAATCCGCCTAATTCAAACCATTCTACTACATTAACAATGGAATTACAAGCATAAATTGGTTTCAACATAATAATTAGATTAGGTGTCAAGGAGAACATAAGCGACTGGATATGATGGATAGAACACTAGAGCATACACCCAACTAGAGTGAAATGGGCACCCCAGGGCCTATTCAAAACTCATATAGGCCACGTCCCATCCCAAGAAATTGCTAAAAATGAGATTCATTATTGTGATGGTAACTGTATCTTTTATTAGAAGGTAGAAAAGTGGTCCACTAATCATTTTATCTTGACCGTCCATTAGGAAGCCACCAATTTGATAATTGTGATCATTCAATCAGTGTAATTTTTAATAACTGTCCATCCTCGATAAGTCTTGCAATTTGGATTATCTTAATTGAAGTGCATGTGAGACAAGTAAATGATGGCCAAAGTAGCATAACTTATAAAAAAAATGGGGATCGATAGTGTAGTTAAGCCATGTCAGACAAACATTTTGATAGGAGAATTTTAAAGATGAAGTTCAAGCCATTGGTCAGACTCAATGGCCCATGTGTCTGAGATGGAGTTTAGGTTTGGTAGGACACAGATAATCTTTAACACCTTTTTTACACAATGAGTAAAGCACCAAGTTTTTAGGCCCAACCATGTTGTAGATTTGAGATCCACATCGTTCATCAGGTTTGAGACTCAATTATAAGCCTTGTGAAAAAAAATTTCATCGAGATCGAAGGCTCAGGTGGGCCACACCACAGGGAACAATGAGGATTGGATGCCAAACATTGGTTTATTTAGGGGCCACCCTAGTGCGTTTCCTCATCAAACCTGTTCATCAGCTACAAATCACTGGAATCAAGTGAAGATACAAAAATCAACCTAATCCAAAACTGCAAGGACCACCCATATGAATTCAGTGCACTTAGGAGCAATTTCACATTGTTCCTACTAGCGTGGCCCATCTGAGTTTTTCATCCAGCTGATATCTTGTATGTACGGAGAACGTAAGCGTACCCCACCTGATGGACGGAGTGGATTTCACATATACAACATGACAGGCCTCAAAGAGCTTTTGTCAAGTTTGTACGTAATTTTGGTCCGGTTTTGGAGGAGTTTTTTCGCGCACCCGATTTCTCCGCAACACCTGTTTTACGCGGCACGTGTGGATCAGCACGTAAAACACTCAAGCCCTGTGGGTCCTAACAGTTGTATATGTAAAATCTACTCCGTTCATTAAGTTTGGGGCACATGCTTCTTTCTTCTTTTTTTTTTATCCTTTTTTTATCACACTCAGCACCTCAGGCACTCATACACCCACTCACATCACATGGGCACTCGATCCGTGGTCTCAATGTTGAAGGTCTTGTGAGTCTACCATTGTGTCATGAATGGAGACTCCACTCTCGCTCCTACCTTAAAATGAGCCAAAGAAATGAATAGTGGATAAGACATGCATCATGATGGCCACTAAAATGGGAGATGATTCAATGAAAACAAGATGTGGCAAGGTTTGATTGTCCAGCTCTCAGGTGAAGGAAACATTTCCAAACATGGTGTGAGTGACACATCTCTCCGTTGAGATCTATTGTTTTTTGAAAAAATCAAATATTTAAATTTTCAGAATTTGAAAAATGTGATGTGTAATTTTATCCCACGTCAGAAATGAAAAGAAGAAAATTGTAGTTTAAATGAGAATGTTTGTGTGGTATTCTTATTCGGAGCTTTAGAGATTGTGACGCTTGGGTTGCACTATTCCTGTGCATATGAGCCCACAGGTGTGAGTGGTGTGGGCAGTGTGGTTGTAGTAGCCCTGCTAGTTAGTGCACGAGACCGGTGCGATGGGGTTGAAATGAGTCAAAACTCTCATTAGTAGAATATTGTAAATACATTTTGATTCAGCCTAATGAAATAATTAAACTTTATTTTATTTTTTATTTTTTGGTATATCCAACACAATTTCCAACAATGACGGACTGGTTTTTGTGGTGTGGTCTACAAATAGATGGACAGTCCGAGACAAAACACCCACTTCGCATTGGGCTCCACATAGAAAGCTGTCCATGGTATCCGGACTCTGTAGAGAAACAGCGAGTATTTTACAGAGACATAGAAAGAAATTAATAGCATCATCAAGGTTGACTTTGGAAAATTAACAACTAATAAAACCCAAATCAAAAGCTGTATTTCTTTTATGGGGCCCGTTTCCTCTTCACTGTTTTGATAAGATGTTGTTAATAACTAGTAGGGATGGTGATTTGTAAGCCCACCATGATGTATTTATTTTACCCATGTTATTCATCCGTTTTTTCATATCATTTTTGGACATGAGCAAAAAAAAAATATAAGGCAGGTAGACCGCATCACAGGAAACAGTGATGATTAAATGCCCGATGTTAAAAAGTCATTTAAGGGCCACAAAAGTTTTGAATGAAGCTGATATTTGTGTTTTTACTTCACCTAGGTCTGTGCAACCTAATCAACAGGTTAGATGCAAATAAACATTACAGTGGGCTCTCTGAAGATTTTAACGGTGGTTGTTAAATTATCAGTTTTTCTTTTTCTTACACTGGAGATTGGATCTGTCTCAGTTTTGGGCTCATGCCCTAAAATAATCTGACGTGGATAAAACAAATACAACATGGTAGGGTCCACAGAGCTCTGTCCATTAGCCACCTAGCTACTTGTAATGTCAGTAGGCAATCATTGTCCATTTTCATAGCGCAGGGTGTCCCACTACAGTGCAATGCGGGGCCGGTTTCCACCGCATCCTTGGATGGATCTGAACCGTTCATGATCTCATCACTAAAACCTATGCTTGTGTAATAATACTTATTGACAATCCTGACCTTTAAATCTTGGATTTGATTCTGAACCATTAAATATTCATCTTCATAGATAATCATTCGGTCAACAAATGTTTCATTCTACGGCTCAGGCAGCATAGAATCCAAACAACGGACGGTCTATCATCATCGCATTCCAATTTCCAGGAGCGGACGGTCTTGCACCGTTCCGTGCGTCACGGGGTCACCGTACCATATCAAAGCTCTCCTGTACAAGTCCTTACGTAGAAAACTCATTCCGGAACATTTTCACCTTCGTGTGAAAAGTCCTTTGCCCGTAGAATAAGCTGATTTACCTTTCCGTAAAGTCATTCACCTGCCCGTGGAATAAGCAGATTGTAGAATTGATTCTTCTTCTTATTCAAAAGTCAGTCATTCACCTGCTTGTACTCCATCCAATCCATCCATTGGGCCCCACCATTATCATGATGGGCTTCTTAAAAAATCAAGCCTATCCGTTGGTTGGGTGGACCAAATCATATAAAACTATTTACAACCACCAAATTCACCTGATGACCGGAATGATTGTTGATCCGTGTAACTATTTGGGGCTTTTTAAGTCAATTTTCTTGTATTTGATGTTTTAAATCTAATAAGATTTTGCACAGATTTTTTGGCAAAATTATAAATTTGTTTCTGATTTTGTTTACGATTCTATTTGATTTGGTGGTGTAAACGGAATGGTGATGTATTATAAGGCTTTCTAAATAGGTCATGGGGTTTAAGTGTTGAGCAAAGGTCTGTGTTCTCTTGTGCTTGCTTGGTGCCCTTGGATTGTTAAATTCTTATATACAAAGAGTAGGTAGGCATACTCAATGTTTTCACTACTAATACGGTGGGGCATCACAGCAGCCATTTTGGACGGTTGAGCCCATGGTTCTTTCATCCAGACCGTTGATCTTAAAGGAACTTCTGAAGAGAAGGGGTGGCCTGAGAAAATCTCTCAGATTGGAAGATCCTAGCCACTTAATATTTGGTCTTTATTCTACACCGTTGCTGTATTTTCTCGAACCGATATGTTTGTTGGCTACCCGTCAAAAAGTGCATGAACCTTTAATCTTGGATATTTCTTGGAATCCTCATCAGGTGAGGCCCAAAAGAACAATTGTGCGGATGCGTTTAGAAATTTTCAGGCGTAATATACTAAAATAAAAAAAACGTCCAAATCATGGGGCTCACTTTATCTGGGCATAAACCAGAACTTATATTTAACTGATATCCTCACTGCCTGATCTGCGGACGTGTAATGGTCGGTTAAAAGTGTTAAAATAGTCAATAGTAAGTTTCCTTAGATAAGAAGCTAGGATTATTTGATTAATGTAATTTTTTAAGTTAAGACTATTTTAAGCGTGTCTCACATTTTAGACTATTTAACTTTGTTGAGAATTTGGTATTCTCGAATTATAGATTTATGATTACAGTGAAATAGTTATAAAAAAAATTAAAAAAAAAAAAAAAAAAAAAAAAAAAAAAAAAAACAACGAAAATATTAGGGCCTGCTTGGGAGCATGGATTTGGAACCCCTCAATTTGAAATCCTCATGTCACCCTAGATTTAGAATCCTTGGTAATCCAAAAGTAGCTATACATAATATATTTAAAGGGATTTGAATTTAATTACTAAATCAACTTTAATGTCTTTGATTAGTGTACATTTGTAATGTTTTACATAATGGTTGTAATAAGCTCGTTGAAATATATAATTTGCCTGAAAATGATAAAATTTCAAGTCTTGGATGGGCCTCAAGCACAATATCACATCTGAGTGACTAACCAATGATTTTTAACTGTTGATTTACACAGACACTTCGGGGAATTTGAAACCCCATGTTATTTTATAGTGCTAAACATACCTGGGGATTTGAAATCCCTTCAAACCCCTCCAAATCCATGGTGCCAAACAACCCCTCGAGGATAGGTTAAAGTACGTGTGATCACGTTGTCCTTAAAAATGTTACTTGCCCATTCTCAAAGTATTTGAGACCACTAGCAAGTTGCAGACAAATAACTTTTAAGATACAACGAGCCTGTGTGTGATTCTGATTTCACCAAGTATGAAGAAACCACTAGTGGAACTTTGTAAACACAATTTGCTGGTATATAAAAAATTAATGAAAGATTCTCAATTCGGAAAGAAAAATAGAAAAAATGAATTTTAGCTTTGTTGGATTAGACCACTACACTGGTCTAGCTCTTATTGACTTAGACCACTACACTGGTCTAGTTATTGTGGACTTTTTGGCTAAGGTTCTTATTGAAATTGCTAGCTTAATCATAAAACACTTTTTTCTTTTACTAGTTTATATGAGGAGATGAATCGAATGACTTGTATTGTTGAAATGAACCAGTCAAGCTCGATTTATACAGGTAAGGGTACTTGCACATTTTGATTTAAGGTCATAACTATAACTAACTGTTTCTGACTGCTGGTGAGAAACTAGTCATTATTTAACAGTTTCTGATAATTTTTTATGTAGAAAAATTAGTTACATACTAATCGTTTAGATACTATGGTTGGCTACTTATGACTGTTGGGTTAGCCACGTACAATAGTTTCTGTATGGTCTGATTTATTATTACATGAGTAGTTATACCAGGCTTCTTAAACGATTAATTTTAGCTTCTATACAAGGTAGATAAGTCTCTGTAAGACCTCTTACTCACAATACTCTGAATCTAGCTACCCAACTTATCTTTCTTAGATATCATCGCATCGTAACTCGCATCGATTTGCGAGGGAGCGACACGTGTGAAATGCATCACTAGCGCCTCTACAACCACGATGCCTTACATGCCCATGCCCTTGCCCCGAACATGTGCCTCGGCTTATGTGTATGCACGCACGCATTGCAATGATTCACCAAGTAAATAATAAAGTATTCGGGACCCTATTTATTAAGAGAAAAATTTATTATCCTTTTTCATATTGGACTATTCACAAACACAAAATATTAAGTTTTTTTTTTCATAAACATTATATATGTATAAAATTATTCATTTAAAATATTTTTTAATCAAAACATTTTTCATAAATAAACTTGAGCTACTTATAAGCAACTGATACAAATGCTGAGTGCATTCGTAGCAGAGAGCCGGCACACGTGCGTCATTTTCTTTTATAAATGTCAGTGTCGCGCGCGTCATAAATAAGTAATTAAGGAAAGACTTAAGGGTATTTTTGGTATTAGAAAAGAACACAATCAATAATGCGTATTATTGATAGATTCCTTCGATCATGCGAAACGCACCACCACCGTAAATTTCCTGCAATCGGTTCTATGGTACACCTGAGCGCCTATTTTAAATTGTGCTCCATCGTTTCTGAAATGTGTTCAGTGGTGTGATCAGAACCGTTCAAGTAATAGGCCCTGTCAAGATGGACTATGATAAAAATATATTTCCTTTTTAACGGTCTTGAACATTTGATCGATAAAAGTGAATGTAGACCGTTGGCTGTATCCTGTTTTCAAATCTTCTTGCTTTGAATGGTCTGGATTCTTTGTAGGAAGAGAACTGACCCTACAAGCGTCTGTACGAGAAGAAGTGGCATATGGCGTATTTACAACGCGGATTCGGTGAGGCCGGGAAACAGCCGCTTGGGTGAGGCCGTGACTGTGGGGTCCTCCTTGATTTATATGTTGTACCGTCCGTCCGTTTTTCCAGTCCATTTTATGGCATGTTACCAAAAACGAAGTCGATCAAAATATTAAGTGGACAACACCACAGGAAAAAGTGGTGATTGAATGCTCACCATTAAAAACTTCTTGTGGGCCACAAAAGTTTGTTATCAGGCTGATATTTGTGTTTTCCATTCAGTTGTTCAGTATGTGTGGCCTTTTCAACGGGTTGTATGGCAAGCAAGACCTAGGAAGTTTTTAATGGTGAGCTTTTAATTACCACCGTTTCTTGTGGCGTGGTCCACCCAAAATTAAGATATACTTCATTTTTGGACTGATGCCATAAAATTATCCGAAAAATAGGATCAAAAGCATTGATATACCACAAATGGATCAATGTACAAATGGATCAATGTGGGCTCATCAGGGCTTCACGGAGGTGGTTTCCCAGCCTCACCGGAATACCACGTTCCTAACGCGAGTACATTAGCCAACTCAAGTCAACGCCAGCAATTAGTCAGGGTAGAGCGTAGAATGTTGACTTCAAGGACGCAGATTGGGTATTACCCGGCATGTACCAGCTCAGCACAAGGAGGGGCTTTGAGGGGCCAACGTGATGTACGCGATTTATCCACACCGCATATCCATATTTTCGTATTATTTTAGGGCATACGCCCAAAAACGAGGCAATCCAAGGCTCTAGTAAACCACATCACAAAAAGCAGCTATGAAAGTAATACCCACCGTCGAAATCTCCATGAGCCCACCGGGTTTTATTTGCCATCCAACCTATTCATATACTTACGTAGACCTCATTTTTGGGCTTATGTTCTAAAATGATACTAGGAATGGATAAATGGTGTAAATAAAACCCATACATGTGCCTTGTCAAATATTGACCGGCCCTCCCCTCAGGACCGGATGTCATGGCATATCACTTACTAATTAATGTGAGTGCTGGAAAATCTTTTGTGGCCCACCATGATGATGTAGGTGTTTTAACCACTTTGTCCATCTAATTTGCTAAGTTATTTTTGGGCATGAGCCAAAAAAGAGGCAGATCAAAATATTGGTGGAACATATCATAGAACATAGTAGCAATTAAACACTTACCATTAAAAATATCTGAAGGGTTGCAAAAGTTTTGGATTGAGCTGATTTCTGTGTTTTCCTTTCATCTAAGTTTGTATAACATAATCAACGGGTTGAATAACAAATAAATACTACAGTAGGACTTAGGAAGTTTTTAATATTGTGTATTCAACCAATACTTTTTTCTCATAGTATACTTCACCAGAGGTTGATTTTTTATTTATTTTTGAATCATGGCCTAAAATGATACGATAAAATAGATAAATGGTGTGGATAAAACATATATATTATGGTGGGGCCCAAAAATCTTTTTAGCACCCCATCTTATGGATGTTGGCAGGTCCACCTTAATGTCCACGTGAAATCTACTCCAATTGTTAGACCTATAATCTTAGGTCCAATGCAAAAACAAGAGGATGACCTGAAATGTGTTATATCAAAAGAAACATTTGAGAAAGACGTCCACCTAGCCATGACCAGCTTGAGACAATCAAAGGTAGAGTACTCCATCCGCGTCCAATGTTATGTGTTTGCCCCTAATTGGAGGATATTTTTGTCCTTTTAATTTTAGTCTCATCCCATTCACTTATTGCTTGTACCAGTAAATACTACGTGGGACCACCATAGGAGTTTGTGAGATCCATTCCATGAATTTAAACACTGTAGACGTCACCGTGGCCCACCGTGATGAGTTTGTGAAATCATTCCATGCATCTTTTCAGCTGCCGCAGGTCAGACTTTCAGCGAAAAAAGAAAAAGAAAAAGAAATAATTAAACAACTAGAATGTCCACGGCATTGCAAAAGTAGCAGAGATGCCTGTCCATCCTCGTGTACGCATCTCGTTGGTTGTAGCCACGTCTGCGTGTAGCTGCAGAAATCCGATTGTGCACTGAGTTACTCAGTACGCTCTTATGGTAGTGAGTAAACTCAGTGGGCCCACCTTAAATGTACATGGTCTATGTGCACCGTCCATCCATTTTTTCATCTCATTTAAGGAGTTAAGACCAAAATTGAAGCATATCCAAAGATCAAATGGATAATATGATAGGAAACGTGAGGATAATGATTTCCACGGTTGAAACCTTTTTAGGCCCCACAATGATGTTTATTTGTTATCCAACGTTTTCATAAGACTATAAATACATGGATGAACGGAAAACACGAATATAAGCTTGATCCAAAACTTACGTGACTCCCGTATATGTTCAATTCAACTGTTTCCTATGGTGTGGTCTATATTAATATTATATAGACTTAATTTTTGGGCTCAATCCATAAAATTATCTATTAAAATTGATGGACGAAGAGGATCAGTGGACCTCACAGAATTTACTTAGTACTCCAAGCGTAGTGAGTTACACAGTACGCAATCTGCTTCCGTAGCTGCACTCTCTGGCTCTCTCCATCTCTCTCTCTTTTACCTTTTTCCGGAAACGGATCGGCTACTCCCCTGCCACCAGCCGATGGCTGATGGTCGGTTCTCTGTGGGCCATTTCATCCATGCCGTATATCTACTTTTCTAGATTATTTTACGGATGAGACCAAAAATGAGTTATATGCCAATCTCAAATGGACCACATTATATGAAACAATGTTGAATGAACGTGGCCTATTAAAATATTTCTGGGCGTTAGAGTTTTGGATCAGGTTAATATTTGATTTTTTTACCTTCATCTGGGTCTATATGACCTAATCAACGGATTGGATGTCAAATAAACAGTACAGTGAGGCTTAGGAGAATTTTAATGGTGGATATCCAATCACTATTTTTTTTTCCGTGGTGTGGTCCACCTGAGATTTATATCCCTCTCATATTTGTTATAAAGTCATGAAATGATCTTTAAAAATGGATTAACATGGATGAAACACATACATCATAGTATGCCCACAGAGCACCGACCACCAGCAACTGGGCCGGTGGCAGGGGAGTATCCAATCCGTTTCCCCGTTTCCCTTCTCTCTTAACGTACACGTGGCATTCCTTAGCTCCTTGTAGAACATCTGTCGTATTACATGATTGCAATCGCATGGATCATCACGATCTCTTGGGTGCCTGTTACTAGCTTCTCTCATCTTGGCGTGCCTTTAATATTTTTGGGACCCAAATTCTGGATTGCGGACCCTTCATCTTGTGGGTCCCTTCTTGTAGTGGCCCATCTAAAGTGGGGCACACCTGGAAATCATCTACCTTTACATATGTACGTTAATCTGTTGACTCATATCGTCTGCTCATTTCTTCATCATCAATTTCAAGATCTTGATTATATCTTTTTGTGGACCATTGCTAATGATTTAAACCGTTTAATAATGAGGAATTACAGCGTAGCGACGCGTGCATTTAAGGAACCTACTGATCCAGTCTTTGCACTTTTTATGGACCGTTGCCGCATTTTTAAATATATATTTTTAATTTGTGTACCATTAATCAAAGGATAGCTTTCCATCTATGGCAAGGAGCATATGATAAAAAAGCTTGGATGATATTTCATGATTGATGAGCCTAATTTATGAAATTTGGTGCAACCAAACGCATCCTTTCATGATAAGAGAGTACTATAATCTTTATTAAATGGAAATGATCTGGTACGGGAACGTGCACCGTGGAAGTTTGCTAATATTTAAGAATGTGATCCTTGTGGGCCCCACCATAAATGCGCAATGACGGAAAAACCTCCCTGACCAGGCAATCCCAACCCTCTAGGAGCATCTTCCTATGGCTTTGTTGGGGACTGTGTTGGTATGTTTGGATCGCCGGACCATTTCACCATGTTTGATCAAAGGGCATATGGTTCTCACCGTCCGATGGTAGGCATGTCATCGATCTGGACCATCCATCAGTAGCACACGCTCAACCATGCCACGGAAAATACCAGTGCAATAACGTAAGCCACACATGTGAGTTGAGTTTTGACTCTTTTGGATTTTATTGTTTATAACCGTCCATTTCCGCATATAGTTGTGATGTGCTTGATTAACGGACTAGTATGAGATCTAGAACAAGGGTCATTAACAGGATACACTGTCTGATGAATGGCCTGGATCTTTGACACGTGCCCCATCCAATGGTGGTAACTAGTCAGAGCATGGTAGCTGTGATGCGGGCCCGTATTCTAAAAAAACCCGTATGTAATTCCACTGCTCACACCCGATTTCCCCGCGAGAGAAAACTTCCAATATAAGCTTCGTCAGAGTCCTCGTCTCTCCCTCTCTCTCCAGAAGGAGAAGAAAACGCACCAGTAGAAGATGACGAAGAAGAAAGGATAGAGAGAGAGAGAGAGAGAGAGAGAGAGAGGGGTAGAAAGGCTGTTTTAAAATCCTAGTCGCGCAAATACTCTATTTCCACGTCGATTTTCCTCTTCTACCCCTTCATTCTTTCTATTTCCGCACCGAGCCAATAAGCCGTCTTCCTCTCTCCCTTCCTTAGCCGGCTTGATGGAGCCGCCGCCGTTAGCCAAATACGTCTCCAGCAACTCGTCAGTCCCTTTCTCTCTCTCTCTCTCTCTCTCTCTCTCTCTCTCTCTTTCTATATTTTTATACGTTCTCTCTTTCCTTTCTTTCTTCGGCTCCAAGGTTTCCGTTCCCTCCGTCTGAATTTCCGTCTGTGTTGACGGTTTCCGTGCAGATTCCGTTTGTTGCCCGGGAGCTCTTCGCTGCAGGATCCAGAAATCATCGACGTCGGTCCCTTCGATGCGGAGGGATCGAGTCAGTCCAAACGCAAGCGGAATCAAGTAAGGCCGTGATTTTATTTTCCTTTTTCCCGATTTCCTTTTTTCGATTTTATTTTCCTTTTTTTTTTTTGTTTTCGATTTCCTTTTTTTGTTATTTATAAATCTATGTAGTAATCGTTCTTGGAAGTTGAAAAATTAGGGTTTCTTCGACAATCTTTATTTTCTTGTTTTATTTTATCCTGTGTTTTGTTATCTGTCTTTCGCTGGTTGTTGAATGCTGATCTGTGCTGCTCTCACTGCTTCGGGTGGAATCTTCTGTTGGAATCATGATGTTTGGAAGAAAACGATCGCTATTAGGGTAGTGATTTGCGTCTGATGAATTGCAATTGTCATTAGTCTAATGAAGTGGGAAAACCAAATTCTAATTGAGGGTCTGGGTTCTTGTGGCAGTAGAGATGTTTTGGCAAAATTGGGCAGTGTTTTAAGGGGTGCCGTGCCTTTCAAGGTTAGCATCAGTTTGAAATAGGATTAAAATCCAGGAAAAGATGTTTCGGTTGGCCACAAGGCAGATGGCGGAGAAGCTATGATCAGTGGATGTTGTGAATTTTTGGGAGGAAAAATTGTGTGGAACGTCATCTTGTGGCGTAATACGACAGATGATGACATTGGGTTCTTTGAACAGCTCAGACAGCTTGCTGGTGTTTCTATTGATTAGGAATGATGCAGATGGGACTTCTTATAGTTCCAAAATTCTCTCTCAGTGTTGGCTCCCTAACTTCCTTTAGAAATGGATCATTCCCCTACTACAAGGTTTTGGGCAATTCAATTCTTAAGAATTGAAGCGTTTGCATGGACTGCTATTGCAAGTAAACATGTGAAAAAAAATCAGAGAATGAGAAGTTTGGGTTTAGTATGGCCTTGACTCAAGAAAATTGATTGTAAAAATGGCTACATATATGCACATATACGTGTGTATTTACAAAGCATTGATTAAAATGGGTAGATTTCCATATTCGTCATAATAACGTACGTAGGTAATCACATGGTGGGTAGATGTCCATATTCATGACTAATAATGTACATAGGCAATCACATGGTGGGTCAGTATCATTTATTCCCTCTCTCAAATCCTGCATTTTCTACTAGTCCTTATTTAAACAATCCATCTCTAAAAATTTTCATCTGGATGCATCTTTTTGTCATGTTTTGAGGGAGGCAAACAAGTTTGCGACGACCTTGCCAAAGAGCGGCGAGAGTCCCTCATCATAGACAGTGTCACAGTGCCTTACCCCTTTATTCTTCCTCTTTATATTTTTGTTTTTTCTTCACTCATAAAATATCGGATGCCCATAAAAAAAGATCCTTTCATGTTGGACTTGAAAGGAAGGTAATAGTTGGAGGCTACTTTCTCATTACGGATGTTGCCCATTAAATTTTGTCATTTCTTCTTGTTTGAAGTGAATGCTTGCAATTCAATCCACATGTGCATCCAAAAGCATTATTGGAACTTGTTCATGTTATATTTCACTCTTTTAGTTTACACACACACACACACACAAAACAATGAATTTTCTTCTCCACAACAGGTTTCATGGGCAGCCATTGATAAGGATTTTCTCTTTTTGTGGCAGTTATCTTTGCATTATAACACCTACAAACAATCCATTCTTTACAAATATTTTGCCTGTGAAAAGGGGCAAAGTTGAAATCAAAATTCTGAAGGCATAAAGAAATTGGTTGCACTGTACAATTATTTGTAGGTGATCACACCATAACTTCAGCAGTTGAAGAGCATTTTCGTGACTCGTTATTGGTTTGTATATGTAGGCCCACGGACCACCTAGGCCCACAATCCACTGTAGAGCCCAACATGTGCTGATTTTAGACTGTTTATTTATAGCTTTAGGGCTTAAATATCAACAACATTTACAAGTTTTACTATTTGTGGAAAATATGGAGTGCTGTTTTAAAGCTGTTATTGAAGATACAGGGGCAAATTTGAAGATTCGATTGAAGATTTGGAGTATTATTTCTTAGATTTGCTTCTACTATTATTAAGTTTTTACCATCTTAGGTAGATTAGATTGATTTGAAACCAATTATGATTGATTTGTAATCAATCTCTTAGTTGGGGGAATTCTCATTGAAGATTCATTTATGGTTTATAAAGGGGTGGTGGCGTAGGAGGTAGGCATTCTGAAAATTTTGAAGTTTGAGTTTTTTCTTAAGCATTGTAAGAAGAAGTTAGATATCAAAAAAATATTTCTCCCTCTACTCAAATATTCTTGTGGGTATACTCTTGCCCATTTCTTTACGATTCGGGTGTCGAGATCTCATTGACTTGATAACCAAGTTGCACCATTTTGGTATTAGAGCGGGATGATTGTTAGGAAACAAGTGACTCTACATCATCTCCTAGTGGCTTCAAAGGGGTGGCATAAGAAGAGTTTTTGCAAACAAATCAATTGATCTCCGCATTCACAAAGAAGGTAGATCAACTCACGCACGAAGTAGACAATCTTATTAATCAAGTGGGGGAGCTCCGACATGGAGGAAATCTAGAGACCAAAGTTAGAGCAAGTGGACATGTAGGGGGAAAGTCCTCCCCACCAATGTCCTAACCAACCATAGGCGTCCCTATGAAGACATCAATGATTGAATCCTTCGATTGTTGGAACATGATAGAGAACCTGAAACTGATGTAGAAATTTCAGAAATAACTAAGAGATCCACAAAGTCAGAGGAAAAATTGACATCTGAAGTGATTGATGAATTGACGTTGGACCTACACTTGAATTTACCAATGGATCAATTGATGGATCCACTGATAGTGGTAATCACATTTATAGACATGTCTCAACACTCAAATTGAAGCACATTTGCAAAAGATGACTATGGCATGAAAAGCGGGGCAAGTGTTTTAGGATCCATGAAGAACTTTAAAGTTATAACAAATAAGTTGGCGCCCACAAGTGCAAGTGAAAGAGACATCATTTATGTTGGATTCCAATAAAAGTTGTGCGGAGCTGACACTTGAGGTTGCACCACCAGCATTCACTAAAGAAGAAGAAGATTCGTTATAGAGGTAGTACAAGTCCAAAGGTTAAGATTGGTTTCTAACTTGAGTATAGTTCTTTCAAAGCTGAGGAGAATTGATGCAGGCTTGTGGCCCACCTAGGCTCACAATCCACTGCATGGCCCAACATGTGTTGACTTTGGGCTGTTTATTTGTAGATTTGGGGCCTAAATATCAAGGTTCATAATTTAATATTTGTGGAAAATATGAACGCCGATTTAAAGATGTGATTGAGGATATGGGGAGATGCGATTGAAGATATAGAGGCTAATTTGAAGATGTGATTGTAGATTTGGAGGATTATTTCCTAAATTTGCTTTTACCATTATTAGGCTTCTACCATCTTAGGTAAATAATATTGATTTGAAATCAATTATGATTGATTTGAAATCAATCTCTTGGTTGGGGGGATTCTCATTGATGATTCATTTAAGGTCTATAAAACGGGTAGTGGTGTCTGTCATTGCTCAAATATTATTTTGGATGTGCTCTTGTCTATTTCTTTGTGATTCAGATGTTGAGATCTCATTGACTTGATAATTGGGTTGCACTAGTGCAACATCATATTGGTGATTTGGTTCTCCCAATATGCTAGAACTTCAAAATAATGGACATGTATGTTATGTGATCTAAATGGGAAAATCTCTACTCCAGGGGTGGTGATATCCATACCATATCGACTTTCTGCTCTTTGACTCATGGGTATCCTCATCAATCCTCAACATTTCATGCTTCGTTGCTATTGTTGCACTCATCAATGCTTCATGGATGGAATTTTCTCAGTTTAAAAGTGCCCATTCTTGTGCGACTGTTGTACTTATGTTGTTCAATCCCCTGTTAATGCCATTGTCTTTTCCAATGTCGATTGTGTCAGTTACTTTGACATTCCACTATTGGTTTCTGCTGCTTGCATTATTGCTCATGGAAGAGTAGGGGCAGCACCTAGTTTCCACATCTAGTTGGCCCAACAGCAAGGAGGCCAGGTCCAAGCGTAGGCCCTGTAGTTGGCCCATTAGCAAGGAGGCCCAAGCTTCCTAATTAGGCAGCATAATCCAATCAGCCAGTTATGCAAAGCCATCCAGCCATGCAGTTGAATCCCATTAAATCTTTCGTATCTATTTAGCATATTTCTTTGATTCGTCTTCCTTGTACGTCCAAGAAGCCTATTTAAGGGCCTTACATAAGTATTCTCAAGTCACTTCTAAATTCAATAAAATTTTGAATTTATTCTCTAGTTTAGTTGTGATTTTTGTGACGCTTAGCTTGGAGGTGCCTGCGTTAGCTGGATCTTTTTGCATTTAATGGCTATGTCAGGTTGCACCAAATTGGTATTAGAGCGGGCTTCAATGGTTGGGTTGAAGTTTTGGATTAATAATTGTGAGGTGATCATTGCTTTTTACTCGATCCAATCCTATTTTTTTTTTTACTTCTCCTCGAATTTGCATTCAGACCACATCATTCTACCCAGATTCATGAATCATAACATCTGCATCTTTTCCTTTAGGGCAATTTGCATTCAGACCACATCATTCTACCCAGATTCATGAATCATAACATTTGCATCTTTTCCTTTAGGGCCTGTTTGGATTAATGGAAGGTATGAGAAATGAAATAGTGTTTCCCATGAAACTTACTTTCCGTTGTTTGGTAAGCCTTTCTTTGTGGGAAATTGTGGAAAATACCATTTCTCACTTTCTATCTTTGTAGGGAAGTAAATGAACTTATTTTCCATCATCCACTCGTAAGAAATGCATTTTCCTACAATGGAAGGAAAATGGGTTTTGCAAGAGTAAAGGCCCAAATGCGCTACTATCCATGTTCAATTGCTTCACATGTGCAACATGTGCCAAATGAGACACTGTCCATCTTCAGTCATGCCCCACATGTGCCACTATGCCACATGTGCCACCATCCATCTTATCTTATGCCCCACGTGTGTAAAGAGCCCCCAATGTGCTAATGTGCCACGTATGTCACCATCCATCTTCTTTTGCGCTCCACATGTTGCTATTGTGGCACATGTACCACCATTCATTGTACTTGTGCCCCACATGTGCAAAGCACCCCATATGCATCAATGTGCCATGTCCATCTTCAATTCCCCAGTTATTCCATGTGTGAATGGTGCCAATGTGCACAAGTATCATCATCTATCCTTAGTGCCCACATGTCAAATGTGCCGATGCATGTCTTACGCCTCATGTGCCACCGTACAACTTTAAACACCTCACATGTACCGCGTGTGCCACAATTCAGCTTCAAGTGCCCACATAGCTGTGTATGCCACCTGTGCCACTATTCATCTCTAAGCATCCCACATGCGCCACCCACATGTGCTAATCTAGCACATGCTAGTGACTACCCAAAATCTTTTCAAGAAAAGTTTTTGCTTTACCAAACAACAAACTTGGAAATATATTCTAAAATTCTACGAAAATCTTGTTAAAAAACAAACAAGGAAAACAACATTTCCTTTTTCCACAGTTTCTTGGAAATAAGGTTTCCCAAGAAACACTATTTCCTTTCTCATGCTTTTCATGAATCCAAACAGGCCCTTACTTTTTTTTTTTTTCATTGCATTTATTCCTTCTACTCCGTTCACTTTTTATTTTCTTTTACAAAGCTAAATGTCCAATTGACATTGGGAGACTAGAAATTTTGGTGGACATCTACCCTCCTAAACCAGTCATAAACCTCTTCCCATTCAAACCATCAATAGTCCAAATCCAGCCCTTATTCCAGCCCAGAAATACAACCCTATTTCAGCCCATTAAAAGTCTAGAAATCCAGCCCATTAACAGTCTAAATCCAACACCTATTTAAGCCCATTAAAAGCTCAAAAATCCAGCCCATTAACAGTCCAAATCCAGCCCCTATTTCAATTTTCAGCCCATTAACAACCCACTGAAAGCCCAGAATCCCAACCCATCAACAGTCCTCTGTTCTAGCCTAGAAACTGCCCAATATTTTGTCTGTTACTTGGCCGATGTCACTCCCCTGATACAATGTCTATCTGTAGTGGTCCACCTGTTAAGGGAGGCTTACTGATCAACAGTGAGATAGTTGAATTCCCGAGCTATTCGCAAGGGTAACCAATTTGGAAGTTGTTGTTGACCAGCTATGAGAAGAACAACATGGAGAGCAAGAATTTTTTAATTTTTTGAAGAGAGAATAGACTCTTTATTTAAAAGGCAAACAGCCAGCGAATATACGAGGAAAAACTATATACAATAGAACAAAACAAAGACTATATACATCCCTTATAGGCCCAGTCCGTATATCTTTACAATTACAATGTATCCCAACCCTTTTTATCAAGAGAATTGTCCTCCATTGGAAGACAAGTTGTAGCCCATTCGATGATTGGGTATTTTTCCTTAGAGAAGACTCTCGCTACAATACCCGACGTGTTGTGAAGCATTGATTATTCCTCTTGCCATATTGAATGGGATAGATTTTGGCATCACCCATGAAACCCCAATAACAGGACAAACCAAATTCTCCTCGCAAAAGGACTATCCGCTCCCTCTTTCTTTGGTATCAACGCTATAAAAGAGGCGCAAATTCTGTCGCTAGCTTGCATTTCTCAAAGAAATCATGAATGAACGCCACCACATTCGGTTTAATTGTATTCCGAATAAATTGGAAGAAAGCTATTGGAAAACTGTTCGGTCCTGATGCCTTGTCTCTCCCCAATTCATCCACAGCTCCCTTTATCTCCTCGTACTAGATGTTGCGCTCAAGAACTAGCGCGTCTTCCACCGAAAGAGATCGGAAAGACAAATTATCTATCTTAGGCTGTAAAACCCCTTGTCTAGTCAGCAACCCCTCATTAAAATTGACAATGGCCTTTACCATCTTAGCTTTCTCTTCCACTCTAACACCGTCCACTACCACACTATGAATTTTGTTTACCCTTGCCCTTGCACTAGCTATTTCGTGGAAAAACTATGTTGTTGTTTCCTTCTTTACGCCAGTTAGCCCTCAAGCTTTGTCTCCACTTAATCTCATCTTCCCTCAACCTTTTCTTATATTAGACTGTAAGAAACTTCCTTCTTGCCAATTCTTCTGTCGATAAAGGCTTTCCCTCCTCCTTAACGTCTAAGGATTGGATTTCTGGAAGGATGGCACCTGTTTCTTCTTTCCTCATGCTGTGAATCTCCTTCCAACATCCTAATTCCCTCTTGCCGTGAATCTCCTTCTTCCACCATCCTAATTTTCCCTTTAGTAGACACGATTTTTGCAAGAGTATGAAGCCCGGGTGGCCTTCTACCAAGAAAGAACCCCCACCATTGTTTTACCATGTCTGCCAAACCATCCACTTCGAGCTATGCAAATTCAAATATGAATGGTCTTGGACCTCAATCTTCTTTTGATACCTCTAAGAAGATGGGGCAGTGGTTAGATACACTTCTTAGAAGGCCTCGTTAAGATGTTAGTGGAAACATCTCTATCCAATTCGCTGATTCAAAGAACCAATCCAGTTTAGATTGTTTGGGTCTGGCCTAGCCGTTCGGCTATGTGAATTTGACGTTCTCCATTGGAAGATCTACGAGTTCATTTTTCTGTACCCATGTCGAGAAATCATCCATGCTACGTAGTATTCGTTCCCTCATAGATTTTTCAAACAAATATTTGACTATGTTGAAATGCCCTCCGACGCACCACTAAACTTGCCACCCGTGTGCAATTATTTCCAACTTGGCCCACAACTTACCATGTTGTTTTGGAGAGTGTGGTCCATACATGGACATTGAAGTCCACCTCTTCCCTGTCAAGAGGTTGTTACTGATTAGGATGAGTCTATTGCTAGTGAAGTTAAATCCATGCTCCATGACTTCCGAGATGTAGTCCCTGATAATTAGTTTGGGGAATTGCCTCCACTATGGGCATAAGACGAATTGTGACCATTGATAATCTTCAGCAAAGGGCTCTCATTTTCCCTAACATTTGCTTGATGTGCATGTAGGACGCGGAATCGATCAGCCATCTCTTTATTCATTGAGTCTTCGTTCGGAAAGTGTGAGATTTTTTCCTTCAAGAGGTTAACATGATGTGGGTTATGCCAGAATCGTTGGAGAATCTCATTGGGTGTGGCATGGTGGGGGCGGTGGGAAAGCAGGCAAAAAGATTAGGAGGCTCCTTATGTTGGCTAATTTTTAGTTAAATTTGGAAAGAGAGGAATGAGTGGTGTTTCAAGGGTGGAAGATCCATATTGGACATGGTTATTAGGGCTGTCATAGGCCTCATTAAGAGTTGGGTTCCTCATGACTCTGCTCCTACTGATGTTCTCTCGTTGCCTGTTGTGTTGTCTTAGTGTAGCATTGTATTCTTTTCCTACCTTTCGGTGGGTGTCTCAATAAAATGTTGTTATCTCTCTCTCTCTCTCTCTCTCTCTCTAAAAAAAAGGTTCCAGGAGTATTCTTATCTAATTTACCAACATATCAAATGAGTCCAATCGAGCATACAGAGTTGAAGCGTTAAGTTGATCAGTTGCTAAAGAAGGGCTACATTTGAGAGAGCCTAAACCTATGTGTCGTACCAACCCTTCTTACCTCCAAGAAGGATGGCAATTGGCGTATGTGTGTAGACAATCGAGCCATTAATAAAATTACAGTAAAGTACTGCTTCTCCATTCCTTAGCTTGATGATATGTTGGACTTGATGCTAGGTGCTAATTTTCTTCATGATGCACAATCTTCATGCGCATCATGATCTAGTTGTTGCACTCTTTTATTGGCATGTTTGTCATTGTTTTCTATGACTTAGAGATATGTTGTTGTTCAGACTACGACACGGGAGTCACTATTTGATTGACAAAGAGTTTGTCTTGTACTTTGATCATGAAGTAATCAAGCATCTAAACTCTCACTAAAAAACGAGTGCTCGTTGTGTTAAGTGGAGTGCTTATTTATAGGAGTTCTCTTTTATCATTCGTCACAAGGCTAGCGAGGACAATGAGCTTACTAATGCCTTAAGTTGTCGTACAAATTTATTGTTATCGATGTTTGTCATTGGTTTGGGATTCGAAGGGATACGATGTGGGTATGTGGAAGACAGATTTTGGACGTTTATACATGCATTCTCAATATAGAGCATGTGATACATCAACATTTCAGCATTCATGATGGCTACTTGTTTTAGAGATACAACTTTGCATACCAGCCACATCCATCTGCGAGCATGTTGTAAGATAATTACACACCAATTGATGAAGTGGTCTCTTAGGTCGTGATAAGACACTTACCCTTGTCGGAGATAGATACTTTTGGCCTCGTCTAAAATCAATTATCGTGAAGACCTATCAGTTATGTAAGGTTTGCCAACTTGGGTAAAAAGAAACACAATAGATTGTAACAACCACTACCAATTCCACTTACATCTACAAAGCTTTTTTTTTTTTTTGTCGAATTTGCGGAAGGCAACATGGTTATGATCCATATTCATCCTGAATGATTACTCGGAAGCCCTTGAAGAAGCTCTATTCTCGTGGAATATTCATTTATTAGTTCAACTTTCAATGTGGAATATTTTTTCATCCATCATAGGCACCATATTGTTAATGACATTGAGGATCAAGCTATCATACTCCAGACCGTTTTGCCACAAATAGACATGGTCATCGATGTTATTGAGAACCAAATCATCTGCACGTGCCAAGGTGGTTTGTAAAAGTTTCTCATCCATTGGCAATGACGGCCTCTCTCTGATGCTACATGGATTATAGCTACTGACATCGAGTCCTTTTAAGCCGGGGAGAACTTGTACAGGTCAAGGCACATCAACTATACCCAAGACCCACGCACCAGGCCTAGATCCATTAGGCCCATGCCCGGACCCCTTAGTTGGCCCATTAGCAAGGAGGCTCAACCCTCCTGATTAGGGGACATAATCCAATTAGCTAGTTATGCAAAACCCGTCAGCCAGCCATGCCCAGGGTGTCCCAAAATGGTTACGTATCGGCCGTAACGGCCGATACGTACCCGTTATGCGATACGGGGCCATATTGGCTGAGTCCCTTTTTTGTACACGTAACGGCCGTTACGGGCCCGTTACGGGAGTAACGGCCGTTACTGACCCGTAACGGCTGTTACGGGCCTTAAAAAATAGGAGAAAAAAAAAAAACAAATACTAACTTTTTCTTTTTCTTTTTCTTTCTTTTCTTCTTCTTCTTCTTCTTCTTCTTCTTCTCGGGAAGCTGCAGCTGTGGCTGCGGCCCTGCTGCTGCTGCTGCTTCTCTTCTTCTTCTTCTTCTTCTTCTTCTTCTTCTTCTCTCTCTCTCTCTCTCTCTCTCTCTCTCTCTCTCTCTCTTCTTTCCCTCTTTTTTCTTCTCTTATTTCTTTTCGGTTTCCCTCTCCTTCTATTTTTTTTTTTTTTTTTCTTTCGGAGGTGTACCGCGCACCAACTGGAGGTACGTGTCACGCTAAGACGAGCGCTGACAGTCCTCGAGCTCCGAGTTGTACGAACGGTTCAAAGGAGATCAAAGTTACGTGGGCTCCACAGTGATGTATTTATTATATCTACACCGTTCAGCTATTTTTAAATATCATTTTAGAGCATTAGCCAAAAAATTAATCGTATCCAAAGATCGTCTGGACCACACCAAAAATAGCAGCGAGATGATGATTTTCACCGTTAAAAAATTCGTAGGCCCACCGTAACGTTTATTTTCCATCCAATCTGTTCAAAAGGTCAAAAAGACTTGAATGAAGAGGAAAAACAAATTTCATATTGATCCAAAAGTTCTGTGATCCCAAAAAGGATTTCAATGGTAGACGTTCAATCCCCTGCTTCTTTTTACAGTGTGGTCCACTTGATAATTAGATCTGTATTATTTTTCATGTCAAGCCTTAAGACGAGCTCATCAAATGAATGGACGGTTTAGATATAATATATACCTCATGATCAAACTCACGGGACTTGCTTTCGTCAAATGAGTGGACTGGTACGGTTACGCAGCACGCTGAAACATTTAATAAAATGTACGCGTGCCACATGGGCCCCACCATGCTGTATGTATTTTATCCATGCTGTCCATCCATTTTGCCACATCATTTTAGGTAATGATTCAAAAAATTAGTAAGATCCAAATCTCAGGTGGACCACAGCATAGGAAACAGTGGTTATAAAATGCTCACCATTAAAAATTTCTTAGGGTCCACTGTAATGTTTATTTTCCATCTAACCTGTTAATAGGGTCACACTAACGTGGATGAAGGGAAAACACACATGCCAGCTTGATCTAAAACTTTTGTAGCCCCGATAAATTTTTAATGATAGATGTTTAATTATTATTGTTTCTTATGGTGCGGTCCACCTGAGCTTTGGATCTACCTCATTTTTGGGCTCATGCCCTAAAATTATTTGGCAAAATGGATGGACGGTGTGGATATAACACATTCATCACGAGTGGGGTCCAAAAAACTTTGACACTCGTGTGCTACACTTCACAATAATTCGGGCCCTTAAAAAATTGTACACGAGACATGTATTAACTTAAAATTTACCAATTAAATTATGGACTGTAATTGCTAACTCAAAATAACAAAATCAAATTATTTGAATAGTTTTAATTGTTAATTTGTGGACGCTTATTTTTTAAAATAGGGCCTTTTGATTTTTTTTCATGATTCACTATCCAATAAATGTCCACCAATTCACAAGTGGGATAATGCTAATAAATTGCATGAATTTCAGGCTGATTTGGGGCATGGATTGGTCCTCCAAGTCAGCCCCAAATTGGCAACACGATCTACCTGAATTTAATTTCATTTTTTAAAAGAACTATTGTGAGAAATGATATCAAATTGTTAAGTATATAAATTAGATATTTATAAAATTAAATATATGAATTTTGTAGTCAAATTCAGGTTATCTGGTTCATAAATTCATCAGACAGTCCGATACAACTTCTCACCAAAGAGTGGGTTGTTATACCACCATAAACATGTTCCAATTTATAAATGAATGCATATTTGGAATGCTTAGAATATTCCGGATTTAATTCATATTTTTTCATATTTTTTTGGCAAAAAAAAAAAATTGCGCCGTTACGGGCCATTACACCCCCGTATCGCCGTTATGCCCCCGTATCCGTATCGGTTTCGGAGGGCACCGTTACGCCAACCGATACCGATACGGGACACCTTGGCCATGCCATAGAATCTCATTAGATCTTTCTTGTCTATTTATTATATTTCTTTGATTTGTCTTCTATTGTTGTAATAAATCTGTAGTTGTCTCGTCCCAAAAAAATAAATCGTTAGTTGTCAAGGACACTAAGAAACTTTTCTTTGTTGGACGTCCAAGAAGTCTGTTTAAGGTCCTTACATGTGTATTCTCAAGGCACTCCTGAATTCAATAAATTCTGGATTTATTCTCTACTTTAGTTGTGTTTTTGTGTTAAGCTTCATTTGGAGGTGCATATGTTGGGCAGATCCTTCCTTATTCAATGAGGTGTATTAGGCTCCGCCAAATCATTCAATTGGCTACATTAGGCTGTGCTAAGTTGCTAAGTTGAATATCATGCCTTGCATTTATTACTTACTTTGGTAGCCTCTTTTTTTTTTTTTTTTTTTTTTTTTTTTTTTTTTTTTTTTTTTGAGTGTGCAAAGTCTTGTTTGATCTTACATCTTTCTAAGTTCCAACCATGTCTTCCCCATGGTGGTGAAACCCATTCATTTCAGTTTCTTTTATGCAAAAGAAGATTTTGCGGCTTGTGTCGTTTGATTTGCTTACTTGACACCTACTTTCTTGTGAGTCATGGCTAATTCATTGCAAATGAAGACATTTGTTTTTTGTTGGGATCTCTCTCTTCGTTCTCCTGGCTTTGAGGGGAAGGCATGCATCTGATTCTTTTTCCTAATTAGGGGTGTCAATGGGTACCCTGTTGTTTCTAGAGAGACCCAACCGTTTTAAACAAGCATGGGTCCAATTTTTGGACCCATATTTAAATTCAGGCTAGTTCGAGCACAACGCATCCAACTTGTTTTAAAAATGGGTTGGGTTGGGTAACCATCGCATACCAAATTTCCCATTTTTTTAAACACACACACCTACATTCATGCATACAATGTTTTAAATATCGACGATATCGGCCGATATATCCCACGATATATCTTGTATCCCACCCGTGTGATACGAAATGCATAAGTAGTGCCGATATATCCCTCATGTTCGATCTGGTGAGCATTTTCAATTTTCGATCCCTTTATTTGTTGAAATTATGTTAAATCAGCGTCAAATAGTTATAAATCCATTGGTTCTCTTCATGTTTTCTATGAAAAATCATGGAGTTAGAGCTTTGATTTTGATATCCATTGGTTCTTTATGTTCTTCATGTTTTTTTTTTTTTTTTTTTTTTTTTATATATATATATTTAAACCAATTATCAATTGAGACTAATTTCTAAGTATTTAGGAGTATTTGTTGAAATGATCATCACTTGTACTCTAATTTTGAAATTTGAACCGTAGGTGATCCGATTTGGGGAAATTTCAAAATTCCCCCCAAATTCCTTGCAATGTTGCACTCCAAACATGAAATCAAGCATGTATGAGGGCTGATCTACTGATTCGTTAAGTCCTTGTTAATTTTTGAAACATAAAAATAATTTTTAATTAAAAATCCATAAAATATTATTAATTAATTTTTATTTATTTTTTATTTTTTTTGAAATTTCCCTTCAACTAGTTGTCAATTAAGTAATTTTGAAGTATTTATGAGTGTTTGATGAAATGATCATCACATACAATATTATGCATTCAGTTTGAATATAGTTGCATTAGTTCAGTCAGACAACGCATAGCTTAAGACCCTATACAAAGGAAATCTATTATGTTCACTTCTTTTTTAAGATGTTATGATTTAAAAGTGTATATTAAGGTCTTTTTTAAACAATCTCTGGAGTTTCATTGAAAAATTCAACCATTTTCCTAATGTTTCCCCATGTTTCCCAAAAAGTGCGATAAATTACCTGATACAAACGATATATCCCGTGCGATAACCGATACGTATCTGTATCCCAAGGATGCGACATGTAATGCAGTACTGATATTTCGAACACTGCATACATGCATACATATATCACTTTCTACAATGAGAGAAAAAAATAAATAAAAAGAGAAAAAGTAGGAATCTTAATTATTTTAAATTGGAAGTAAATCTTTTCAAAATTTGCCTGATCAAAAATCTTCCGAACACAATCACCATGGCTCGCAAAACCAAATTTCACGTTGGAGAGCAATAGAGCCTTTTCATAAGAGAGATAGAGAGGGTAAAAGATAAAGACAGCTAGGCGCTAGCCCTTTCCACTTCCTGGCTATCATTACATTGCGAAATGATTCCCATACAATGTCTATGTGAAAGTTTTTCATGCAATGCTTTCTTTCCTCACCATCATGGCACTTCTATAGAATATCCTAGCTATTCGAAAGGTGGGCCTAACCATAAGACCACCTGGGCTTTGGGCATATCCACTTATTACAATGCTACAACCATATACTGGGTAAGATCATTGGGCTGCCAAATGATTTTGACGGTGTGGCAATCCTGATGAGTGGACCATCTTGATTTTCACCACAGATTGTCTTTATAATTAGTCACACCATTTGAACGGATCAGATGTTCTAGGAAAGTGACACATTGGTGGGAAAAATTGGCTGTATGGAAAATTTTCCATAAAATGCTGCATGTTAGCATCTCTTACATCTCCCTTCAAATTTTAGGGCTAGGAGCATTTGTGAGTTTACCACCCTTTAGAAAAAGGCATTAACGTATCCTCCTCACATTTGGCAGTCATGTTAACCTCTCTACACCATTCAAGTTATGGCGCACATGGTTGATTCAACATATCTGTAAAATGATACTCATCAAGTGATAATGACTACCCAACTGATGGTTATTCAGTTATCAAATGATGGTTAAAATGAAAATGGTGATTGGTCCAAATTCCAAGGGAAAATTAGATGGTTTTAAAATATAATCAGCGTAGTTTTGAATTTATTCTCTATTGGCAATTGGGACAGCAAGGATTGCGGTATAACTATTCCATGTGCATCATATAATCCCTTTCCTAGAAAGGGACATTGGAGTCACTGAAAAGAGAAAGGGATGCGAGTGATTGACTGAAAAGAGAGGAATGAGATATGAATTGGTGGAGCTGGAAAAACCGGAATATGGTAGAGCCATCTCTCTAGAAGACATGTAGCAGGTGATGTACTAATTGAGGCTGTGCACCTAATTGGGCTTATTATGGGATGGCTTATCTTTCAAAATTCAAACCAACCAAAGGATCCAATATATAGTATCTAACCGTTAACTGGTGTTGAATATTTGACCATCAACCTTTGAGCTTTCTTAGCATTCCTTTGAAGGACAATGATTGAACCCACTAGAATCATCCCATCTAGTATATATTTTCAACTATTTTCCATCTGAGGAAGGGCCAGATGGATGGTTCCAAATGATGAGTTATCTGTCACTTGTGACATAGAGAGATGGCTCCACCATATTCCAGTTTTTCCTTCTACTGTAGTATGACATGGGTAATAATGACATCCTCCAGTTACCCAAAAAACATAATGATCTCCATGCATGTACCATATTCAGTGTTACTTATTTATTTATTTTTTTAAATTTTTTGTTACCCTTTGAAGTGCGATTGTTGATACTTTAAGCACTCAGAAATTGCACACGCGGCATGCACTGTTGAGTGTTTAAGGGTTGTTGCCCTTCACATAGTCTCTCAACCATTAACTATGATTAAACTATCCCAATTTTGGGCACTTCATAAACAGGTCAACATCCAAAATTCAGATGGATTGAACTATACTAACCTCCTATTGATGGGAAATCGTCTGTTTAATTTGGGCCTTTTACTGTTGCTCATTTTAGCCGCCCATTAAATGTCCAACAATCTGCCAGATGTAAAATCAAATCACTGCCATTTTTAGTTTCCTAGCCATCTAAGATTGGGTCCCATGATTTGGATGTTTAATTAAAGTTACCTGTGTCATAGTATCAGCCACCACACCCTTCTAGAGCATGTTCTTAATTTCTACACGGCGTGAATTTATATACGAGTTTTTAACTTGAAGAATGCCATAGGTGCACAATGCGTTATTACTATTAGACAATGGTAACCTTGTGCTACGACCGGTTGGGCACCCAATTGGTCCCCAGACCTGACTGGATCTGGGTGAATCCTATAGATGGGTTCGGTTATGGGTACCCAGGTAAGCCAGGCCATAACGGCCGAAACTGCTCTCATATTGGCTGATACCACCCTGTAATGGCCATAATTTTTGGGGAAAAAATTCTCAAAAGTTATTGGTAAAATTCTAAAAAATCTGCAGATCCTAATTGTGTTATTCTTTTTGTTTGGACATGTTTGATGATGTAGAGGACCATTCTTTGGAAAGATTAAGAATGATGTTTGTTTGACAATGTCAGCTTGACCCGCTGAAAGTTGGATCAAATAAGGGCTCCAATTGCACATAAATCAAGCATGATTTGGTGGATTATGTTCCGTTACATATAAATACAACAAAATGAAGATGGAAAAAAGAAAAAAAACTGATGGCCCACCTTATACTTCCCAAAATCTCTACTTTGATTAATCAAATACTAAAATTTATGCTTGACTCTCAAATAAGCCTAGAACTAGTTTAAAATTAGTTTTGCGCTTCCTTTATGATTGAAATGAAGAAAGAAGAGGAAGGGGTGTATATTGGAAAATAAAAAGTTCAAAATAGGCCCTTTATGGCAATATTGGCATTTAACGGCCTTATCGCCCCCATAGCAGTGCTGATACAGGCTGTGTTGGCTGATGCAACCCATTTTTTCACAGCTGACCAAATCACCCCATATCACGTAATGGGGGTGGCCGTTTCCTTTACATATCTGCCGATACATCTTATACATAACCATTTTTTAATACCATGATTGGTACTCCAGGACCTGACCCATTAATAGGCCTACTCTCTCTCTCTCTCTCTCTGTTTTTTTTTTTTTTTTTTTTTGGGTCTAAATCATCCTCTTATATTGCATTAGACAATGAAAGATGGTATTTATCCTCGAAAGTTTGGTTGAGTCAAATCAACCACTTGAGCCGCGAGCTTTCCCTATATTGTACTGTATTAGAAGTTAACCAGCTAGGATCAGACCTGGATTCCCTGCAATCAGGGTTCCTTTAGCCCTGATGTGGCTGAATGAAAAAGTGCCACATGTGCTTGTCAGATTTGGTCCTCACAGCGTAAATTGCAAAAGGGACATTTCAACTATTGGAATCTATGCTTTTCATGGTAGAGGCCCATATCCGACAAACACACATGGTGCTTTTTCATTGGGCCACATTAGGGCTGACCATAGTGAAAAGGGCAAAAGTGACATTTCAAATAAGGGAATCTATGCATTTCACAGTGGGGCCCATATCCGACAAATGCAGATGGTGCTTTTTCATTGGGCCATGTTAAGGCTGAAGGAAGGATTCCTGTATCCTCCGGTTGCAAGCATGATGAAATGGATGCTAATAATAGTCAATGCCACCTGTATAGGAATTATATGAAGGATAATGATGATCATAATAGGGACTAGAGTTTGAATAGGAAATTGTAAGAAGCGTACAAATCTTAGTTGTACAATCCTTCTAATCAGGTGGCATACACACTTCGAGTCATGCTTCCGCTCCCACTTCCTAGACATTTATACTAGCTAACATTTTGAAAAAGACTTCCCTTCTCCTACACCTGAATTTGTTACCGCTTCGCTTCATCCTTCATGCAACTATAGTACAAACATTCATATATCAAAGTTGAGGAATGGGTGGCTCAAAACATACATACTAGGGGCTGAAAATCAAATGTAGGGCAAGCTTGGTGGGATGGCTGAGGGCTGAAATGAACAAATCCAAGTAAAGACTTGCCCTGATAGAAAAGGATGTAGTGGAATTTAAACATGAACTAGGTAGAGTCACTCTACCAATATAATGGCATCTCACCAATGTTCTAATGGCATCTCACCAAGAGATTGATATTTTCGTTGACAAAACAAAAAACATCCATTTATTCATCAAAATTCATTGTAACTAATCCATAAATTGGTCTAAGGATCTTTTTGTAGACCTCTTTACAAAGGGATACAATGAACCTCGACTTTGTTTTTTTACAAAAAAGAAAATGAAACAAATATAATGTTTCTAAATATCTCTAGTTGAATAAAATCATCAACAACTAAACTCTAAACATTGAGTTAATAACCGAACAAGCTTGCAATGGATCCAATTGCATATATGGGTCATCCAGGTCATAGAATTGATCCTCCGGACTCAACAATCCATGCCGACTAGTAATCTTGGTCAAAACACTAATGAAGACTATTGTATGGGTCTTGAATGCATCACCCTACGCCGAAAATCTGTATGATGTCTGTCGGAAACTAAAGAATTAGGGGACAAAACTATTTTTTTTTAAATAAAAAACTCAAGAAATTTAGTAGGAAACTTGAATACTTTTGAGGCTTGGAAGTGAAAATGCTGAAAACATTCTTCATGAAGAGAAAGGAATACGGAGAAAAATTCAATACAAAGTAAAGAGTACTTAAAGACGGTGATCGAAATATCGGTATCGCATTACATATCGCACCTTTGGGATACAGATACGTATCGGTTATCACATGGGATATAGCAATTATATTGCGTAATGTATTGCTGTTGTTGGGAACATGGGAAAACATTGGGAAATTGGTCGAAATTTGCATTGTAACTTTAGTGATTGTTAAAAAAGACATCAATATACACTTATAAATCTAAACATTACCAAAAAAAAAAAAAAGTGCACAGAATAGGTTTTCTTTGTATGGGGTCCTAATTTATGCGTTATCTAACTGAATTGATGCAAGTATATTCATATAATTTATAAATGTAAGAAGACGTGGAAACACAGGCAGTAGCAATACATTCAAAAGCAAAAGAAGAATCATTAGATCAAGTTACATACATGTTTGATTTTTTGTTTGAACACAAAGATTGCAACCAATTTGTGAGAAATTGAGAAATTTTGATTTTTTTTTTTCAATTTTCCGCAACTTGGCCCATCTTCAAATCTCAAAATTGAAGCTACCAATCCATGATTTTTCATGCAAAACATGAAAAATCATGGATTTGTAACAATTTAACACTGATTTAACATGATTTATAGAAAAAAAGATGATCGGAAATCGAAAATGATCACTGGATTGATCATGTAGGATATATCCTACTACTCGTGCATTTCGTATCGCACAAGTGAGATACAATATATATATCGTGGGATATATCGGCCGATATCGTCGATACTTAAAATGCTGCTTAAAGATAGTGCAAGTTTTAAGCTTTCAAACCATGACATGATAATGCATGAAAACTTACTGGAACATAATATTGTAGGAAAGTAAATGTGGTATGGCCTACTAACTAAAATATCTCAATGAACCTAATCTCACCACCTATGAGGCTATATGACATAAAGTTGTAGGCGGCACCAATTTCTTGTATCATGTTTCGTTCTGTACTTTTTTATGAGGTTATATAAGGATCTTGTGTTTTTGTTGTAATTTTTATTTTGCTTAGAATATACTATTGGGAAATATATGTTTCAGATGTTCATGAGGTTGGCAGTTGGAAGGCCAATGGTTTTGCCTCTTTTGGACTCAAGTTTGGCATGAATTTGTAGATGTTTTGATATTGTTCTCTCTCTAGTTGATGGCTGCTAAAGGGACATCATATCATCAAACTTTTTGGATTTTTCCCATGAAGAACTGGTGCAAGCAGCCTGCACTCCTTGCCTCTTTTCTTGGTGTAATGATTTTGCTATCTGCACCTCTTGATTCATCGACGATAGGTCCTTAGAATGATTGGTGAAATAAAATTCATAAAATGATCTAAAGTAGCTGGGAAAAGACTATGATTACGAGATAATGATGATGATGGTATCTCTCTCAAAAAGAAAATGTCAATGGTGATGTTGATGGCGATGATGACTACGATGAGTGGATTTCATTACGTAGTGTGGGGGTTCAAATATTTGTTGAGTTACTATTAGTGGGTGTGAAGTGGCGAGACTAAATCAGGCACACGTAGCCCATGTCCCTTGATGATTTGAATGCCAGGACATAGTTGGTAGTCAAGGCTTCCCCACTTCCCCATAACTATCCTTGGTTTAAGATTGCAAGATGTTCCTTAAGTTGTCACTTTTTCTGTTGGTTAGCAAGACAGTGTTTATGGCAACTGTATGCAGCATCCAAACATTCCAACTAGAGGTGGGCATCGAGCCGAGCCAAGTCGAGCTGGGCCAAGCTTGGCTTGGCTTGGCTTGTCCATGGTGTACTTGAGTTCAAGCTCGGCCACGAGCTCAACATTGAAGCTTGGCTTGTTTGCCAAAGCTGTCGAGTCGAGTTTGAGTCGAGCTAGTGGTTCGAGTCGAGTCGAGGTTACCTCGAGTCAAGCTCGAGCTTGTTCATATCATTCATCATAGGTTAAATTATTAAACTTTTGGCTAAAAAATACAAATTAAATGCCACATTACTAAGACATAAATGATAAACCTCTAGATACTATCAATATCATACCACAAAAACATAATTTGTCCTCAACAATCAACATCAACATCAATTCAAAATAGTTAAAATATATCAAAAATTATAAATCCGTTCATGAAAATTTTTAAGGCTTTCATTCCTTCAAGCATTCTGGCCCACGCTTTCAATTTCATTGTCCTCTTCATACTCTTCAGCATCGAAAGTGCTACCGCCCCAAACTGGATGCAACCAATCTTGTGTACATATCAGTGTTCAACTGTATTCGAGGCGAGTGAGCTTCGATACTTGCTAACTACCCTGCTGCCAGTGCTAAAAGCTGATTATGATGCCACGGTCGGAATTAGAATTGATAAAATGTCTCGTGCTGTCAATGAAAGTCTAGGATATTCACGAGCTCGAGACCTCCACAATTGCAAAACATCGAAAGCATTATCTTTTATCCTTATGACCGGTTCCTTTAGATACTTGTCCACTTCGGATTCAGTTTTCTGCTGTCTCCGTTTCTTCTTCGTCTAAAAAAGACAAAGTCATGAAGTCGCTCACCCGCGTAGAAGAACTATCCACAATTTGAGAAGTACCTATTGCACTTGATGGATCAGCCGAATTATCAACGTATGATGCGAACAACTCTTCAATTGCAGCATTAATAATGGCGGTCTCCGCTGAAACTCTTTCGGAACTGAAACAAAGCGATCTGAAAATAGATCTAACCATTGCTATCTTGTATCGTGGATCCAGGACAACTGCAATGGCCATTAACAAGTGGCATTCAGCCCAATACTTATCAAATTTCATCTGCATTCCTAGAGCTATCGCTTTTAAAAATTCCGGACCATTAGCAGCACATTTTTTAAGCGCGTTCATAATGAAAATAATTTCAGGAAGAAATAGATTTGCCGTGGGATACTTATTTCTTGAAAAAATCTTCGTGCAGTCGTAAAAAACTTTGAGAAACCGATAAATATCTTCAGCTTTCTTCCAGTCTTCATCACTTGGCACATGGGTACATTTTATCACGCGCCACAAGTTCAGGGAATGCAACTTTAAATTGTATAGCCGTATCCAACATTTCATAGTGGAATTCCAGCGAGTGCAGACATCTAACTTCAACTGCTGTTTAGATTTTAAATCCAAACGTTGGATTATGTCATTCCACGTACTCATTCTTAAAGGTGACCCCCTTATATATTTAACGCTATCTCGTATGTTTGCAATCGTTGAATCAATTGCTTTAAGCCCTTCTTGCATAATCAAGTTGAGTATGTGAGCACAACATCTAACTTGAAATATTTTACCTTCGAAGAATAAATTTCCAGCAGCCTTGAATTGGGTACATAAGAAAGAAATCAACGTATCGTTGGACGAGGCATTATCTAAAGTAATTGAAGAAATTTTCTTTTCAATGCCCCACTCAACAAGACAGTTGTAAATGCAATCGGACAGTACCACACCGGTATGAGAAGGAGGAACATGGCGGAAGTTTAAAATCCTCTTTTGTAGTTTCCAATCTGCATCAACGAAGTGTGCGGTCAATAACATATATCCTTTTATCTGATTTGAGGCCGTCCACATATCAGATGTTAAACTTATTCTGGATACGGATTCAAGGAGAGCTTTCAAGTTAGCTTTCTCAACGGCATACATCTTCATGCACTCTCTTTTCACAGTAGATCGAGAGGCCTTCTCACATCTGGGATTTAGAAATTTACAAAATCCCATGAAAACTTTGCTTTCCACCATGCTAAATGACTTCTCATTGACTATCACTAACCTCGCAAACCACTCATTTAGTTTATCCGGGTCATACTTATACGTTGAGAGTGCAACTTTAGAGTCGTCATCTTCAGAAATATTAAATGAAAGCAGTTGCTGCAATCCACCTTTCGATGTTCTTGGTCTCTTCACACATTTATCTAGATGCCTCTGATAGTGAGTTGTAGAAGAACCAGAATGCTTGCTGTAAAGAGTCTTACAAAGCTTGCATCTAATCTTGACAGAACTATCTGGTTGCGTGATCTCATCAAAAGATTCCCATATTGCTGATATTTTTTTCCCATTCACAGAACCTGAAGCTATTTCAACTTTGTTCTCTAATTTTTCTTCATCCACGGAAAAAGGAGAATTGATTGACGCACCAGGGCCAAGAGTACTTGGGTTTTCTTCAGTAGTCATCTAAAAATCAAAAGTTAACAAGAGTAGGGTAAGATTAGGGATTTTATATGTTGAAGGAATCAGTCAATGACATTTATACGTATATATAAATATATAATACAAACAATATCGGGCCCCTCCATAAACTGCAAGACACAAGTGTCTCAAATAGTCCCCTAATAAATAAATCTACCAGGATACATACATATACATAATTATAAATTGTCCATAATTGTTTTAATTTTTTTTTTACTAATTATTTCTAAATATCTTATTCCTACTTGTCTCTATCTAGAGGTGCTAATTGTCGCTATCCCATTCGGTAACATACCATGTACTATCACCATACAATTTACATGCGAGGTGAAATTTCGGCAGCACCTCCCTATATTCTCCGGATATATGTAAAATTCAATACTAATTAGTTGCCATAGTCACATATAATCCATTACACATGTAGTGGAAACTAACTAGTAAATAACCACATATCCGGAAAAAATATAGGGAAACACTACCAAAATTCCAACCACATGTAAATTGAATGATGACAACCTAAGTACATGGTATGGTAACGAACTGTCCAAAATGGGACAATTTAGGAATTCATAAAGAACAAGTATTTTCAGTGGAATGATTGTACTTGTTCAATATAAATTCCTAAACGGGCGGTATATTGCTGAACCACTAGGTGGCCTAAATATTAATTAACAACATTAGATTACAAATAATCATAAGCATCAATATGACAATATGTAAAGAACAATTATCAAAATATATAAGAACCAATTTATCCAACAACTACAACTCTACAAGAAGATAATGTTTGAGAACAAATAAGAAAATAATACATATGATCATTAACATACAACATTGCATAATGCAAGTATATAAGGAGATAATAAAGTAATATGTTATCATTGTTTATTTCCTCTATATTATATTAAATCAAGTGGACTTTAAAAGAAATTTGTGATCATCACAATTTTATATTGTATTGTATGGAAAAAAATAATGTATAATATTTTTTCTATTAATTTAATATTTTAGTAATGTAAAAATATTATTATTATGATTTAACCACTTATATTCAAATATAAAAATGGTTAGTCAAGTTACTTTTAAAAAAAAAAAAAAAAAATCAAAGAGAGATAAAACACTTGTTTGTTGAAATCAAACCATATGATAAGATTAATTTCTAACTGTCTAATATTTTTTAATAAATTTGATATTAGATGATCAAGTGGGCATAATTTTTTCCTAAATATAAACTGATACCCATAATTCAGACGGTTTAATTTAAACTAATTTTATGCCATGTATGCAAGTCTCAATTGCATGCGTATCGTCTATGATACTTCGCCAAAGTATCAAAGGTGTTTCTCGGTGAGGGATCCAGGCATATTAATATAATGGTAGGTTGTGGAACCCAAGCACTATGGGCCCCACCATGATGTATGTGTTTCATCCATGCCGTCCACCCATTCTTTCAGATCATTTTATGATATGAGCCCAAAAATGAGTTCGATCCAAATCTCAAGTGGATCGCACAATGTTGATTGAACGCCCACCATTAAAAACCTTTTGGGAGCCACAAAAGTTTTGGATCAAGCTGATAAATATTTTTTCCCTTCGTCCAAGTCTTTATTATCTAATCAACAGATTAGATGTCAAATAACCATTACAGTTGGCTCTAGGAGATTTTTAATGGTGTAATTCAATCACTACTGTTTTCCCATGGTGTGGTCCCCCTGAGATTTATATCTACCCCTAAATTTATATTTCAAAATGGATGGACGACATAGATAAAACACATACATCATGGTGGGCCCCATGTAGCACCAACCACTGGGCACACGAAATCCCTTGCTCCAGCTTAGATTCCAAGGAGGGGCTTCACAGCCATGCCTGAAATGACGTTTCCACAGCTCCCTTTTGATTTATTTGAAACGGATGGGCTACTCGTGGTCAGTGCTCTGTGGGCCCCATCATGATGTATGTGTTTCATCCATTCCGTCCATCTATTTTTCTAGATCAATTTATGGTAATACACAAAAAATGAGATATATTCCGATCTCAAGTGGACCACATTACAAGAAACAGTGTTGAATGAACTTCGACCATTAAAAACCTTTTCAGGGCCATAACAGTATTGGATCAAGTTGATCTTTGTTTTTTCCCTTCATCTTGGTCTTTATGACCTAATCAACATATTGGATGTCAAATAAACAGTACAGTGGGCCTTAGGAGGATTTAAATGATGGATATCCAATCATTGTTGTTTTCCTGTGGTGTGGTCCACTTGAGATTTATTATTTATATCCCTCTAATTTTTGGCATAAAGACCTAAAATGATATTTAAAAATGGATGAAACATATACATCATGGTGGGGCCCACAGAGCACCGACCACCAACTCTGGGGCACATGTCAGAGGGAGTAGCCAATCCGTATTCCTATTCTCTGAAAAAAAAAACCGCATCCCTATTCGGCATCCCTATTCTCCGAGGAGTAGCCAATCCATTCCATCCTTTCCACCTCCAACCTCCTACATCCTACCATTGTTCTTATACCCACGCTACAGGCAGATACATGAGAGATCTAATCCATCCACTCATCAGGCGGGCCATCACGGAACTCGATTCGAGATACAAGCCACTCATCAGGTGGACCCCATTCTCCAATGGAATCAAGAAAGAGGAAAAAAGAAGAAGAAGAACTCACCTTGATGATGTTGGTCGGGCGGGCGTGCGGCGAGCAGGGGCAGCGGGCTGGGTGGGACCGTGGGGTAGAGATAGAGAAAGAGAAGAAAATTAGAAAAGGGAAAGGGAGGCAGCCGTGCGGGTGGGGTGGGGACGTGGGGTAGGGTTTTTAATTTTTACGAATATATATATATATATATATATAGATATATATATATATATATATATAGATATATATATATATATATATATATAAAAACTATTTCTAACGAGCTGAGTCGAGCGCGAGTTCGAGTTTTGAGTCGAGTTGAGTCGAGTTAAAATGGGTCATGGTCGAACTCGGCTCGTACTCACCTCGAGCTACAGTATTTCAGATCAACTCGGCTCGACTCAGCCATTCAAGCCGAGTCAATCCGAGCTGACTCGAGCCGAGTCGAGCGAGTTATTCGAGCTAGCTCGACTCGTGAACAGCTCTAATTCCAACCCTCAACTCCCATGTACTTTATGCCAAGGCTCTGTAGATGTCATCTCATTCAAGGTACTAAATAATGGTTATGTAAACGATGTAACAATGATTATGTAACAGTAACATTGGTGCCCGCTACACGATACGGGGCTGTAACACTCAATGTGAAAAAAATATATTCTGTAATGCACCCTTTATGGCCGTTACTGGCTGATATTGGGCCGTAACCAGCCGATACGGGGCTTGTACATTTTTTTTCCTTGAAAAGGATTTCGACCGTTACAGGGCTGAAATAGTCATTACGGTCATTATCATAATGGGCATAAGGCTGGCCATTACAGCCACCTTTACTATTATTGAATATTATGGTTCATTTTCTCTTGCAATACACCTTTCTCATATGATGGATTTTATTTTGATTATGAGAGGAGATGGACTCACTTTGGCATCATCATCATCATCATCTAAGCCTTATACTAACTATTTTGGGTTGGCTGCATGAATCATTTTTTGCCATCCACTTCATCAAGAACCATATCCTCAGTTTAGTGTTTTAAATTGCAAATAGCGTGTAGTGTAGTGTTCACCTCTCTGAAGCATTTGGCATAAGCTACAAGTTACTTCTCGATTTTTAATCAAGCTTGTATGTGGTTGCACCAATTTATGATATTCTACACCAATTAGACTGAATAATAATGAAATTAACAAAATTTCATCATATTTGGTACACAAAAGAGAAATGAAATTGATTTATTATTGTTACTTATATCATTTTACTAAAAGAATTGAAAATATTTAAGTAATTTTTATTGAAAATAGGAATTTGTAACCAATCATTGAAAACATTGACTTCCATGTTGTAGTGAAAAATAACTTGTAATGTGAACTACATAGTGTGTAGCATAGTCTATGTAGCATTTAGCGTACACAAATTATCATGTAGCGTAGGCTACACGACACTTAAGCTATTTTCATGAGCTACTTAGCGTTAAGCCTACGCTATGCTACGTAGCATAAGCTACACGCTACATAACATAGCTATTTAAACACTGCCTCAGTTAGAGCATGGGTTATCAAATCTTTTCTTACCACCTCCACCCACGTCGTTTTGGTGTACCCCTTCCCCTTTTCTTACCACCTCCACCCACATCGCTTGAACCAACTCACTTCGGTGCAGTTCTTGGTCTCCATTTCATATGGAAGAACATCTAAATCTACTTTCCCCTGTCTTATTACCTAATGATGCTATTCCTATGTTCCCTTGAATTCATTATTTCAAGTCCTTCCTCACGTTGCCACTCATCCATCTCAACTTCTTCATTTCAGCTACACTTATCCTATGAACATGTTCTTTCTTGACTACCCAACATTCTGCCCCATAAAGCATGGCTGCTCTTATAAAATCTCTGCTTCAATTTGATTGTTATGCAGCGATCACTTTAAACTTTAGAGCCACAATCTCCACTTTATCCATTCAGCTCTAATTAAATGGGTAATATCTTTCTCAATCTGTCTGCTCTTATGAATTCTTGACCCAAGAAATTGAAAATGGTCATTTGGGCCATCTCCTTGTCGGCAATCATAACTAATTCCTCTTTTCCACTCTATTGTTATTAAATTTGCATACCCTATACTATGTTTCAATTCAACTGATTTAAAAACCTTTAGGGGCTGTTTGATTTTCCATTTCCATGGTAAATGCCTGGGAAATAAGTCATTATTACTCGTTGCTCCTGTTTGAAAATAGATGGGTATTTCTGCCTCAAAAACCAGCTGAAAAGTGCTGACCTAAATTTGTGGGCCCCACTGTGATGTATGTGACATCCACACCGTCCATCTGTTTTACTGGAACATTTTAGGGTATGAGCCCGAAAATGAGGCAGATCCAAAGCTCAAGTGACCCACATTACAAGAAACAGCGGCCATAAAACTTGGACCAATGAAAGGTTTTTTCTTCCCAAGGCCCACAAGATTGTGTATTTGTTATCTAACCGGTTCATATCGTCACACGAACATGGAGAAGGGGAAAACACAAATATCAGCTTCATCCAAAACTTCTAGGGGCCCCCAAGAAGTTTTTAACAATAGGCGTTCAATTCCCACAGTTTCCTGTCATGTGGCCCACTTGAGCTTTGGATCTCCCTCATTTTTTGGCTCATGCCCTAAAATCATTTAGCAGAGCATATAGACGACGTGGATAAGCCATATACATCAGTGGGCCCCACATGAAATTCACGCCCCTTGATTTTAAGGTTCAAAATGCAAAAATGTCAACATCTGCATTGGGAGCAGTGTTGGAATAACCCTGGTAAATAATTATTACAAATTTCCTATGTATTTACCATGTGAATTAAAAAACAAACACCCCCTAAGATTCTAAAGCACCCCTCCATAGTTTTAGCTCTGTATTCACCTCCTTCCTGATCTCAGGTATCAAAGCAATGTTATCTGCAAACAACATACACCATTGGACCTCCTCCTGTAAATGCCTCTTTAACATTCCATAACCAATGCATACATTGTTTCCCTGCAGTAATGATTGTATTTGCTTCTAGTGGAAGCTTACTTCATTTCTGCACCAAGTGTTTATGAAAACAAAGTATTCTTTACATAGTTTGGGTTAGTTTTTAAGAGTTACTAAAGAAATATACTCTGTCATCTTTGAGAAATCAGAGACTCGACCTTTTTTTTCTTTTTCCCATTCAGGTTTCTTTCTGAAATGTTCTTTATGTTTGGGAACAGACTGCAACCTCGTGCCGTTGACGTGCTGTAAGTTGGGTCCAAGTGGTAGAACTAGCACTGGAATTGGTCCTACATTACATGTGTTGTCTGGTCAGATTGATGCCATTGAGACTACATAAGGAAAACAACTCACTTGAAAAAAACATATCTTGAATACAGTTGGACATGGCTATCGGGACAAGATTTTATTTAACCTTGTTATTTTTATCTTTCGTGAGATACAATTTATATAACACACATATTGAAGGTAATAATATTAATGTACTTCTATATGCATATAAATTTGTTTTTGTTTTGTATTTTTCACGAACTAGAAGTCAATATTTACTACCAACAGTATGATGCAACCGTACAGATGTGACTTCGTGTTGGGTTTGCCATGGTTGCTGTGTCTAACACCTCATATTCCATTGTGAGTGTGACCAGGTCCGACATGTCCATAAATTATGATAGAGGTAGACGTCATTCTATACCTGCTGAACAAAGCATTCCAGGATCTGGAATGGAAAGCAAAGAGGTGGTTATTCAACAAGATAGGTTGTTGCCTATGCTACCCCAAGGAGAAAGCGCAAACTCAAAAAGATGCTACATGGCTTGCCTAGCAGATAGAGAAATAAGAACTGCAGCTTCTGGGCTTAACGCTATTCCCAACCTCTGTGGAGTTCCCAAAAACGTATCTCTAGGTGGCCAAGGAAGTGTCCCACTGAGTTCTTCCCCGAAGGTCGAGCGTAGTCCCTAGGAGAAATGGAAGGATTTAGGAAGATGAGCCCTGAAAAATAGGCAGCTTTGCGTTCGACTCGTCCAGAAAATCGAGCAAATCTGTGATCATGGCAGAAGCTAATGCAATGATTAACACTTTCAAGAAACTGATTTCAATTTGATTGAAAGGCTAGGAGTGTGTTCATGATAGAGGCCATCCCATGTCATTAATGAACTAGATGAAAGATGGAGCCATGGAGAGCCATGGAGATTATTCATGCTCTTCATGAGACTTTAAATATATATATATCTTATTTATCAGATGAGGGTGAATCTGGTTTCCCATTTTTTTAGAAGGCCAAACCAGTGTTGAAGAGGTTGCAACAGAGCAATTGAAATGGAATTTCAAAGGGAGAAATGGACTAGTCTTTCTTAGTTGTCCTATGACATTTTCCAACTTCTTGTTTACAGGTTTTCCTTGAGTTCTTTTACAGTATTCTTTGAATTATTTGCCTTCCTTTTAATAAAGGAAGTGGAAAAAGAGAACCACTCTACAAACAAGTTTTTTCCCCCCTAATATCCAGGGTGTACAGAAATGTAAAGGCATTGTATAAGTTCTATGGTTAAGGTCCGAGCTATTGTTTGTTGCAAAATAATTCTGAAGTTTTACTTGCATTGAGTCGTTGATCCAAGTTCTGATGGGCACATGGCTAATCTCGTACCACCCAACACATGCATGCTATTGTAATTTCTGATCTAGCATTGAATGCATTGAATTGTTTCTAATTCATTGTTTGCTATTTTTATCTCCTAACTTAATCTCCAATCTTCACCTCCCTGAGTCCTGACTATTTCCCAAATTTGATTTGCGTGCGGCTCTGGTTGAATCTATCCGGTGACATATATATGGAACTCAAAGCATCGCTGTTTGTAAACAATCTTCCTGAATATCTATATGAATTGTCTAGGTTGTTCCCCGCGACATAATTGAAATAGATGGACAGGAGGATCCATCAGGAGTTGTGATCACTGGGGAGACAGATACCATTGGTGCCAAGAATAAGTCAACAATGGGCTATGCTAAGAATTGGCAGAAGCCAATAGAGGTATGCCCATGTTTATGCATTCCTTGCTCACAGCTTGTGCAGATATGTGATGATGTGTTGGTTTTTTCCAGGATGCCTTGGCTGAGGGCAATGATTCTAATAAAGATGTTGAAGTTGAAAGCGCTCTTCTGAATCATCTCAAAATTCCTCCAAATCCTCTCAAACTTTTCGGACCGGCCTCACTGGATCTGAACTGTCCTGACAAATCCAATTCTGATTTGGTGACTAATGATGATGACAATGATGATGCTTATGATGACGATGAAAATTATGAGTATGATGATAATGAGGATCTGGAGTATGAAGATGAAGATTATGACGGTGGTGGTGATGATGATTATTATGGTTTTGATGTAAATTTAGACGCTCAATTCGATGCAGTAGACCTGCCTCCTGGGGTGGAGGCTTCTGTCCCTTGGTTGATGCCTTCTAGTTCTAAGCCAGGCACAAGCAGTTCGGGAGGTGTAAGCTTGCCAAGTACAAGCAAGCAAAAGGAAGAGAGAGAAGATGAGATTGAGAAGAAATTTAGAGAGTTTAAGCACTTTGATACTGTTGCTGATTATTCTGACCACCATTATGCTCAACCACGAGAACAATCACGTAGTGAAGCTTTCCATGGAGTTTCTTTAACAAAGAAGGTGACTTAGTTCTAAAAATGAACTTGGCGCTTTTTTACTTTTATTGATTGCCCCATATGTACAAATTAGTTGGCCTGATGTTTCCTTTATTTATTTATTTATTTTTATTTTTATGGACAGGCGCCAAAGGATTGGGCAAAAACAATTCAGCAAGAGTGGAAGATCCTGGAGAAAGATTTACCAGGTGTCTATGTTGTTTAATTATTTTCTTAACACCAGTGACCTTGAGATAATATGTATGCTCATTGGTTCTAATCAAGCCTTTTGAGCAGTGAACTGTACTGGGTGTGCTGTTCTTTGTGTGTATGATTAGGTTGTTGTAAATGGTAATTAAGGCACCATTTGGAAAAAAAAAAAAAAAAGAAGGCTCAAATGGCTATTGTCCCAATTTCAATGACGCCCACAGTACTTGAAAAAGGGCATTGCTTGGAAGGTGAGGAACCCCATTCAGCAATGAGCAGGGTGGAGAACAGTACCCATTTGGCTCAGGGGCAATTCTGCTCAATGTGAATTTAGTAAAATCCAAATGCACCAAAAAAGTAGGAATATCAAGTTTATGTATGCATATGACTGTAGACGTAAGTTCATTTACAAATGATTTTAGGTGATGTCATTGAATGGTTCCAATATGTCATTTGTTCCATGACATGGCAAGCTGTGCTCAGATCCAAGTTATGGTTGTATCATATGTTGTTTATGGATTCACTACTGGACATAATTGCAAATGAGGGCTGCTTACCCAATGGCTATTTCTGGTTCAGTTGAACTAATCATTGCAATTCATACCAATAGTGCATCCAAACGCAGCACCTTACATAAGCATGCTTGCTACTGACAATGAAATATTAACTTCTCAGTTTCACTATTAGAATAAGTTCAATTGTGTTTCCACTTGGGGAACAGGTAGCTAGACTAAGCATCCTTTTGTTTGTCTTCTATGAAAGACATCATGTTCTGGTTTCCCGTGTTGCTTTTATTTTTATAAATAATAGTCTCTCTCTCTCTCTCTCTCTCTCTCTCTCTCTCTCTCTCACACACACACACACACACACACACACACACACACACATGCACGTGTGCACACACCTTATTCCGTTTTTCACTTTGACAGAGACAATATTTGTTAGAGTCTATGAAGAGAGGCTGGATCTTCTGAGGGCTGTCATTATAGGAGCTGCCGGAACTCCCTACCATGATGGGCTCTTCTTCTTCGACATTTTCTTTCCTCCTACCTATCCTTCTCACCCTCCGGTATGTGATCAATTGCAATATAATAAGACATTCCATATAACATAGTCAACCAAACAATATAAGAATCACCATTTTTTTCCCTTTTTGGGCAGCTGGTATACTACTACTCTGGTGGCCTTCGACTGAACCCTAACCTGTACAATTGTGGGAAAGTCTGTCTTAGCCTCCTCAATACTTGGAGTGGCAGCAAATCCGAACTATGGACCCCTGGCAAATCAACCATGCTGCAAGTCCTGGTTTCAATCCAAGGCCTTGTGCTGAATGCGAAGCCTTATTTCAATGAGCCAGGATATGAAAAATCAGCCGGCCAGCCTGCTGGGGAGAAGAAATCCCTCACGTACAATGAGGAAGTTTTTATATTGTCCTGCAAGACAATGATGTACACTCTAAAGAGGCCACCAAAGGTAGGACTGTAATCTCCCAGTGAGTGTTTTGTAGGATCTCTCCATTACTTCTCGAACCTTCCAATTTACTACTTCATCGAGCATGTAGGATTCGCTGTAAACTGAATCCATTGAAAATTCCCTTGTAACATGATTTCTCTCTGACCCGATCTTTTTGATCTGCAGCATTTTGAAGACTTTGTGGCTGGACATTTCCGCCAGCGGGCCCACGCTATTCTACAGGCTTGTAAAGCATACATGGATGGTACTCAAGTTGGCAGTCCTGTTGGAGAGGCGAAGGGCCGTTCTAATGGAGAGGTGAAGGATGAGAATGAGGGCAACATGACAACCTGCTCGTCGAATTTCAAGACTCACCTCAGCCAGATATTCCCAAGGCTCTTGGTAGCTCTTACTGACAACGGCGCTGATTGTCGGCAGTTTCTTGATAAGCCAGAGAACACTGATACTGCCATGCTAACGCTTCGAGTCCACAAGTTCGACTAATGAGGAGAAGCCTAAGCGGAGACTTCAAGAAGTCATCGCCATTTTGCATATAAGACATTCTGAGATTTTTACCCTTTTTTTCCCCTCCACGGATAAGATTGGACAGGTAAAAGTGGCATGGTTATCTACTCTTTCAGTTTCTCGAATACATATTTTATAAATAGACACACTGTAAATAGGTGTAGATATGGGGTGGTGGTAGTTTCGATGTTTATTCCATGTAGGCTGTTGTATGGACAATGCAAAGCTCTCTTTGTAGGCTGTTCTATGGACAATGCAAAGCTCTCTTTGGGATTTTACTATTTTATTTATATGGAAGCACGCACTTTTAAATGAGGTTATGCATTGTTTCTAGAATTTTTTTCATGATAATTATTTTTTATTTAGATGTGAAATAGAAATTAATACCCCAAATGTGAAATATGGTGCCGCTGTAACAGTTCTAGCTGTTTGTCTGAATGCCTTCTGTTATTGGATTGGAGATTGGGAAGAGATCAGTTAGATCCTCTTATCCCCGCATAAGCTCGCCATCGTTTTTATTTCATGAAAAGAAAGGGGGAAAAGTAAAAAAGAAAAAAAAGAATTGCAATCATATGCTTATGCTTTGAATCCTTTGTACCTTCTGGTGCTTTGAGATCCTTCGCCACAACCGATGGGCCATGGCAATAAAATTGTACAATTTGATCCTGAAATGCATGAAAGATATCATGGGATGAGCAATTCCTGAAAATCTCCTCTCCAAGGTTACGATCATCCAATGGGAATGATAGCTGGAGCATGCTCGTCCAAGATTAAGGGGGGTCCGATTGGAATCAAAAGAACTATATTAAAAAGAGAAGACCAACCGTCTGGATCCTAGACGCGTAATAGATGGTCATGATAATCTAAACAGTTTGATTTTATGGGTGGGATCCATTTCGCAAAGCAATACTCAAAAGGCAAATACATTGGAATCTAATCCTTGGCCGTGCGATTTCCCCTTTTACTTTCCAATGGGCCCACATAATCAGCGCCATATGGTGGCCCTCCCTTTATCAGCCTCCTATTTTTCGGTGTCTTACGACCTGTTTTGGAGTCCCCCGGATTGTGAGTGGAATAAAAAGGTCCATGAGCTCGTCCTGCATATTTTGACAGCCGAGCCCATTCGGCATAACCATCAAAATGCGTATTGTGGGACAGCAAACGCCCTCTTATCCCTGCATTGAGAATGGAATGATAACAACCGGATTCCATTTGCATTCTAAGCCATTCCTGTACATTCAAACAGATCCTTAACCTTCATTTCTACCTAATTTTATGTTGTTTTTGGGCCCACATTGGTGGGTCCCATACATAATCTGATGGTTTTCCATCGTATGGCGTCCCTGCCCCATTGCTCCCTATGGTGAGACCCAACCATGGATTGTATTGCCCTGATTTTTGGATTCAGGGATGATCATGGGTAGATGCACCTGATGTACGGGCTGGATGGCATGTACACATCCCCACGCTCTGGTCATTTCTTAGAAACTAGTAACACACAAAAAGCTACGTATTATATGATATATATATATATATATATATATATATATACAGCTGATAACAACATATTCCCCATACATTAGGCAGGCAGTATAAGTTATTTTCAAAGTCTAAAATACTGATTGTACTTGTAGATCAATGGTCAGAGAAGTGGACCATGATGGGTGTGATCACACGGCAACGATGTGGTCGTAGTTCTCAAACGATTTGAGGAATCCGAGTGCCGCGTCCTTGGCTTTCTCCGGTGGAGGCATGGCTGGCGACAACGGCTCAAATTCGGCTTTCCATTCAGCAATGCATTTCTCTCCATTACTACCTGGCACTGGAGAAAATGAGAAGGTGACCCTGTACGGATCATACATCTTCTTCAGCTCTCCTCCAATCACTTGGTATGTTATCGATCGGCCCACTTCCACCTTCTCTATCTTCTCCATCGATTCTTTCACGTAACCACGCACAGCTACATCCATCCATCCATCCATCCGTCCATCAAATATTCTTGATTTTATCAGAGATATTTCTTTTCTTTTCAATTTTCAATCGTGTGGCTTATATTTTTTCCCATCAAAACTGTATGCAGAGAGTACTTGTATGATGATCCGGACCGTTCATCTGAATAACACCACTCTCGATGGGGGTTACTGAAAAAATTTATGTGAGGTTTATAATCCTAACCATTCAAAGGGAGGATTTTCGGCAATCATTAAAAACAGTCCATAGCCCTCAATTTCAGGGCGTTGATTGGACAGTAAGGGTTGTCAGATCTGTGTTAGTTTTTGTTCCATAGCCCATCAACAAGGGCGTATTAACTATCCGGATCATCATACACGTGTCACATGGTTTCAATCGGTCCGTGCATATGATATGTTTTGATAACCGCACAATAATATAATTCCTCCTATGTCACTTGGACCTTCATAACGTGCGCATGGTAGCTTTGACTACGTGGAGCTAAAGACGGAATTCTAGGGTGCGCAGGTTAAGCCACCGTTAACTGATACGAGGAAAACCAAGATCAAATATCAAGCTTTTACAATATCCCATCCGTCCAAACGGTTTCTCCTACCATGAAGAACACCTCCTGATAGGATCAACTCATCATGTGGACCACAACGTTGAGAACAGTTGACATCCACCTATCTCACTCGGTATTCGGTCAGGTAGGGGGTAACACCCAGTTTGGTCAGGCCGTGACCGTGGGGCCCACCTTATTGTATTTTTTTTTGTATATCCACGCCGTCCATTCATTTTTACAGCTTATTTTAGCCTATGAACCCAAAAATAAAGAAAAAATTAATCTCAGGTTGGAAACGGTGGTGATTGAATGAAACTTGCTAGGGCCCACCGTAATGTTTATTTGACATCCAAACTGTTGATAAGATCACATGCATAGATCTCGATGAAGGGAAAACACAATATCAGCTTGATCCAAAACTTTTGTAGCCCACGAGAAATTTTTAATCGTCAATCACCACTGTTTCATATGGCGTGATCCGCCTGAGATTTTGATCTGCTTCGGTTTTGGTTCTATGCCTTAAAACGATTGACGACTTCACGGAACTCGGTATTGCCCCGACCTTTTTTTTAAAAAAAAAAAATTGGGGGGGTTAGCTTGCTTTAGGATCGATACGAAGACCTAAGTGTTGAAACGAGGTATCTCGTCTGCCAATTGAGTTATAGATCTGGGTATTGCCCCGACCTGACCGAATCCCTCCCCACATATCTTATTCGAGGTACACATGTAGTCCACCTAAGGATGATTAGGTCAGCTGATGGGATCAACCTTTGGGATTCGGATGTGTTGGATGTCATATTCACATGACACATGACCCATAAACGCGAACATGCATGGTGATGCGTGTTGCTTCTGCCATGCATACCGCGAGATGGAGTTCACTTGCAGAGTTTTTCTTGATCCGAGCCGTCCATCCATTTGGGACTACCAAATAATACTGAGAAAATAGCTTTGACCATCGATTGATCTTTTTAGATGAGAATCTCGACTATTTTTGTTTCCAAACCATCCATTTGAATCTCACCAATCGATGTTCAGGATCATCGGTCCGGAGTAAGTTTCCGATGATGGCCCATTCACTTTAGTTTCCCTATCATGAACGGCTCCGATCATTCAAACTTCGCACACGTGGACCCCACTTAATCGAGAGGGAGAGGGAGAGAGAGAGAGAGAGAGAGAGAGAGAGAGAGAGAGAGAGAGATTACCAGGACCCAGCTTGAAGAGCCTCAAGCTACCAGGGCTCCCATCACCTTGAAGATACTCAGCAGCAGCAAGCATGTCTGGATTGATCTTGCTCACAATCTCATTGTTTCTATACATCTCCCATGCTTTCTCTGCTGGAATGTTCAGCACCACCTCTCCTTTCATGCTCCTCATCTTCTCTCTCTCACTCCCTCTCTGCTTGTGCATGTGTTCTCTTAAAGGTGGTGAAAGATAAGTGCACGTGCACGTGGTACACATAAGAGATTTTGTTACACTTGGAATATAATGCTGTGGTAGGGATGAGCTTCTTTTTTATTGAGGAGAAGAATCCAACTCATTTTAGGCCCTTCAAAAGCAGATTCTAGGCCCAGTGGAGGAATTATATGATACGTGGACCCCACCTTCTCTGTGCATTTTACACTGCTTCTCTATTCTGATGAGTAGGGCCCCTTTTTTGGTGATCTCGACCGTTGATCTGCTGTGCTCGGTGGAGGATCGACCATGCACTAAAATTTCCCAGATTTGAATATCCCCCAAACCAATATTGTTACATTTTTTTAGTCGAATGTGGACCGTTGTCTATCTCTAGCGACAAAATGAAAGGTTGATATTGTAATATCAAGGAGACTTTTGAGAAACGTCCATCCATGGTTGGAAACACTAGTCCAATGCTCTGGATTACCAAAACACGACCCCATTTGTCAGAATTGAAAACCCACGTATACCTTTCGAAGATGTAAGCCACGTATATCATAATCCTTGCCTGAGGTCCCAGGAGTCATATGATCCTCGCCTGAGGATAATATGCATACAATATCCTCCCCATTGAGTTTGTAGTACAAGTGGGGCCATTGCTTGGATGATCGAGACCATTGATCTGTTAGGGCCCCACGCGGAATGGGGGCAGTTGAAAAATCTCCAAGGTTGGAAGACCCTATACATCACAACCTTAGCCTTTGTTGGTGATGAATGTGGGCTGTTGCTTGTCTTTTTATTGTCACCATCTATTTTTACGCCATTGATGGAAGGGCTATGGTTGTCCAATCTGAGTGTGGCCCACCATATCAAGGTATTGGTCATTGAAAATATGCCTTCCTTAAACAAACTCAAGGAATGAGGCATGGTCGTCGTATGATTGTTCCTTTAAAAGTGAGAAAGTAAAAAGAAGCAGATTCCATCATATCAATTTCGTAGGCTTAGGTTGAGTTAAATATGAGAGCGGATTAGGGGAGAACCCCCACCTCAACCAAGATGGTGCGGCCCTTACCGTGTGGCCCACCTGGATGTATGTATTATGTATCCACGCCGTCCATCCGTTTTTCCAATTCATTTTAGGGTATCATTCCAAAAATGAAGCAGATCCAATTATCAGGTGGACCATACCATAAGAAATAGCAGTGATTGACCATTAATGGGCCACGAAAGTTTTGGATCAAGCTGATATTTGTTTTCCCCCTTCATCCAGGCTTATGTGACCCTACATGCATATTGGATGGTAAATATTAGGACGATAAATCATCACTATTTTGTTATGGAAACATTACAGTGTGTTCTAAGAAGTTCCAAATATTAGGACGATAAATCATCACTATTTCTTATGGTATGGTTCACTTCATAATTGGATGTGAATGTTGAAGGGGGTTCTTCTTTGTTCGGGATGCTCACCATGCGTTCAATTATTTTTGAATCATCTGTGGATATACTTAGTCGATGAGTATGTAATTTAGAGTAATAGATATATGAATAGAATTATTTAGATTTCTGATGTGACAGGATTTAGCATATGTATTTCACTCTATAATGCATATGAGTGAATGCTAAGCTGCCACGGACCATTCGATTGGATAGAATCTAGAATTTCGACAAGTCCAGAAACTAAAGCCTCCATGAAAAGCTTTGCGAGAAAGGTTAGGATAGAAATGATAATGTCATGAATGTCATCTGTAGTACTTCATGCAACTTACTAGTATCCTTGGACGTTGAGCCTTGGAGGAGGGTGTGATTGATTTGATTGACTCATTTTGGTTTCCTTAGTAGTCCAATACATTTTACGACGCTTACAGAATGACTCGTCTGAGCATTTTGTGGAGTTGCCACTAATCAAAAAGACACAAGAATACACGGTTGGCTAGAATACCTAAAATTGCTTAGGTATTGAAAATTTTCAACTCACGTGACTCTTGGTTTGAAATGCACCCTGAATTCTGAGTAAGGGCATCTAATAAAAGGCCCCCCCATGTAGAACATGATTTTTATATTGTTAGGCTGTATGCTTTCAAATGAGTTTTAAAGAATTTTCGGTAAAATACCAAGATTTAGATATATAACAATAGCATATAAGCTTTAAATAAATTGAAATTGAAATGAAAAAAAAAAAAAAGAGTAAAATTCTTGACGAAAATGTTGAAAGAAAAGAACATTTAGCATTTGGTTACTTTTTTAATCATGTTTTCTAAGATCCTCCAGAGAGGCAATTGTAGAATATACTTTATGCAATGTCAAAATAGGGCTTACTAATAAAAGTGTTCAAATTTTTATTTTTTATTTTTAAATTACATTAGAACCTAAATAAGCAGGAAAACAAATAGATGTAAGCCAAAAGATAATAAAGCTAGATGACGATCTGAAAAGATATAACACTGAATTTTCAGTTCTCCTTCAAAATTACGTTTTCTAATACAACAGATCCTCCGAAGAGGCAACTGTAGAGCATACTTCACGTGATGTCATAATAAACCCATTGAACTTAGTGTTATAAAACTAAAGCTAAATAAAGTAAAGAAGAAAAAAGAGAAAAGTGTTTTAGAAAATGTGCCGAATGGAAAAAAGAATAGATCAGAACTATGGCTTTGGGCTTTGAAATGAAATGAAATAGATTAAAAAATCAGAGGACAAATCTCTGGTGAAGATTTTGGCTTGTAAGGAAGGGAAATGCAGAGCTTCCTTGCTTATAGGGAGTGAAGGTCAGGGGCAGAAGGCTCTGCCTCTGGCCTTGGCTCCAGCCCTTTCTCTCTCTTTTTTTATCTCTAACTCGAAGTCTCTCTGTCTCAAAATTCTTTTGAGTTTGATCCCACCCTTCTTTCTTCCGCTCTCCCTGTCTATCTGAGTGTGGAGCCCATTTAAATATACATTTGTACAGGGATGCACGGGGGTGTTTTAGTAGGTTTGGTTTTGCCAAGCCTTTGTTTGAATCAGGACAATATTAGAACCGCGAGTTAATTAATACTCTGACAGCGCACACTTGATAATCAAGCACTCTAAAATTCCACATGTGGCACAAATTATCACATTAAACCAACTATATTATGGATCCTTCACATTTTCAAATGGGACTGTAGGAACAATCCTAACCTTTGATCTGCAGAAACTTGTTTGTTGACGTATGATCATAAGATATTTTTCATGTTTGACTCTCCTAAAATAGGTCAAGCCCTTGCATGATGGAATAAGCATCTATATGCAAAGTATGAAATTTCGGCCCGGCGTATCATCCATCATATTCTGCCAGAGTATCAAAGTTTGTCTCTATCAAGTGTAGCCGCCTTGTCTTTGTCATTTTCTATGGTCAAGCCAACTTAATGTGTGCCATTCACATTTTCATTTATTCCAAATATACCTTTTCTGTTTATAACTGGTCACTATATATATCAAAGTTTGTCTCTATCAAGTGTAGCCGCCTTTGTCATTTTCTATGGTCAAGCCAACTTAATGTGTGCTATTCACATTTTCATTTAATCCAAATATACCTTTTTTCTGTTTATAACTGGTCACTATCTCGAGATAGTTGGTACCCTTCGGTATGCATAGGCCTGTTTTTTTTTAATTCATTAGGCTTATATGTGCATACAGACTTTAGTATAACACATTTTATAAAAATTTATGAAACACAGAGACTTATAAGCTGATTTATAACATTCCATTCTATCCAATATACGACTAAAGATTTTCATAAAAGATAAAACAATGCAAAGATGATTTTTCCTCCTTTTTTATCTCTTTGTATTTTTGAAATACATTTAAGGTAATATTTCTTAGCCATTCATTAGGAAGTATGGCATTATTAACATCCAATTTACTAAACATTATGGTAGTACACTCTGCAAGTGAGCCATATGCATGTTCACAGCATGATTTTTGGTATGTCCCTTTGTCAGATAAAATAAATTGGATTGGATATATGACCATGGCCCCACACTCAACTAATGATAGGCATCCCATCCCAATTCTTGCTTATAGTGTGGCTGGTGTACCTGAGTTTTAGATATTCTTGATTTTTGGATTCTAAGGTGAACATGAGGTAGTTCGCTTGATGGCAGGGCGGATCTCATGCACATTATCTTCCCCAAGTACCTCTTGGTTAGTGGTAGGCATGCACATGATTTCCCTTCCCACTGGGACATTTTTTTTTTTTAGTACACCCCACTGTCAGTTGACACTTCACTGTTAGCCACCCCCACTAGAGATCGATACCAAGACCTCAGCGTTGAAACGAGATATATATCTTTCATTAAGTCTACACTTGAGCTATGGATCAGTGGTCCTTCCCACTGGGACTTAGTTTGACTAGTGATCCCAACACCATAGAGCTAGCTGGTGGCAAAGCTCTATGGGCCCCACCATGATGTATGTATTTTTTCCACACCGTTCATCCATTTTGTCGGTTCATTTTAGATCATAAGAAAAATAAGGTAGATCCAAATCTCAAGACGACCACCCTACAGGAAAACAGTATTGATTGAACACTCATCATTAAAAACTTCCTGGGCCCACTATAATATTTATCTACCATCCAACCTGTCGGTAAAGTCACAAATACTTGAATGAAGGGAAAACACAAATATTACCTTGGTCCAAAACTTCTATGGTCCTCAAGAAGCTTTTGGTCTTTGTGGTTTGCTTAAGATTTCTATTTGCATCATTTTTGGTCTCATGCTCTAAAATGAGCTAGAGAAATAGATGGAGGACATGGATAAAACACATACATCATGATGGGGCCGCAAAGCTTTGACACCAACAAGCTAGCCGATGTTGGGGTCATAGCCAAGCCACGTCCACTGGCTCCACCCTTTCAACCACTGCATCTTTAAAGGAATGCAAGTATACCTGCAAAAGTGCTTTGAAAGCTACACATTCAAAAGCATGGCATTTAAGTCGATCAACAGGTGGGGTTCATGGTGACTATTTCTTAAGGGGTCTTTTGGATGCTTGTAAAATCATTTAGTTGTAATCTGATTACAGGTAATCTAATTACAGATGTAAAGTGTTTACAACATCTACTATTTAGCTTTAAGTTGTAATTTGATTATAGGTAAACAATTGTTTGTATTTGGATAACTCGAAATCTATTTACAGCCTATAAATGGGTATTCATGCACGACAAAGCTTAAAATGGTATATCCTTAAAAAATAATTAAATGACATAAAAAAATCTTCATTTAAGATAGATCATTGGGATAAACCCAACTCAATAAAGCCTGTCTCTGATCCTTACGATAAACCCAACTCAATAAGATAGATCTTGGTATCAAAGTAAGGTTAATATTTTTTTTAAAATTTTTTCCAGGGTTGATAATCTGGATTGAATCAACGCCTGGTGATATGATTTGATATATTTTTTTCTTCGGTGTCAAGATCTAATTATTGTTTGTTTATTTTTGGTGATTTTTTATTATTTTTTTTCAAGGGAGGACGACGGATCGTCCGTTGGAAAAACTGTTGTTGCACCTCTATCTTCTACGCAGCCCCTCATAATTGAGAAAGAGAGTCCGACTCTCCAGATTACCACTGTCAAATTCGATGGAACCAATTACTTGACATGGGCAAGATCTGCGAAGCTCTATATTTCTAGACGTGGGAAGATAACATATATTACAGGGGCAGTTAAGGCACCCGATACATCAGACTTGGCAGCTGTTGAACGATGGGAATTAGAGAATTCAATTGTTATGTCCTGGTTACTTCATTCTATGAAGCCCAAGATTGGGAATACATATATGTTTCTGCATACTGCAAAACAGATCTAGGATCTTGTGCAGCGGACATATTCTCAGAAGAAGAATGCTTCCCGCATCTATCAATTAGATGTGGAGACCTCCCAACTCAAGCAGGGAGAGAAGACCCTATCGGAGTATTATAATAAATACTCTTCGACAAAGATGGGAAGAACTTGATCAATATCAGACATTCGATTAGGAAAGCCCCAAAGATGAAGAGATTTTTTCAAAGTTTATTGAAGAAAAGCGCGTATATCAGTTCCTTGCAGGTTTGAACCCGGAATATGAGACTGCTCGTGTGCAGATTTTGAGCAGAAAAGATGATTTTCCACTTTTAGGCGATGTGTATGCTTATATTTTTTCTGAGAAAAATAGGCGTTATTTTATGAGCCATGAAATGATCCAGCCTGGAGATAAAGCGGCAATGGCTGTAAACAAACAGGGTTGGAGAGCATTGGTGACACCTACAGTATCATCGTCACCCGTGTTTCCTTCTCGCCCAAGCAAGAATCAGAAGAACTCCCAGCGTTTTTGTGACCATTGCAAGAAATATGGACATACCAAACAGTTTTGCTATTTTCTTAATGGGTTTCCACAGAAAGGGCTGTTTCAACAGAAAGGGCCTACCCTGCCACAAACGAATCGGAGTGCATCCTTACCGTCCGCTCAGACTGCCTCTATTGCTGAGATTCCGGTTCAGAATCATGCCCCTCTACTGCACCATTTGATCATGTTACTATATCTCGAGAAGATCTGGATCAATTCCGGGTCTTAATGGCACAGTTTGACGTAAAGACAGCTACCTCCACTTTTGCACAGTTAGGTACATTTGCTTCAGCGAACACTGTTTCCATTGTTCCTTCCCCATCCTGGATCATCGATTCAGGAGCATCTGATAATATGAGCGGTATGCCTTCTCTTTTTGGTGCATATTCTTTTTGTTCCGGTAGAGATAAAGTTCGGTTAGCGGATGGATCTCTTTCTTTTGTTGCAGGGAAAGGACTCATAAATGCTATCCCCTCTCTACCACTCTCTGATGTGTTGCATGTTCCTCAACTCACTACCAATCTTTTATCTATCAGTAGCATTACATAGTCGTTGAATTGTAGTGTTACATTTTATTCCATCTTATTGTCTTTTTCAGGATCTGGTAATGAAGAAAACGATTGGCAGTGGACGTGAAGCTAATGGTTTGTACATCCTCGATGATCTGCAAACTCCAAGTGTGCTTCAACTATGTGCATTGTAGAGTCAGCTCGTAGTAGCAAATAAACATCAAATTATGTTATGGCATAACCAGCTAGGTCACATTTCCTTTTCATTTATAAAACATTTGCTTCCAGCTTTATTTTCTGGTCAATCAGTTTCTGACTTTCAGTGTGAAATTTGTCAATTGTCCAAACATTGTAGAACTACTTATCCCTTGAGTTCTAATAAAGTTAGTAGTTCTCCTTTTTCACTTGTTCATTCTGATGTTTGGAGACTCGCTCCTGTGCCGTCTCTTTTGGGTTTTAGATACTTTGTGTTATTTATTAATGATTTCAGTCGTTGTACCTGGCTCTTTCTTAGGAAACGCAAAGATGAAGTTTATTACATCTTTAAAAATTTTATTACTATGGTTCAGACTCAATTTGATACAAAGATTCTTGTGTTTCGTTCTGATAATGGAACTGAATATGCGAGTTCTGGAATCCAAAAGTTATGTGAAAATCATGGTATCAGAGCGGAAGGTCTTGTGTTCGAATCCCGGGAGCAACAAATATGCCTCGATAATATATTATCCCACGGGGGGGGGGGGGGGGGGAGGTCAGGAAAATCAGGTTTGGCCCACGGACCGGGAAATCAAGCCCGACCTATTTATGGTGTGAGTGTCCCTCCACTCTTGTCAGTATGTTCCCGTGCAGAGTTCCCACCCCACACGTGCGGGGGGGTGTTGAAATGATAAAGTCCATTGATATACATTGATACACCACACTCTAACAACTAAAGCTTTTAGAGTAAATGGTTATTCAACATAAACAAATCATTTGGTGAGCCATGTTATTATAAATAGTAAACGATGGTCATGATTTTCACTAGACCTCTTGGTTTTCGGCCAAAAATAGTGTCCTATTTAGCTTGACCATGTTATTTTCTTAAATTTTCGAAGCACTTTTTATGTTAGACACAACTCCTAAAGCTCAATGGATCAAAAGTTATAATCAAACTAAAACTTACTATAAATAGTAAAAATGGAAATAGAATGATTTTCAACCGTCGATTAGATGGAATCTCGCAAATTCGGCATGGGAAGCTCGGCATAGCGGGGTTGGGTGGCTAAAGTAACTTCTCTTACCCCAAACTCATATATGATACGTCAAATAATTTACTCTCTATTGGCAAGAAATGCCTGATTTAGAGTTCTGACGGTCCGTATCACTTCCGCCTCCGATCAAGCCTTCTCTAGTCCATGACATGAAGGGTGCGTCGCTCTACATCATACATTGATGCATGCGTTTTACCTATGCCATTTATCCATATACACCCTTTACACACTACATTCTAGTTATATACATATATAAGTGATTCACATATATTGTGAATTTGGTTAATTGATTACAAGTTCATGGTTCCTTCCTAGCAAGAATTTTATCCCAAACATGAGAATTAAATGAATGACCAAAATACCATCTATTTCCAAACATGCAATCATTGTGTAATAATGATATTAATCCAGAGGTGACCTACCTGAGTTTTGATCCTCAAGATTTTTGTAGTCAAGATATTAAAGAGAGGCAGCTTACTTGACTAATGGGGTGAATTTTGTTGAAGTGACACTCATGTGCAGCAACAGCTTCGAGTGGAGTAAGCAACTCCAGGCTTATAGAGTCCATTGATATATGAATGGAGACAACTAAAAATTAAATAAAAGTTCAATGCGACCGCTGGGTAAGGTTATCTAAAAATTCTTTAAAACCAAAAAAACAAAAAACAAAAAAAACAAAAAAACAAAAAACACGGCGGCTGGTCCCATAAACTTCCATTAGTTTTTCCAATCTTATTATTATTATTTTTTGGTCTTTATCTAAATATAACATGTTTTGTGTTGTACATTATATCTGGCGGGGCGCACTAAATGGAGCTGCACCAATTAAATCAAAAGCTAGTAATTAATGTTAGTAGTCATCATGCATGCACGTGTCCCACTCTCGCTCTCGCTCGAGGGGACGCGGATTTCCCGCGAAATCATGCATGCACCTTTTGCAGAAGTTCCTGCGCTGGGATGCTAGGTGGGGTCCACCGTGATGTTTATGATAAATTCATCCCATCCATCCATTTTCTGAGATCATTTTACGCGGATTTCGTGCTAGAGCCTTTCCAACTTCATGCAATGGGAATTTAGGTGGGGGTCCACCGTGATGTACCCTGTTCATTGGTTTTTCCTAAATCACATTAGGTGCAGATTCAAGACTCAATTTCTACCGTTGGAACCTATCTAGAATTTACGGTGATGTTTATATGCCATCTATACCGTTCATAACATTACTGCTGCTGGGATGAGCTAAAGAACAAATACTAGTCTGATCCCAAACTTATGTGGCCCGCAAATATTTCAACGGTGCACGTTCAATCCGGAAAAACGAACGGACGGGGTGAATTTCTCACTAACATTACGGTGGGCCCCACCTAGATTCCTGTCGAAGAAAGTTTCTGCGAAAGGCTTTCGCAGGTAATCCACGCCCCTCTCTCCAGCATTTGCTAGGTGGGTCTCAAGAAAAACCAGAGACGGCGCACGTGTCCTACGCACAAGTGGCCAAGTCCAAGTCGTGAACCCCTGTAGATGGGGCAGAACCTCAACCTGATGTTTGATTAATAGGCATTTATTATTGAATATAAGACCATTTGCTCATTTTTCATCGAATCCGTCCATTAGGATATTTTATTCACTATATATATATATATATAAATTTTTAGTAATCTTAAATGGGTCCCATGATTTGGAGGGTTTGATTAGATGTGTATTTGTGCCACGTATGTAGGGACCCAATGCATGCCTATGGCTGACGATACACTACTAGAGTACGGAAAATTTTACTTTAATGGAAACTCTGGAGTCCCCAGTCTCGTCTTCAACCCAAATAAAAGAAAACGACAAAAGAGCTAACAGATACTATACATCCAGCGTCGTATGGAGAAATTACAACGTTCAGCGGGTGTATGTGAACTTTCATATACGTCCATTTCATCCCCGCCAGCGTGTTAGATATGTAGAATATCTGAGTCGCGGAAAAGGTGAGCCACACAATGAAGATGACCTAATATGAAAGTCAGGATGGACCACTCATCCAATCGGACACAACTACGACATTTATGAAGAGCCAATGGTATCACTGACTGGAATTGTGTGGCCCACACGAGTGACTGGATAGGCCTGATGTTGAGATGACCACTACGGTTTCCTATCTTTTGGGATATTCTGTCACGTTGGCTGGAAAGAAATGACTGTATCACTGTTGAAAGTTCAAGTACAGCCGCTCCGTGTGATTATTTCGCGCTTGTATATGGTTTTGGGACGAGACACGGATTGCGTACTCATGTGGGGCCTACCGTGTTGTATGTGTCTTGTCCACGCCGTCTGTCCGTTTTACTAGCTCATTGTAGGGCATGAGCACAAAATCCAAGTATATCCAAAGTTCAGTGGTCTAAACCACAGGAAAAAAAGGCGATAGTAAACCTTTCCAGGGCCCACATTGCTGTTTGTTTTTCGTCCAGCTTGTTCATAAGGTAACAAAGACAGGGATGAAGGAAACACACAAATATCAGCTTAAATATCAGCTTGATCCAAAACTTCTGTGACCTTAGGAAGTTTTTAACAGTAGCCGTTCAAACTACTCTGTTTCCTATAATATGGTTGAATGGAGTTTTGGATATACTTCAATTTTGGGTTCATATCCTAAAATGAGCTAGTAAAATGGATGGACGGCATGGATAAGATACATAGATCACGATGTGCCCTAGAGCTTTACTTAGTACGTTGTAGGGTACTGAGAACGCAATCCATCGGAGACGCCGGAACAATAAGGTGGGGCCATTGTTTCCACGTGGTGAAGCCCCGCACCTTGAGGTTGTGATAAGATCAAGGCAGAGGAATCAATGCAAGAGATCCACAGCGTCTCGTTTTTGAGATAAACTGCATTGTTAGGCGCATGTATGCAAGGGTCTTTTTTTTGTTATTTTGTTAGTACACCCGTTGTCAGTTCACACTTCACGGTTAGCCACCCCATGGAATCGATACCAAGACCTCAGTGTTGAAACGAAGTATCTTTCACTCGGTCGTCCTTGCTCACGCCTCTTAAAAATGTAGCATGTATTCAATTGATCTACTATTGGCTGGATCTTTTACATGCTGAAAGTATTAACGATATCTAATCTGATCAACCGACTGGCCCACCACAAATAGGCCAGTCCCCAAAGACAGCACATATTGGACGATCTTATCCGTTAGTTTGGAGGACCTTTGTTAAAGTTAAACGGACGGTCAAAGAAAGTTCCAATCACCGTAGAATTTTTCTCTAAAAGGCTTTATGTTAAAAGGGTTAGGATTGTCTAATAGCTGCAAATTTGCATCCATATCAAGGCCTGTAGAATTGACGGTTTGATCACGTGTGAAGACTTTCAGGGGTACACACCTTCGGGCTCCACTACCGGTGGTACCACCGGATAGATGTGGGGCCAGGTGATGTATACACACCATCTAACCCGTCAATCAGAATCTTCACTTCAGAAAAAAAAAAAAAAAAAAAAAAAACTGTAGGACCTGGAACTTAGGGCGATTGAAAACTAAGATGGGCGAGAGCAAAGAGAATAAGATGGGAGGGAAGCCCACCCTTGAATTTGATAGAGGCCCATCTATGTTGCCGAACAGCCTGAATTTTGTCCGGGCCTTCATCTGGACTGGATGAAGGATCTGACGGACACACAACCTGTTGTGCTCCACACTAATCAACGGTGGGAGTTCCCTCTCAATATCTGTGGTCCAATTGTGCTTTGGATCGGCTGATTTTAGGCACTGGAGGTTTACTGAGGTGCCACATCTTATGGATGGGTTGGATTCAGTGAATCACTAGCCCCACCTGGTATTGCCTTAAGTTTACTTAGAGCTGACAATGGGCCAGGCTGGCTGGTCGTGCATTCGGGTGTGGCCCAGTTCGGACCGGACTTGGTTGGGGCATCAGGCCCAAGAGCATGGCTCGGGTTTTAAAATTCAGGCCAATTTTCAATTGTAGGGCTTGGACTGTGCTTGCCTATTACTATTTGCAAAGGTACTTTTGTAGTATAGAAGAAACACTCTGAGTTGATCTAACCAATCTAGAAATTAGTGGTTAGTTAGGGGGTGTTTCTATTCTAAGTTACTTTAGGTAAGCTTCTTATACCTTAAGTAGCTTATCTTGGATTTTACTTATTAAGTAAATAAGTTTGTTTGGTAAACAATGCACTTGTTAGTAAAGGTAGAAAAGTATGTTTTCTTTTCCAACATCACATAAGTATTTATCTCTCAAGTTTGTTTGGGCCACCCTCATATTCACTGTCCATCATGTGGGGCCAACCTTTGATGTGGATTGTTCATATGTGGGCCCCACCTTTGATGTGGGTCATCCATCATGCAAGCCCGCCTTGGATGTGAGCCATTCATCATTAGGGGCCGACTTTTAATGATGTTGGTCATCCATCATGTGGAGCCCACCATCAATATTATTGTCCATCATGTGGGGTTCACCTTCAATATCCACCGCCCATCTTGTGGACCATCCATCATGTGGACCCCAACTCTAAGTAGGTCGTCCATCATGAGGGGCTTGGTTTGTATGTGGGACACTCATTGTTAGGGCCGACCTTCGATATTAACTGTGTCATATGGACCCCACCTTCAATGTGGGTTGTCCATCACACAGAGCTGGCCTTGGATGTAGGCCATTCTTCATTAAGGACCAATCTTTGATGTGGACCGTCCATCATTTGGGCCCACCTCAATGTAGGCCAACCAACATGTGGGCCCCATTTCATTGCTCATCATTAGGCCAACCACACAGCCTTGTGGCCATTGCAGCAGTGCAGCGAAATCCTCTCTTTGGCCCATCAACGTCCCAGGCCAGGTTTGGGCCTACATTGAAAAATGTGGGGCAGGCTTGTGCAGAGCTTTTGGCCTGGTCCTAGCCTGTTGACACCCCTAACCTTACTGCGGTAGCGATTCCACTGGAGTCCACCCCTTGGGTTATTAGGCTTTGAGCCTATTTCGGTTCATATGTAGGGGTGGCAAATGGGTCGGGCCAGGGCTAGGCTGCGATTGGCCCTGGCAAATGGGTCGTCCATCATGAGGGGCTTTGGCCATAATTGGGCTAACCGTCCTCAGCCCTGGGCCTGTAAGTAAAAAAGCAACATGATCAAAGGTTTCAAATACTCAACCCTAAACCCTAAACCCTAAAAAGAATCCTCTGTTTTGGTAGCCCTTCCATTCATGACGTGTCCCATCGTATAAATGATTTTGGTCCCGATTAAAAGCACTTTCAAACTACACATGCAGGTTGAATGGGACTCCACAAAAAGTGCCTTCAAATCATCTATTCATCTGTATACCATTGACATATTTGATGATTGGACTGGGTCATCCATCATTGGCCTAGCCCACTCCAGACACCGGGCTAAGATTTTAATCTGGGCACAGCCCTCAGCCCAAGTTTACGGGTCCAAGTCCTGGTCTTAAAGGGCTGGACTACCAGGGCCGGGCCGGGCAACCCTGGCCATTGCCACTCAGAAGATGTGGCCAATTTAAGTAAAAGAGGTTGGCTCGAATTTTGCTTTGGCCGATCTGATCAGATTATATAATCACATCAGTAAGTGATGTTCAGATTAGTGAAGATGCGTCCACAAAATGGCTCGAGTTCAGAGTCTTCCAGACCCAAGTTCTTTAGAAGTGGGTCAGGTCATTGAGACAAATATGGCTGAGATTGTTAAAATCTCGCCATATTTTTTTTGCAGAAATTCAATCAAACAACATTATTGCAAAAATAGTGTGATTTTTCAAACCTCAGCATTTTTATTTTTTTTGCATTTAAAAAATTTTCACAATCTTCTTGCGATTTTAATGCAGAGTTTATTTAAACAGTGCAAGTAAATAATTTTACATCAGGAATTTAAAAGTGATTTATAATAAATATATATATATTTTTTATTTTTTTATTTTTTTTTTTATGTTTTATTTTCAGCTAGATTTTCCCAATAACAGTGCGGGAAAAATGCCAAAATTTGAAAATCTCCTGAGAAAGCCCCAGGCCAAGAAATTGCCAAGAACAAGAATTGTCAGGACAGGTCAGATTGGATCATGCCTGGCCTTAAAGAACCTAGTCATGGGTGAAGCCTGGTCATCTTATCTCAGGTCAAAGGTCAGGGTCGGGCCTTGATTTTGGGCCCATCTAGTCAAAGGAATAGTAGACCAAGTAGTCCATTTCAACAAATAACCCACAAAACCGGGAGAAGAGGCATGTAACTAAAGTAATCTTAACAAAGGAATTGTGGGTCAAGTAGCCAATTATACATGCATAAAACCGCTAAAGATCTTGGCTTCTGCAGTTGTTTTCTAAGATAGCAGCAGATTCTGAAATTGGCGATGATAAGGCCCCTTACTGGACAGGACAATCTTGGATCTCAAACATAGTACAGCCAATCATCAGATGGACGAATCAAATAGAGAGTCTTCATTCACTGAGATGCCTGTGGACACCGACAATTATGACAACCAGGAGCTGACAGATTTAGCAAAACCATCCAAGAAACAAAAAAAAGAAAAAAAGAAGAAGAGATTGAAACAGCAAAGCACAAACAAAAATCAAAACACCAACTGGGGCATTGAAACTCATTCATATTTTGCAAACAACACAGAAAAGACACTTGATTTAGCTTTTTTTTTTTTTTTTTTTTTTTCGTAGAAAATCCATAGAAGCAGTGACAAATCTCTTTCTCATCAACTTTTCGGTATGGGAATTTCTTGGGAGATCTTAAAAATTGAGTTTTTTTAAAAGGGATATTATTGGAAAATCTCGCTATATATATATATATATATATATATATATATATATATATATATATATATATATATAAATGTGTATTTGATAAAATAATAAAAGTCCGACTAAAAAGCACCATAATTTCATGAGAGATATTGAAATTCTCGCAATTCATGATAGAAGTAGAGAGATACTCGTAGGGATTTGGATATCACTAGTGACAGAAGTGTTGAGAAAGATGAAAAGAAGAATGACCCTTGGACTAGATGGTATACCGATAAAGGTTTGGAAGTGTATGGGAGATACTAGTTTATTTTGGTTTGACAAAGTTGTCAACAAGATTATGCGACCAAAGAAAATGCCCGACAAATGGAGGAAAAGTATTGTGGTACCTATTTTATGAATAAAGGAGACATACATAGCTGCATTAACTATCATGGAATTACACTTTTTAGCCATACTATGAAACTTCAGTAGAGAGTGATTAAGTAAAGACTAAAGCACGAGACAAATATATTAAAAAATCAGTTTGGTTCCATGCCAGGGATGTCTACCATTGAAGCTATTTTGCTACTAAGATAATTGATGGAAAAATATAAGAACAGGAGAAAGGATCTCCTCATCGTCTTTATTGACTTAGAGAAAGCTTAAGATCCCAAGAAAGTTAATCTAGTGGGTGCTGGGAAAGAAAAAGAGTTACAAGACGATAAATTGACATGATTGAGGATATGTATGAAGAGCATTAACAAATGTGAGGACCAGAGGAAAGTGAGTTCCCAATTACTATAGGATTGCATCAAGGGTCAGCATTGAGCCTGCATCTTTTTTGCATTAGTTACGGATGATTTAATGAAGCATTTGCAGAAAAGATCCCATGGTTTATGTTGTTTGCAGATGACATAGTTTCGATTGACAAGACAATGGAGGCATAAACACAAAACTAAATTTATGAAGGGGTGTTTTAGAATTTCAGGGATTTAAAATTAGTGAGACTAAAACATAGTATATTGTAACGTCTCGGAAAAATTCGTACAAAGACCTGAGTACCACCTTAGGCAGAAATCACTCAAGACCAAATCCTTTAGAAATTAGGCGAGAATTAACTAAGTGCTAAACTATATTGTCTATGAAATTAGCACTAACAACTTTAAATACGAACTGCAAGACCCAAAACTAGCAGAACCGCTAACGCTATATTACCTGAAAACCTAGGATCAATCTCAAAACCCGATTGCTCTCGGGAGCATCACGAAACTCCGTATTGGACCTAGACCGCGCGTCGAAAGTCCGATTGCCCCAAAACTATACGGTTATGACCGCCTTACTGGACTTGACAACCGTCTCGGAAATCAAGTCCTAATATTACCCAGAAACGCACAACTTGAGCCCAGAGCGAAGTATGTGAGAAACATGAATACCTTTGGAAAATGAATCCAGATTTAAGTGATTTGAGCCGTTCACTTGCGGGCTGAATTTAAGGTTTCAAACCGTCAGAATCGGACCCAAATACACCCTCGGATCAGGGAAATTTCCCAGCACAGGTCAGTATACTTGTGGCCCTGATCGAGTGCCGACGACCGTTGAACTGAAACTGGTCCGCCATGGTTGATCCACAAATCCGATCGGACTGAAAACTTAGCCTGGCATAGATCCAATGTCAGGGAACTTTCTCTGGACCGTATGCAGAAGGGGGGCCTCCAGATGTGCTCCGTTGGACCGAAACAGCCACTATTTGGCTATATCTTAAATATACCATGGCCCTGGGGACATTCCCATCAATTCTGAGCCTATATAAGGCCCTTAACCTACCCCTCTCATTTCATACGAATTCTAAACCCTAAGAAAGAAAAGAGGGAGAAAGTGGAGAAGTGAGAGCGAGGGTTAGAGATCGTTCACGGAATTCAATCCCGCCACTCCACGTATTTAACTACTGCTTCCGTGTCGCTATACCGGCGATACCGACCTCGTTATTGGGTAAGGAAACCTAACCCTAATTTGTTTTAGGGTTTCAAATGGAGTAAATGATGATGTGGCTAACCTATTTCATACTATAGGTTGTTGTTGTGCCGTAGACGAGGACTTAGTGTTCAAACTGAGTTCGTTACGAGTTTACCAGCGAAAGGTGCGGACTATAAACGTTTAGGTTATGATTTTCAAGGCTTTCAATGTTAGTTAATGATTTATGATTGACTTGATTATTATCACATATGTTTAGATACGATGTTTCTCGTATATTACAGATATATGTAAACTATGTTGATTTTAATGCATTCCAAGTGTTTGTTGAAATGTTTGAATGAATATGGGATTATGATTTGTGCTTGCCATGATTATTGAATGCAAATACATGATTGTTGTACGTGTGACAACTCCTATGTGGAAGGATTTGCTATAATATGTGCTTTAACTAATTAATGACATGTATGTGATACGTGTAGTCTAAGTGTTTAATAAAATGTCTGAATGAGAAAATGCTTGTTGTGATGTATTTAATGAGGGTGTTGAGATAGGATTCTCAATTACCTCATCTATAGTTACATTTTCCTTTATGTAACCTACCTTACTACTGTGTGATTTATGGATGAAATGCCTATGTATATTAACATATATCTCATGTGTTTGTCAAAATGCTTAAGTGAGATTGATACTGAAATTAGTTCTCACATGCTGATTTACTGTCACATATGAATGCTTGTTCTGTTTGAATGCGATTGGGGCTACAATGTAGTCCAGGCAATCGACAATGGCTTACGATCGGTGGTCGAACTGTTTAGCCACGACGGATACGCCCGATGAATCCGAGTCGTACGGTGGTTATCGACATTGGTCAGGCCACGAGGAGTGCGTATGCGCTCCATGTCGGCTAATTCAACGTACGCTCGTACCAGTCGAGCCTGTCAAGTAACCCGATTGGCCCAATGTATGTTCACCATGTATGGATGTTACTTCTTGAATCTAAGGTACCAACTTACCAGTGAAAAGCCCATTTAACCTTGGTACCTCGATCCGCTAAGACTCATGAGTCGGACATGGAAGTATAGGACATCATGGTCGAGCTGTCGGCCTACGCTGGGGCGACGAGCCTCCCCGTAGTGTCCAATGAGCAAACCAACTCGTGAGCCGAATACGGTGGTATGGGACACTGTATTCGAGTTGTCGGCCTACGATCAGGTAACGAGCCTGTAGTGACCTCGAGTATATGCTAGGACTACGTTAAGGTGACGAGCCTTCCCGTAGTAACCTTGAGTATAAACCAAGCCTGCACTGAGGTGACAAGCCGCTCCGTAGTGACCTGGAACTGCCTATCGTATGAGACTAACTAGGATTGACGACCCTAAATGGATCATTGTTTGGGAAATGATATAAAGGGAGGTACCTTAGCTTCCCAATCCTGCTGTATGAATAAACCTAATTAAATATTGGCTAACACGATCATGCACCACATCTTTCGGAAGGATGTCATGCGCGAACGTGAGATGAAGTCGCCGAGGGAGTGTAGGCGAGGGCATGCATCATTATTGCATACCATTCTTGCATTAACAAGAGTAATATAGGACATGATTGTTGTACCGCGTTATCATTACTGCTTAACTGAATTGATAATATGTTAACCTTTGCCTTGTTGTTTCACTAAGTTGATCACTCACTCCCACTCTGAGACGGTGTTTTAAAACACCAACCAGACTCTATCTTAGTTGCAGATGACGGCACGGCTTATGAAGCGGAGCCTGATTTTGATGTCGATGAGGAGTTTTCGTTTATGCAGTATTCAGGTGGGTTCATGTAGGCCGCATCCTGATCGTTGAGGCTACAGGGATTTCATGATGTAGACGGACCTACTCATTTTGATATTTTGTAATTTGAAACGACACATATAATAGTTTAACCTGGAACATGATTATACTCCAGAGACGCACTATTACTTATATGCTTTATATATATCTATCACAGTCTTCCGCTTACGTAATTTAACTGTCTCTGGAGTATGATATGCTATTTGGTATAATCTCCTCATGTTTAAATGCACTAACACGGACGACATAAAATCATCACTTTCTATGTTGCATAAGTGATGCATTGGAACTCGGGAGTTGGGCTCCTGCTCGACCCCCGATTTTCAGGGCGTTACACATATGGAGTACAATTTTAGTAACAATGATACTGGAAAGGAGGAATTAGTTAAGATTGCTGACCAACAAGTTTTCCAAAGACCACTTTCAATGTATTTGGTCGATAATTCATGAGTGGAGAGACTGAGAAAAATTCTAGTTGGGTGGAAGAAATGGAGATGTGCCTCTGGAGTTGATGTGATCATCGTGTACCACCCAAATTGAAAGGGCAAAAATTTATAGGATCACTATAAGATCAGCCATGCTTTATGGGTGAGAATGTTGGACAGTTAGGGATCGATATCTTCATAGGATGATTGTAGCTGAAATGTGGATGTTGAGGTGGATGAGTGGTAGGACGAGGAAGATAGAATTAGAAATGAATGCATTTGAGGGAACTTACGAGTAGCACCAATAGGTAATGAGGGAAAGTAGACTTGGCTGTTTGGTCATGTGCAATGGAGACAAGAATTGCATCGGTTAGGAGTGAGTTGGTACAAGTTGAAGGCTCTAAAAGGGCAAGGGGAAGGCCCAAAAGGGCATGGGTGAAGGTGGTAAGAAAAAACTTAAATGACCTACGGTCTAACTGAGGTGGAATGACGGTACATGATTCATGCAGCCAGCCCAATTAGTTGGGAAAAGGCTTAGATGATGATGATTGAAATTCTTGCGATATTAACATAATAACTTCATTTATTCAATGTTTAAAAAAATAATGAGATTTTAAAACCTCGCTGATATTTGTCACAATGGTGTAAAGATCCAAAAAAGGGGAGAAAAAAAGCCATACATGATGAGAACAATGACTGATCTTCAGTGCACTAGATGTCTAACTCATGATAATATTTACAATACACTAATAGCTCCATTTGTTGTTTCCCAAACCAATGGCTGAAATCAAATGCAGTCTAAAGAAGGTTTGAAGCTGTTGGAATTAGGGCTGTCAAGGCTGGGCTAGGGCTGGCAAAATCAAAATTTTGAATAGGCCCAGCCTGAACAGTTCAAAATCCAGGCCGAAGCCAACCCCAGGCCCGGCCTGTTGACAGGCCTAGTTGGAATTATTACAAAAATGTCAAGATGAATAAGATGTAAATCCAGTTACCAGCAGGAACAACTATGCTCCACTCAAGGGCTCTTGGTTTCATTCAGCTCCGCACTTAACATGTGATGAAGAAGAATATCAACTTTGCGACTCCTTGTTTTCAAGCTGCATGACAGAAATGAGGAAAGTCATGTCCATTGTGCATGGCAGGAAGTAAATGGATAACTTCAAACATGAAAATCAAGTAGTGCAGGTGCATGCCTGAGAACCCGGCGCCGGTCCTTCCTCCCCTGTGTGTCCTGGACAATAAAAAAGTATAGCTTTCAAAGCAGATAATGGGGCTTAGGAATTGGATATGGGCTGGCTCTTGTTATGAGAATATTGCTATGGTTGGTGTAATCATGAATATAACTAAATGATAGATGGCAATGATCTTTTTAAGGGCCTGTTTGGGACAATGAATGGATGCATTCATGTTTTCTGTCATTCCAAAAGCAAGTGGGCCCTGCTGATGACAGTTAAAAATTTGATTATCATCTAGTCCGAGCACCTTGTGTTTTCTGAATACAGGAGTTCCTTCAATTGTCAGAAAGGCCCTCATTCCAGAAATGCAAGGGACCCCTGCTAGACAATAGCCAACTGCTAAGCTTCCACTGATGGGGCGCACCTGCTTCCAGAAGTCGCCTCGACCATAATGGATTGACAATCAATATTAGACAAAAACTTCTTCATTTCTCAGATGCATGAGACTAAACAATTTGCAAAAGCATTTGAACAACTTAACGAGGGTCGGACATTGAATGAAACACGAAATTGATGGTCTCCGGCTCATTAGTTGAGCTGGTAGAGACAATGTAGTGTACGCGAGCTATCCAAGGTTCGATCCCTGGTTGTATTACCTTGTAAACCTTACTAGTATACCCACAAAAAAAAGAAACACAGTTGACAGTCCATAATAGCCAATTTTATCTTAGCTAAACAAAAGGTAGGTTGCAGAGATGGCCCATATCAACTTGATAAGCCCTTTTGAGAGATCTTCAGAAAATAGGAAACACAACCTTCAAGCACTCGTAAATTAAAATCAGCATGGGAAGAGAGTGCACAGAATGCCCAGCTTTTGATGGAAAATATGTAAGGGTAAAATCTGAGTCGTTGGATTTCTGACAACTAGATTACTTCACTTTCCAAACCAGGATCTTATCAAGATCAGGGAACAAGAACAGTAAGATTTTACCCTAGTAATGATAGCCACAGGTTTTTAGCATTTTCACTGTATTATCCATAAAAAAGATCATTAAAGGAGCATAGACCATTATTAAAACATTATAAAGTTGATTATAGCAACAAAGAATTTGATCTTCTGGTAATGCTGATTCCATGCAAATCAGCACGGACAAGCATGTGACCATCATTCCAGCAACGGCGTCGAAGATGAAAAAAGAGACTCCATACGTCCTCGTGGTTCAATTTCATGCTTACCAATAAAAGAATCCTACTTAAAAGTAAGCACAATTCGCAATGTTGAAAGAAAACAGTGTGCTTCCAAGAAAACTTTGGATTAAACGTTTGGTCAAAGAAAACCTATAACCTTGTTTGTGCGATCTCTTTTAGAAGAACAAGATGAGAATGGTTGGAAGAATGTTTATTGTAACTATCACCATATGGCGTCTGCTTCAATGATATATGCAGGTGTTTGGTCATATCCAAAAATTCATGGATGTTTACCATTACCCTATGAAGAGTACATCATCAAAGACTCAAAGTGGGAGGCACGCTTCTTATGAGAAAAATGTTGTATTTAGTCAATAATCAGTAGTTCTTAAGACTTCTGTGATATATATATAACTAATAAGCCAAGCCACCACAAGAAAAATGCAATAGCCAACATGAATGATTTAATAAATTTTGAAACAAATCCCATGATGAGAAATCATACAGAAATAGCCATTAATTCAAGAGTAGCTGGTCAGTCAGTAGTGTTCTCTTGCAGATTTATTCTTCATTTATATACATGATGATTTTAGGGCCTGTTTGTTTTGGTAAGTTCCACGGTAAGCAGCGTAATGAATGCTAAATAAGTAATGATTACCATTACCACAGTAGTCGGAAGTAAAACAGGTTTTACGACCGCACGCAATATGCCTCTTGTAGCTCCGCATCCAGACATGTAGAGTACTTTCCTGATTAGATACACTTGGATGTAATTTCATCAATACGTGTTATATCCACACCGTTCATCCATTTTGTAATATCATTTCAGGGCATGTCCCCAAAAATGAGGAAGATCCAAAGCTCACGTGAACAACACCACAAAAAGCATTGGAGATAATGATGCCCACTGTTGAAACCTTCCTATGGCCCACCAGGATGTTTATTTGCCATCCAACTTGTTCATAAGTTCAAACAAAGCTGGATGAAGGAAAAACACGAATATCAGCTTGATCCAACATTTCTATGGACCCCAAAAAGTTTTCAATGGCAGGTGTTCAATCCCCACTGCTAGCTGTAGTGTGGTCCATTTCTACTTTGGATCTACCTAATTTTTTGTCTCATACCATAAAATGATCACACAAGATGGATGGACGGTGTGGATATAACACATACATTATGGTGGGGCACACGAAACTATGCCATGTAAACAAAATTCTGCCAATCCATGTCTTGTGATTCGGAAGGATTACAGTGATTTGACAGTTGGTAATATCCAATCACACGTAAGATGTAATGATGTGAGTTTTACACTACATTACCGTGGTAGTCCTTGAAAACAAACAGACCCTTAGCAGTTAGGCACTGGTTTCCTGTGCATGGAATGGATGGTTTGTAAACCAAAAACTTTGGCAAGAATTTTAGGATGACCAACATTATGGTTTGGGGTGACAATGGCCTAGGTGCTGGGGCCGGCTAGGCCCAACACTATAAGGTCCAAGGCCTGAGCCTAGCATGGGCCTAGCACAGCATGCCTAAGCTCAATGTTTGAAAAAAATGGTTGGGCCCAGCGGACCTGACCAGAAAATTGATCCAATCCACATCCCATGGTGAATTTCCTAATGCATCCCTTGATCGGGTGGCTACACATGCACAAACAAATAGACATTTAGAAAAATGAAAACCAAGAACTACATGCAAGATGCATGTACTGCCTAACTGACCATTGCAACGGCATATATGTAAAATCGAACACATGTACACATGAAGTCTGGCCATGCCAGGCCCGGAAAAATGACCCAAGCCCAAGCCTGCCCCAAAACTGATTGGGCCGTACATACCTGGCCCAAGCCAGCCCACGAGCACAGCTAATTGGTCCAAGCCCAGTCCAAAGCAATGCTGGGAAGTCTGCCCTGCCTTTTGCCATCCCTACTTATGGTGCTAATCTAAACAATTCAATGCTAATGCAAGGAAGATGCATGGATTGACTGATTTCTTTTTTCTTTCCCTGAAATCAACATTAGCTTGCTAGCGTACTAACCTTGGCATCTTCTTCAGACGCATCAGTGGATTCAAGTTCCATTTCAGCGAAAAATGCCTCTAAGACAAATGACACAACCTGAAAAGAAATTAATATGCAATGATGTTGTTACTGGTTGTTTCATAACAATTCCCTACAAGAATGCAAAATATATATTTCAAACATCACAAACAATATATTTTAGAGATATCTGTTTGGTCAGAGTGTCACACTCAAAATATGCATTCCTGACCCCATCTGAAAGACAAGGATGCTGGTTTTTCAAAAGAAGAATTTTCTAGCAATTGATTGGAGATTCTGACTGTTGCACATTAATATTGAAATATGTAGTTGCTGAAAGAGTCCTAACAATTTGCAATTTAGCCACACAGAATGAATAATTGAATTTCTCAGCAAATGCTGTAGAACTTGCTAGCACAATAATTTATTTCCTTCCGCAATAACCTATTTGGCACATGACCATAGGAAAATTTTCATCAACAGAACATGATAATTATGAACCTCCAAATCATATTCTCTGTGGTCGATCTGTAAATGAACAACATAACCTCTGTAATCAACCACATACATCTAAAATAAGTACCTACCTGCTTTGGTCTTTGGGAGCTTGCTTGGATGCATTAAGCATCACGTAGAAGGCAGCCATAGGACCTTGTAGGCACCCTGACATAAATGACTGCGAGATGCATACCATTTCCCAATTTTTTGTAGAATGCAGGCATTTGGTTAATCATGAGTTAGTGACCGCAATAGCTGTCCACAGATGGTGGATTGGTCCAATCAGTAGTTTGATTTACTAATAGTTCTGCATGAGCTGCATAAAAAGACAAATTTTCTACATGTTCCATATTTGACACCCTTGTTGACATGTTCTAGACACATGCTGTGTCACACAGGGTAAAGATAAGCCTCAATTTATATTAATCACGGTAACCTGGCATATTCATATACTAATTTCATAGTTTTGACATATTTCATTGTCTAGATCAAGGTTTTGAATAAGGGTACTTGACGCAGGACAGCCCTAATTATGATGCATGCTCATGAACATAATTAAACAGCGAAAATAAAAGGAATAAATGATCTAAAATTCTAGTAGTAATCATCATAACTGAGAAAATCATAAAGGAAACATGCAATGGAGCGGGCCATCACCACAACCATAGAGTATGGAGTTCAATTACTACTTAGGTTGGATCCGGCGAGGGATGAGACCTCCCGATCTTACATGGTCACACCCAATCGATCAATGAAGATCACTAGTCCGAAGAATCAAGAAGTTTCTCGGATTAGGGATTTGAGAATTTGGGGGTTTAGGGTTTAGATCGGTTCTCAAGATTTTGATCGAAGAAAGATTAGCCAAAACTGGAAAATAGAAGGAAGAAAATTATTACCTTAAAGAAGTAGTTGGATGGGCACAAGAAGAAATTAGAAGAAGAAGATCAAGGGAAGAAAAGAAGCACCATTAGAGAGAAGAGAGGAAGGAGGCAACCAAAGGGTTTGCTTTTCATTAATCAATAGTTGAAATTCGGATTTAGGGCTTTAGCCCACTTAAATAAGCAAATAAAGACATAAAATTACTAAAATACCCCTAGAATAAGCAAATAAAGACATAAACTTACTAAAATACCCCTACAATAAGCAAATAAAGACATAAACTTACTAAAATACCCCTAACTAAGTAAAAATGCGCAAATAACATAAGTACGAGAAAGTTCGGGCGCTCGGTCTTCTTTCTCCAATCTTCCTTCACATGTGTCGTCCCTGAGTGGGGTCTTCTATATGTCCAATCACATGTGAAAGGTCTTCAGTTCCTCAATAGTCGCCTATCCACAAGCACGACACTTGTGGTTGGCGCTTTCTTCGTTGGTACCTTGAATGCGTTTGTGTCCGCATCAATTCCCCTCGGGCAAGAAAAACTCAACTCTGACGAGTTGAAACTTTTGTAGCGCTCTAGTAGATCTGGATCAATATCCTGCAATGCGTCGCCCGACAGCCACGTAGATTCAGATGATGGTTTGTTCTTCCACTTGACAAGATACCTTTGGAAACCTCCATCTCTTGTAGATACTATCTCGCCATCCAAGATTTCCTCAATTTCTTCTTTATGGGTAGGTGGAGGAGGGGGTGGAAGGGGTTGGGTAGTAAATTCAGAAAAAGGCCATGAAAGGGACGATGTATCAACAATGGGAGTATGGGCACGGACTAGATCTTCCACATTAAAAGTTGGATTAATGCTCATTTCAGGTGGAAGGTCAACCCGATACGCGTTGAACCCAACCTTTTGTAATATCTTGAATGGTCCAGCATTACGCGCTTGTAATTTTTTTGCAGATCCTTGAAAGAATCGCTCTAGCCTTATTTGCACCATTACAGTCTCCTTTTTGAAATTCTTGCACTCTACGATGAGAATCAGCTGAAACTTTATAATCATCATTGCTCTTATTTAACCGTTGTCTAATTTGTGTATGCAAATCATGAATATGGCGTGCAAATGCATCGGCTGACTCAGAAGACCTTTGGGTAACAGACATAGGTAAGAGATCTATGGGCATTCTAGGTTTATAACCACTTAACAATTTCAAAATGACTCAATCCTGTAGATCTATTAACTGACCCATTATAAGCAAGTTCATTATAAGCAAGTTCAGCAGTTGGTAAAATTAGGTCCCAAGTCTTAACATGTTCACCCACTCGATAACGTAGAACATTTCTAAGGCTACGGTTTACCACTTCAATTTGACCATCTGTTTGTGGGTGGTAAGCAGTAGAAAATTGCAAACGAGTTCCCATAATGTGCCACAGTGTCTTCCAAAAATAGCTAGTAAATCGAACATCACGATCAGACACTATAGTTTTAGGTAACCCATGGAGACGCACCACACCATCAAAAAAGAGACGAACAACATGAGACGCATCCGACGTCTTCGAACATGGGAGGAAATGCGCCATTTTAGAAAAACGGTCCACAACGACAAAAACGGAATCGTGCTTTTTTATAGTCTTGGGAAGCCCAAGCACAAAGTCCATACTAATGTCCTGCTACGGAGCATGTGGCACTAGTAATGGCGTGTACAGTCCGGTATTTTGCTTTCTTTACTTTGTCAGCTGACATGTTCGACACTGCCCTAAAACTTTGGTTACGTCTCGCTTAAGGCTTGGCCAATAGAAACGATCTTCCACGAGAGCAATGGTCTTATCACGACCAAAATGGCTAGTTATCTCTCCTGAATGAAGCTCCCAGATGAGGAATTCACGAAGGGACATACGGGGAATACAAAGTTTGTCTCCCTTGAAAAGAAAGCCATCTTTAAGAACATATTCACCCATAATATGCTGGTCACTAGAGAGCGACGCGTAAGTACCCCCAAAATCAGGACATATGGGGTATTCATCTTTCAGTTGCTCAAATCCAATTACCTCTACACTCAAGGAGTTGAGCAACACCACTCTACTACTAAGGACATCCGCTGGTTTGTTTTCAACCCCAGCCTTGTGTTTCAAGACAAACGAATATTCCTGAAGAAACGCTACCCACCTGGCATGCCTTGGGTTGAGTTTCTTCTGAGAATGCAAATATCTCAAAGCCTCATGGTCAGAAAACAAAACGAATTCTTGCGGTAGGAGATAGTGTCGCCAATGTCTCAGGGATTGCACTACCGCATAAAATTCTTTGTCGTAAGTGGAGTATTTTTGTTTTGCCTCATTCAGTTTCTCACTGAAATAGGCCACCGGGTGTCCTTCTTGACTCAACACTCCACCTATACCGACACCAGACGCATCACACGCTACTTCAAAGACTTTAGAAAAGTCAGGTAGACGCATGACAGGAGCTTCCACCATCTTGCCCTTAATTTCTTTAAAAGCCTTGACTGCGGCTTTAGACCACACGAACTCTCCCTTTTTCATGCACTCGGTAATGGGAGTCATGATCGTGCTAAAACCCCTAATGAACCGACGAAAAAAAGTTGTTAGGCCGTAAAAGCTTCGCACCTCATGAATGTTCCTTGGTTCTGGCCACTCAACTATGGCCTTAACTTTTTCAGGGTCTGCACGCATCCCTTCAGATGACACTATAAATCCTAAGAACACAACTTGGTTAGACATGAATGCACATTTCTTAAGATTAGCGTACAACTTTTCCTTCCTAAGGACACTACAAACTTTCTTTAAATGTTCAAGGTGTGATTCCTTAGTGGTACTATAAATAAGAATATCGTCAAAGTACACCACTAGGAATTTTTTCATGAACGGCCTTAAAGTTTGTGTCATCACCCGCATGAAAGTACTGGGTGCGTTAGTCAAGCCGAAGGGCATGACCAACCACTCATACAGCCCATCTTTCGTCTTAAACGCCGTCTTCCACTCATCTCCTGGGCGTATACGGATTTGGTGATATCCACTCTTGAGGTCTATCTTAGAGAATATAGTGGACCTGGCCATCATGTCAAACATATCATCAAGTCTAGGTATAGAAAACCTATACTTAATAGTAATTTTGTTAATGGCACGGCTGTCCACACACATGCGCCACATGCCGTCTTTCTTTGGTGTCAACAATGCAGGCACGGCACACGAGCTCATACTCTATTGGATGAAACACTTTTGCAGAAGCTCATCAACTTGCTTCTTCAACTCTGCATGCTCTGCAGGGTTCATCCTGTAGTGAGGAAGGTTCGGTAAAGTAGACCCTGGGACAAGATCAATGGCATGCTGTATGTCTCTCATAGGTGGCAACTCATTCGGTAAGTCTTCAGGAAATACATCACTGTATTCCTTCAAGACGGAAGTCACCGCACGGGGCAACTCTAATGGAACCTCAGGTGTAATCTCTCTAGCCACAAGGGCATACACCATAGAATCCTCCTTAGCCTCTTTTTCAAACTCTCTTGCGCTGATTATATGTAGAGACTTAGGTTTGGATTTCCCCATTCCTCTAGGCTCACTTGCCTTCTCATCCTTCTTCTTCCCTAGTGTATTCTCAGGTGGCATGGGATTAAGTTTGATCTTTTTACCGTTATACATAAAAGTACACGCATTCGAACGGCCAAAAATCGTGACATCATTATCGAATAGCCACGGTCTACCTAGGATAACATGTCCCACATCCATAGGTAAAACATCACACCACAGGAACTCTTTGTATGACCCAAACTCGATGGGGACTAGACATTGCTGGGTGACAGGTAGGGATGTCTTGTCAACCCAAGAAACTTTATACGGGTGTAGATGAGGTGTGGATTTCAGTTTTAAGCAATCTAAAGTGCTAGTGGAAATCACATTCTGACAACTTCCACTGTCCACTATCACCTTACAATTCTTTTCACCACACTTGGCAATAGTGTAGAAGATAGTGCTTTGACGCCAGTCAGTACTACTTCTACACTGAGCTAGCACAGGCCTGACTACTGCAAGCGTTGCTTCTCCATCCACTTCTTCTTCATCAGTAAGTCCTCCTTCAGGGTGATATTCTTCAACTTCATAGTCACCCTGGTCATCTCCACCCTCGTGGGACTCGCCTATAACTAAGGTTCTCCCACGGCTCTTCGTAGAACACTGATTAGACATGTGGCCAAGATTGCCACACTCATAGCACCTCACTTGGCTCATGTTACTAGGACCGGCACCAAGACCCCTTTGCCCTTGTCCTCCCTAGTCCTAGGCGGAATGGTCGCCTGTGCCCTAGGTTGACTACCAATATTAGGTCTAGTTCCCTGGGAACTAGATCTAGCACTGGAGTCTCGGGACTCAAAACGACGAACGACAGGAGCCTTCAGATATTGCTCTAACTCCTGCACGACTTGATATGCTTCATCCAAGTTCGTTAAGGGTCGAGTCATAAGCTCGCGCTGAAGATCCGCACAAAGGCCCGTCTTGAAACGTGAGAGCGTTACTAGAGGGTCTTCTCGGAATCACATCGCATCATATACTCTTCAAATTTAGCGATGTAGTCAGCGACAGACATTGACCCTTGGCGTAAGGATTGTCATTGGTCAAGGAGCTTCTGACGGTATGAGAGAGGAAGGTACTTCTCCTTCAACTTCTCTTTCATCTCATACTAATGTGTGATAGGGGCTCTACCAACTCTCTCTATCCTACGCTCGGTGTTGGTCCAGAAGAGCTTGGCTTGACCCACAAGCTTCATCTTAGCAAACCGCATTTGACGGTTTTCCGACATGCCATACCACTCAAAGTAGTGGTCCATGTCAGCAACCCAGTCAAGGAATGCCTTGGAATCCAAGCGCCCATCAAAACTCGGGGCCTCAACTCTCACACTCTTCATCGCACGCTCATCTGGATCATAGCGGTCTTGATGATCACATGTGGCTCGTGCCACTTGCACCACACCACAACCATTACCACGATCTCTATCCTCACTACCACCACGTGTGGCAGCGCATTCTTCAATGATTCCTCCTACTTGGGAGTGCGCATCATCCCTTACAGCGAGGTTTTCCTTTTGGGACGCCGTTGCTCGACCTTAGTCATGGTAGTGGTAATTTGGTTCTCAAGGTGGGCAAACTCACGCTTTTGACCCGCTTCAAAGGGCGGTTATCTTTTGTATCAATTGAGCAAGTTGCTCAGATAACTGCTCGTTATTCATGGTAGGTTGTAGTCCGAAACCTCTACCTCTTCTCGTGGGCATACAATGAAGACTTGAACCAAACTCTACCAACTACTACTACTAGTGTTATGACTTTCAAGATGAATGCGATGAATGCAAAACTTCTATGAACTGACACAATTAAGTTGAAACAGAAATAACTCAAATCCGAAAATTTTTCAGATTAGGAACTTTCTAAATCTGGAAAGTTCCTAAATCTGGAAATCCGGAAAGTTTCTAAAATTGAAAACTTTTTAAATCTGGAAGTTTCTAAATCTGGAAATCTAGAAAGTTTCTAAAATTGAAAACTTTTAAAATCTGGAAGTTTCTAAATCTAAATCTGGAAATCGAAAGTTTTTCTAAATGAAACTTTCTAATCTGGAACTTTCTAAATCTGGAACTTTCTAAATTAACCTAAAATCAAAACCCTAATTTGATAACTCGATCTAGACAAAAAAACCATGCAAGCCTAGGCTTTGATACCAAATTTGACGCAGGACAACCCTAATTATGATGCATGCTCATGAACATAATTAAACACGGAAATAAAAGGAATAAATGATCTAAAATTCTAGCAGTAATCATCATAACTGAGAAAATCATAAAGGAAATATGCAATGGACGGGCCATCACCACAACCATGGAGTATGGAGTTCAATTACTACTTAGGTTGGATCCGGCAAGGGATGAGACCTCCCGATCTTGCATGGTCACAACCCAATCGATCAATGAAGATCACTAGTCAAGAACCAAGAAGTTTCTCGGATTAGGGATTTGAGAATTTGGGGGTTTAGGGTTTAGATCGGTTCTCAAGATTTTGATCGAAGAAGGATTAGCCAAAACTGGAAAATAGAAGGAAGAAAATTATTACCTTGAAGAAGTTGGAGGGTACAAGAAGAAATTAGAAGAAGAAGATCAAGGGAAGAAAAGAAGCACCATTAGAGAGAAGAGAGGAAGGAGGCAACCAAGGGTTTCTTTCTTTCATTAATCAATAGTTGAAATTCGGATTTAGGGCTTTAGCCCACTTAAATAAGCAAATAAAGACATAAAATTACTAAAATACCCCTAGAATAAGCAAATAAGACATAAACTTACTAAAATACCCCTAGAATAAGCAAATAAAGACATAAACTTACTAAAATACCCCTAACTAAGCAAAAACGCGCAAATAACATAAGTACGGGAAAGTTCGGGCGCTCGGTTTTCTCCAATCTTCATTCACATGTGTCTTCTTCTTTCTCCAATCTTCCTTTACATGTGTCTTCCCTGAGTGGGATCTTCTATATGTCCAATCACATGTGAAAGGTCTTCAGCTCCTCAATAGTCGCCTATCCACAAGGACGACACTTGTGGTTGGCGCTTTCTTCGTTGGTACACCTTGAATGCGTTTGTGTCCGCATCAGTACTGGTGGAAATATCCGCCCAGTCCAAAACAATACAATACGGTGCGTATCACACCATATTGGACGCTGAGTCGGACAATATGAGCCGCTATCGGCCAAAAATTTATTTGGCACCAAAAAAGAAAAAAGGAAAAACTCCAAAAATATTGGGAAAATAGGAATAAATGTGAAACAAATCAAAATCTGTCTCTCTCTTTTTTTTCTTTTTCCCCTTTTTATCCCCTATCCCCCCCCCCCCCCCCCCCCCCCCCCCCCCCATTTTGCATGTGTTTTTAGCATGCATTTTGATGTTGTATAAACCCATTGTTAAATAAGAATGTTGTTTGTCAGCTTGTCCTACTGAAAGTCAACCAAATATTTCTAATCAAACATGAATCAAGAATGATTTGGTAGATTAGGGCCTGTTAAACCACAAGACACTACACTGGAAACTTTAACATGTTTATTTCATTGACAATAGTAGGAATATATAGAAGAGGTGAGAGATCTGTGAGAGATTTCAGAGATCTTAACAGATAACATAATCCATCTAAATAGCTTATCTATAGTATGTATAGCTGCACGTGTACAACTGCACATAAGTGTCCTATAACACTCGCCCTCAAGCTGGAGAATATATATCAATCATGCCCCAGCCTGGAACATATATGAAGAAGATGATGACGATTAGCATGGGCCAACACTCCCTAATGGGGACATCGGAGGACCTACTCGGATGTACCAGAGACGAAGATGACCACCCGCATCAGCCAACGTTATTTATGGATGAGAGACGAGTTCCGGATGGGGCCCGTCGAGCCATTTTGAAGACCCTGCATGCATTGGACGTGCATCAGGAACACCCTACCTTGGGATGATGCATGTGGGCTGCTTAGGAGATCATTTTAGTCATAGGATTACTATTTAGTGTCGATCTGACCATTGGATCTTGTCGATAAGGCCATCGGGCCACCAAATCTTTTAGATCTGGGCCCCTTGGACTCTGATATTTCTTTTTTTATGTTTTTTGTTATTTTTAGGATTTATTTGATGGGTGAGATTGATAATAAATGTTTTAGTTTTCTTCTTTTGGACGATGGGCCACTTCACTTAAGTGATTGACATAGTTGTAATTATGATGAATTTTTAATTCCGAATTTTTAATAATCAAAGCACAAGGGGGTGGAGGTCCAACCCTATTGGATTTTGTGATTAAAAAAAAAAAGCTCTTGCTTTCTTCTCCCATCTTCATGCGATTTGAAGATGCTTCCATGCAATTTGAAAGGAAGATTGGTGCGAGACAAATTTTCATCAACGGAGGTGCGAGACAAATCTTCATCAACGGAGGTGTGAGGTCTCCATCTATCCCCACACCATCTTCTTTTTTCTTCCCCATCTAGGTATTTTCTTCAGGTACTTCATCATCCCCATCCCAGATCTCCGTCTTCTCCCAAACTTGACTTTCCTATACCCATCCACAATCCAAACTCTAACCGACCTAAACTCATTCTCCCACGCCACACGTGTGACCGTACGGCAACACGTGTGAATCCCACCTAGCCCCTTTTGACTTTCCATCATCCTTCTATCAAAATCCATTTCTTCCATCCCCAAAACCCTAACCCTAAACCTAAAATCTATAACTTTCCTAGATTTTCCCCGATTTATTAAAAAAAACCCTAATTCCAAAATTCTCAATTCCCATGAACCATAATTCTTCAAATTTCAGATTTTCCCCATCCTAACCCTAATCATAAAACCTACAAATCTATCCCTTGAATGTGGAACGTGCCTATGCTAAATTGGAAGTTCTATCCTTCCGTCAGTCCTAGTTTTAATTGATTTATGTGATTTCTTAGCATGCGGGCATGTGATTTAGGTTAAATTAGATTTTATTTCCTATATCTTTTGTTAATTGAATTACTTTATGGACTCTTTCATAATCTCCACGTTGCATGCTAGCATTACATCATGTGTCCTACATCACTCCCCCTCACACACAACATCTTTAGATAGATGACCTTCAAGTGCTACTTGTCAGTAATTGAGTTTTCTTCTTCTGTTAAATCTTCTCTCCAATAGAAGGCCATCTAAACTCGACAACCATCAACCCACCAAACAACAATTCACATGCAAAATCCTTTAAAACACACACGTGCAACACTGCACAACTGGTGAGTGAACTACACCCACAATAGTTGAGAGGATCACACCCACAACGACATGAGAAGCACCTACCGATACAAGCCCACATAACCCATTTTTCCTTAATGGACCGGCTCACTCCCATATCAGTGGTTTTATGGTTATGATATTGTGGACACGTCCGTATGGTAACGGATATTTAAAACCATGGTCTAGATGCATTTTTCTACAAGTTATCAAGTGGGTATCCTCTTCTAATGCAGAGCTGTGGCATCTCCTTTATCTTTAGTGATACTCAAAAGATTTGTTCCAATTTAAGTGCATCTTTTAGCAATGCCCTAAGAAAGGCTAACGAGGTTGTCGATTATGTTGTGGAAACGGGGTAACTTGTTGGATCCTCGTTACCTCTCCCTAATTATGGCAGCTGTTCATGTCTCTTCTATTTTTCATTCACAATTTTTTTTTTTTTTAAATAATAATAATAAATAAACAAATCATGATTTAAAATGTCTTTATATATAGAAATTGCAGCTTGCTGATTTTCCAAGGTATTAGTGATTGCCACATTGTGGAGTGTCCATGTTAATAAGTATTATGTACAAGTCTTGAAGACTATTGCATCAGTTCTAGATGTCCTCCAACTAGCACTGGAAGGCATATGGAAAGAAAATAGCAGTGGAAAACAGAATGCAACTTACATCCATTCTAATCATAGTTGACCACAAAAACTGACCACAATAAGATAAGGAACATAATAAAAGGGCCCAAAGATGGAAATTCACCAGATTTAAGAGTAGCAAGACAATTAAGAGATAAAAGCTGACAAAGTATATTAAGGTCCATGACGTCCCCATCAAATCCCGGTAGCTCTGAAAAGTGAAAAATATAAATTATGAGACAATTAGCAATTTCCAAAAAAAGTAGAAACCTCAAATCCAACTTTCTGGTCCAGCTACCTATGCTACAACACATCATATTAGTTACAGACTTACAGTGTTTCAAATAGCACTTGTAGTGTAGCGGTATTGTAGCTAAATAGCATAAATCCCTTGTAGCGTACGCTACAGCTATGTAGCGTTAGTAGCATATGCTACAATGTATTTTATTTTTTATTTTTAGTTTTGTTTATTAAAAATGATGTGAAACTCACATTATATTAAAATTAAAAAAATTAAAAATATAAAGTTAAAACCAAACCTTTCTTTGTTTAATATCACTTAAAATGGTGGTGATCCTTTGTTAAAGTTGTGAAACTCACACGCAAAAAAACCTTTAAAACCAGACTTAAAAGAAAAAGGGTTTCGGAAAACCCTCTTTGTACATCTATATTGTACTTGATACTCTTAACCTATTGAATTTTTATTTCTTTTCATACGTAAGTTGAATTAGGCAATATTAATTAAAGTGGTTTGCTTGGTTGTTGATGTGATATTTATTTGATTTGGTTTATGACTTTATATGTGGATTGGCTTTTGATAAATGGCAATTAATAACTTGTTTGAACATGCTTATACTTGAAAAAATGAATCAACTTTTATTTTATTTATTTTTTTTTTTGCTTTTTTCTTACTATTTGCCATATTTATCCTATTTTTAAATAAAAAATAGAAGTATCGTGTAGCTTACGCTACATGCTAAGCTATTTACACTACACGCTACATAGGGCTGAATGCTACGCAACATGCTACCGCTATTTAAAACACTGATTAGTTACAAGAAAATGGTAAAAATATTGACTACAGTGCAAATGTTATAACAGGCAGTTGCATGAGAATTAGCACATTGTGAAATAGAAAGAGTTGTATACGACAATAGAAACAAAGTCGCTCAACATGTAACAGCTTGGTTACATGGTCTCAGAACTGAAGAAATATATAGGGAATGCATGGGTTGGAACAAGCACCAGCATCATGATTTGGCATCTTCAATGCAAAAGGACAGGGAATTGTTGTGATGCTTTTATATGTTGACAGCTTGATAATCACTAGAAGGTCAGAGATGCAATGGTCAAAGTATGAAATGAAGTTTTGGTTCATTTAGACAGTTCAAATACTTCTTGCATTAACAGGAGCATATCCCTGGTCACTGCAAATCAGTCTTAAGCCTTTTGATCCATTTAAATGTAGCCTTTCCCTTATGAAAAAGGGAACTTCTTTTTTTGAAGGTAACATAAATATTATTGAAGAAGCGCTGAGGTGGTGCAAACTACAGTCCAGAAAACAGAAAATTACACTTTTTCAATACATCTAAACAAGAAGCCCATTCAGCTACATAAAATATTGTCCTACTTACGATCAATTCCTCCCTCTTGCTTTCCTTTTGAAAGCACATTCCATTTCTTTCTCCCCAAATTGCCCAAAGAGCAGACAATAAGCAAGGCCTCCACATAACCTTCACTTGATTTCGAAAACCCACTCTGTGACATGCCATGAAAAGATCCCTAATTGAACGAGGCATTGACCAAGCTAGATTGAACCTTCTTAGAAATTCATTACACACTTGGCGCGCGAAGGGACAATGGATGAAAAGGTGAGTGAGTCAATCAGCATTAGACAAACACATAAGGCAAATATTGGGAAATATCATTGACCACTTTTGGAGATTGTCGACAATCAAAATCCTTTTCCTCCCCACAAGCCACCCAAAGGCTGCAATCTTTGAAGGAGCTCCATAATCCACACATGACATGTTTGCCCAATCTCCTCACCCCTCCTCAAGAGCATGAAATAGAAGGATTGGACCAAGAAGTGATCTAACTTGTCTTTCCCAAATCATCCTGTCATGATTGTTGCTTATTGAGTTGCAAAGTTGCAGACAAGCCAGGAGTGACACGAACTCATTCACTTCTTCATCACAAATGTTTCGGCGACAAAACGGGGACCACACAACCGACTCTCCACACAATGAGTAGCACCTACCTAGAGGTGTACATGAACCGAACTAGCTCAGTTAGCTCGCTCGACTCGACTCGAAAAAGCTCGATTCGACTCGGTTCGAAGCTGAGTTCGAGCCGAGTCAAGCTGATTTTTTGAGCTCGAAAATGAGTTCGAGCCGAGTTCGAGCTGGCCCCAGCTCGACTCGACTCAGATCAAACCCAGCTCGAATCGAACTTGGATCAAACCAGTTCGGTTACTCAGTTACTTTGATATTGATGTTGCTCACCAAGTGTTTGATGAAATGACTCAAAGAAGTGTGGCTAGTGGCAAGGAAGGTATGTATATGAAACCAACACCCTTTTTTTCTTGATTTTTATGTTGCTTAGAGGTGTTTGATAAAATACCTGTAAAACCATTGCTATGTCTCAAATACAGTGAGATTTTGAAGGTGTAGTACAGGTGTTTGTGAAAATGCTGCAATGGCGAACTCGGCTTGAACTGGCCCGAGCTGCTAATCGAACCAAGCCGAGTTGGCCAGTCAGGCTCAAAGATTGAGCTAAGCCGAGGTCAGCTAGTGGCCAAGCCGAGTCGAGCTGAGGCCAGCTCGACTCGGTTCGACTCAATGTACACCCCTACACCTAGCAAACCACTATATCAATCCGGAGCAAGGCGGGACATGTTCGGGAATACAACTTCTAAGGGTAATTCACCCCTTCATACGTCCTCCCAAAATGGAAATTTACTAGAAAGGAGGAAACGAGCTTCACTAAGGTGAAAAGGAATTACGGATACAGAGAAGATCAAAGAACCCTTCTTTCGTTGAAACATTGGTCACCTAACCGCCTTCTCTTTTCTCGATGCCATGCCAAAAATTTCATTGTAAAGAAAAGAAGGCCTGGAAAGACCCATATGTTGAGCATGAAATAACATCATTCGCTTCAATCCCCCTCAAATATCAACGACCTGGAGAACCTACCTGAAAAGATCATATAATCTCTCGAAGCTTGTCTCTGCTTCTGACAAAGAATCCATCAGTAGAACTGGAAAAAAGAAATGATTTTGGCCTTTGTTGTCTCAAAGGACGCCTCCGATTCTGCAATCCCTCGTATTTCAAAGACGAGACATCGAAATTCAATTTTAACCAACCACTAGGTGGGATCTTCCACCATAGGGTCACATTATCCCTCTCCTTATCACAGTTTGTCACGAGCAGCCAATTGAAGACTGAAGGAGCCAGCCCATGAAATTTGGACTTCACGAGGACCCACTCTATAAGTGTTGCTCTTCATTCTCTTTTCTACCTTTCAAAATGGCTCTATCATATTCCTAAAAATAAGATGGTGACATATTCTCAACAAATAGTAAAAAAAGACATCTACCATAGGATTCTACCCCTTACCTTGAAAGGCTTGCTTCCCTACATTTTAACCACGTCACCAAATTTTGATGGAATATCCAAGAAAACATGAAGAACTTGAGAAAATAGCTTCTAGATTCTCTAGCCACATTACAACGAAGCAGTTCTTCCTTTTGCACATGGAGCAGAAGTTGCAAAGTCTATGTTTCGTACAGTAACAGTGGTAAAGGAATTTATCGGCCAAAGTTGTTAATGCAAACTCCTACACCCTGGTGAGACCACTAAACCCCACCAATGAAATTAGATCAACCAGTTAAAATATATATTTAGCCAAGTATACGAATCAAGTGATCTGCTTATCTCACAAGTAAAAATACTATCACTCGCATGATTCCATAATGAACAAGGAGACCTAGTGAAGCCATATGCAACTATTTAATCATGTGTATTCTCAGATGATTCCATAATCGACAAGGATACCTAGTGGAGCAATAAGTAACTATTTAATCATCAACAATATCATCGCCTTCTCCCAGGTATTTGGGGCTAGCTTCATGAATCGTGTTTCACTAACAAATCCTATATAGGGCCCTATAATTGACATGTGAACAAGCTTTCACATCCCTTTTTGCCACTTCAATCCAAGCCCTTTAGACCTCCCCTCATTGTGGATATAAATTGGATACAATGTATTATGTAGGACGAGTTTGGTGCACAATAACAGGCTAACAAGCAAAATGGAGTGTGACACTATAAGACCCGATGCCCCAGAAATCTGGTTTGTACACATGATAGCCGTTGGCTGTAGGTCCATTGGCCCCGAGAATGTTTTGACTTGATTATAATGTTGTTCTATTATCGAGCCGCAAGCTGTATTTCAACCTGATGTCCGAATGTTAAGATATGGACTTAAAATTAAACAATCTGAGAAATGACCATTATGTCCTTCTTTTAGGTGGGGCTCCGCCATTATCGAGTTTTCAAAATCCGTTAGGTCGGAGATCCTAACCGTTGTGGTCGTAGTCAAGTTACGGAGTTACTGGTGAAAACAGCATGTCAATAGGACACCCGGATTGTAAGTTATGCATAGAGATGCACATATATATTTTGAGAAAATATACTCAAATAACCTTGATGTTTTTCAAATCCTTGGAATATGTTAGTTCAAATCACTTAAATAACCTTTTGTTTATTGCTACCATAAGTTTAAATTTCTCAAAATCAACACAAAACATCCCATAACCCTCATTTGTAGATAAAAGCTAATTTAAGACCCTTTTTAAGCCCATAAATAGGAAAACCTCTTTCAAACATTTCATTTCCAGCACTCTAATTGGGGAAAAGAAGAAGAAGAAGAGGAAAAGAAGAAGAAGAAGAAGAAGAAGAAGAAGAAGAGGTTGAGATCCAATCCTCTGTTAGTTAAAGGCGAGTGCATAAATTAGGAGCACGCGTGTACGTTGGGGTTTCCTTCAAAACCCTCTTGCTGGAATTGTTGTATTAGGGTTAGGTTATCGCTGAATTTTATTTAAGGTCAGATTCTTGCTAGATTTATTGCTGGAATTGTTGTATTAGGGTTAGGTTATCGCTGAATTTAATTTAAGGTTAGATTCTTGCTGGATTTATTGCTGATTTTACTGTTTTAGGGTTAGGTTTTTATTGGCTTTTCATTTAGGGTTAATAGATTTTCATAGATTTTCATAGGTATTGCTGGAATTAGATATTGTTGGAATTAGGTATTGCTGGAATTAGGTATTGCTGGAATTAGATATTCCTGGAATTATGTATTCCTGGAATTTGGTATTGCTGGACTTGGGTATTGCTAGAATTAGGTATTACTGGAATTATAAAGCCCCATAAACGATAATTTGTTGCTGGATATTCTTTTAAAGCCCTAAGCAGACTAACTTTTCTGATTTCAATTCGTTCGGTTATTGCTGGATTTTCTTACGGGTATGGCTGGATTTGTTGAGTTAGTTAATTAGGTTATAAATGGAAGATTAGATGATAGATATGATTTCGTTTTATTTAAAGTTATACGTCTTTCTAACGGTTTTTCTCTTTGTTGCTTACAATATCCGCCCGCTACCTGTTTGATAAATTGTTTCAAAGAAATATCCTTCATCCTTTTAATGTAGTTACTTCTTGAGAAAGAGCATGCTTGTAGCATGAAGTTTTATAGCAGAATAAATCCCAATTGGAGTTAGATTGGCTAAGTCATGTGCATATCATATGCATGATTCCTAGTTGTTGTATCATTGTATGCTTGAGAGTGAATGATTCATCTCATGATATGGTGATCATAGTGGGTTGTGGTGCGACACACGATGTGTCTATGATGAGTATGTAAACCGTCTAGATACATGATGTGTTACATGAGATCCTTATAAGGAACTTAAATGTGGAACTTAAATGTATGAGGAGATCACATGAGAGAGGTCGTCCTATGCTTGCCTTGAAAACCATGACATGTTGTGCTTGTATGTGAGCTTATGCATATGAACATACTTTGTTATAACTTGAGTTGGACACCATACCGGAAATGTATAATTCGACAGGACATGATTAGAGGGTCCGTGTGTGAAAGTCCCTAAACCCCGATCGGTACCATTGGGAGTGACCAATGCTTAGACCGGGTGGAAGAACAAAGCGCTGAAATGCTGAAATACCAAAGTAGGCAGCAACTCCCACCGACGTGTGTCGATTGGTTGAGAGGTTTGACCTGACCTGCTTATGGACAAGCAAAGATAGGTTGTGTGTGGCGAGCTCGTAAATTGTCCACTATCGTTTTGCCAGGCGACTTATAACTTCTCACTGTTAGGCAGATAGTGAGGTGCAACACAAGTGGGTTAGACTAGTTCGGCCCGTGAACTATGTAGTCCCACCTCTGTAATTGACCATGGTGGAAAAGGCTATACAAGTGGGTAGAAGTCCCACCTCTGTTTTAGACTTTGGTGATCCTTGGAAAATATGGAAAGTTGTGGAAATGTTGAAAGAGTGTGTATGTTACAAGTGGGTAGAAGTCCCACCTCTGTATATAATAAAAAAAATGATTTGGAAGCTTGTGCATTCATGTGCATTAAATGAGCATGACATGAAATATGCATTTTCACGGCACACGCACTCACTAGGCTTAGTAGCTCAAGCTTTCCTTTCTATTTTTTTTCAGGTGAGAGTATGGAGCTGCAGGAGTAAAGGCTACAGACGTCCTTTTTGTTTTGTACATATCAGTGTGTATAGTTTTTTTTGTAATACCCTGCATATGTACATCAGGTATAGTAAATATGACGTGGTTTATGTTTTGGTTTTGCCCTGAGGTGCTCAGTTGTACACAGTAATATATATTGAATATGATGAAATTTTGAGAAATGCAACGTGTTTGTTGGTTTTACTTTCAGAAATCCTCCTTGTGGAGCCCCGCTTATGGGACTTAGTATGTGCTACTTGAAAGTCCCAAGAATCGGAGTTCTACGGAGGCTGTCAACCAAAATTTAGTGTATAGTAATGTGGATTACCAACACTAGATTTAGGGTCGTGACAGACACCTTAATTGATCAAGCTAGGTTACTTGAACACTTCAAAATTGGTAGCATAGTTGTGCCCTAAAGTGAAAATGCATACCCATGATGTACCTGTGCCATAATACATCATACCCAGGTCATATAGCATACAAGCACAATAAACAATTATACAAATTAATGGTGATTTCCTATAAGTACTTTACTTGGCAAGGGCAACAATTATAATAGAATATATATAGAAAAGGTTATACCATCATAGGATTAAAATTACAAGTCATACTATGAAACTTTGGGAGAGAGTGATTGAGCAAAGATTAAGGCATGAGGTGAAGGTATCAGAAAATCAATCTGGTTTCATGCCACGAATGTTGACCACTGAGGCTATTTTCCTACTAAGACAGCTAATGGAGGAATATAGGAAGAGGAGGAAGGATCTACACATGGTCTTTATTAGACTTAGAGAGACTTAGAGAGAGCAAAAAATGGGGTCCCTAGAGAGTTCATCTGGTTCGTGTGGGGAAAGAAAGGAGTTCCAAGAGGATATATTGACATGATTAAGGATATCATGAGGGAGCAATAGCAAACATAAGGGCTACTAGTGGAGAGACAAGTGAATTTCCAGTTACTATAGCCTTGAACCAAGGGTCGGCTTTGAGCTAGTACCTTTCTGCTTTTGTTATGGATGAGTTAAGAAGGCATTTACTAGAAGAGATCATGCGTTGTATATTGTTTGTAGATGACATAGTTTTGATTTACGAGACGAGGGAGAGAGTAAATGAAAAGCCAGAACTATGGAAGGATGGCTTATAATCTAAAGGTTTTAAAATTAGTCAGACAAGAAGAAAGTAAATGAAATGCAATTTTAGTAACAATAGGAGTAAAAATGAGTAAGTAGTTAAGATGGTTGACTAATAAGTTCCCAAAATGACCACTTTCGATATCTCGGGTCAATAATTTAGGAGAACGGAGTGATTGAGAAGGATGTTGCTCATAAAATTAGACCTAGTTGGACAAAGTGGAGATGTGTCTCTGGAGTTTTATGTGATCACCAATTCAACACATACAAATGAAACTAGAAGGGAAATTATAGGTATAAGATCAACAATGCGTTATGGGATAGAATGTTGGGTAGTAAAGGAACAACATGTTCATAGGATGAGCGTAGTAGAAATAAGACTGTTGAGATGGATGGGTGGCAAGACAAGGAAGGATAGAATCAAGAATGAATTCATTTGAGGGAACTTAGGAGTAGTACCAATGGGTAATAAGATGAAGGAAACTACATTCAAATGGATTGGCCATTTGCAACAGAGACCAAGAACTACATTGGTTAGGAGTGAGTTGGTTTAAGTTGAAGCCTCTATAAGGGTAAGTGAAAGCTCAAAAGGACATGGGTGGAGGTAGTAAGACAGGACTTGAGGACCTATGGTTTAACGGAGGACATGGTAACTGATAGAGTGATATAACGAAACGAGATTTATGTAGTTGGCACCAATTAGTTGGGATAAGACTTTGATGATGATGATGATGATGAAAGGCGTGCATTACCCGTGTCAATGTGGTTAGACGACAAGTACGGGTCGTGTCTCTAGAGGTTGAAGACCTTACACATGTGTTCGTGACCGGTGTAAGTTGCTTAAATGAGACATTTGGACTGTTGGATTACGAGGATGGTGTGATCGGACCGTTGGATCGTCACGGCCCACCTTCATTGTGCCACCTTCACAATGCTATCACCAGGGCCCATTGGGCATCTTGAACTTAAATTTAGTTTATGAACATTTGATTTATTTGAGTTTTGGGACAGTGTGCGCACAATTTTTGTGCGCTTTTTTTTTTTTTTGAAACTTTTTTTAGTAGGGGTATTTTAGTAATTTCATGTAATTACGAATTTATAAGGGTGTTTTGCCCTAAACCTAAAGGATGCTTTCTCATCCTCTACTTCTCTCTCTTTCTTTCTTTTCTTAAAGTACACTTTTCTTTAAACCTATTTTCTTCATTTTCTCCTAAAATCTTTAGATCTAGAAGCTGATCCTGTTTCTTTTTATCTAAATCCTTAGATCTTGAAAGATTTTCATCCCCACATTTACATATTTTGACCTTCTTCAAATCCCATCACCCAAAGCCTTAAATTTGAAGAACCACCATTTTTTTTTTCTAAATTTTTCAGATTTCCCAATCCAGAAAATTCCTATTTTCTGGATTAAAAAATCCACTTAGATCGTTGGACGGACCTATCGCAAGACAAAAGTTCTATCTTTCGCCGGATCCAACTAAATTCAGATTTGAAGATTCAATACTTCGTGTTTGTGATGGATGGCCATGATCATTGCTGCATTAACCTTATTTCCTTCTTGTGTTTATGATGTATAAGGCTGATTTTTTTAATTTTGTTTTTAAAGATTGCATAAATCTGCCCCTTTCAAATGCCACATTCATTTAAGGTTGGATTAGACTGTCCTACACCAGAAAAGGTCACAACTCACAAGTTCTTCTACAACAGCATTAATACCTACCATAAATGCAAAAAAGGGCAAAAAAAAAAAAAAATCATAGATTATGGAGAATCTTAAGAAGTTCTCATTACCTGCATCCACACTTGCCAGTTTCCCATGACCAACAAATTGAAAAGTGTCACCATCCCATTTGGATAGTCGTTGAAATTGAAAAGTAGATAGCTTACTTTGTTAAGGACATTTGCACAAGGAACCGAAAGTTCTTCCAAAGATAATTAAATAACATGGGTTGAGCAATGCACAAGGAATACGAGAATTCTAGCGCATGATAAATTCAGTTATTGATTTGTCCATAAACAAATGCAAGTGCAGGTGTGCTATCTTTGAAAAAAGCAATGCATGGTGTTGATTAGCAAAATCAATTCCAAAAAACAAGTTACTTTCTGAAAACACTATATTTCCATACCAACTTTCAATAGTGAGTTAATTCAAATAAATCGATTGGTATTAGAAAAAAGCCGTTAACAATTATAAATTAATAACGCGATGGATAGTTGAGAAAAGCATTATATGAAGGATACTCATTGTCAGAAAGATCTGTTCCTCCCAACTTCGGATTTCCAGAGTTGACTATTCCACCAAAGAGCTATAAATGAGAAGCATAATATTAGAAAAATGCTTTGTTTGTTATAAAATGATTGGGCAATTGACAATTTGAACCTTTTTCCAATATGTAAAACTATAATAAGATGATTCAACCACATTGTTAACAGTATGTTATTGAATGCACCACAAGTAAACTAAGAAAAGGTAAAAGGAGAAGCAACTTTTGACACTATCATTGTATTTAAATACAAATAATGAACTTGATGGGTTCATGATGGCATTCTATAGAAATAAAATTGGGATGTAATTCAAGATGATCTATTGTTGATCTCCAATGAGTTTCATGCAAGGGCACATATCCACAAGGGAGTTAATTAGACCTGAGTCATTCTTGCTCCGAAGAAAGGGAGTTTAGCTTGGTGGAAGCTTTACGTAAAATCTTGGCCAAAGTGCTAGCGAGTAGAGTCATGTTCAATTTCATTTCTCCATTCCAAGGTGCTTCGTCAAGGGTCCCCATATTATATACTGCATTCTTATTGCAAATGAGTATTGGATTCGAGAATCCGGGCATTGTTTGCAATGTGGAAAAGGCTTAGTTAGGGTGAAGTGGTTGTTCCTTGTACCTTTACTCAGTAAAACAGCCTTTGGTATAAAGCAAGAAAGTCAATTTGGAGTTGCATTCCAATGGCTTAATGGCTCAATTCTCGATTCGGATTAATTGTGCTCCTAAAGAGTGCTTTAAACACTTGAGAGGTCTCTGCTAAGGGGATCCTTGATTTCCCTTCCTCTTCTCTATCATTGGCAAAGGCCTTAGCAAGTTAATTCTTAGTGCTTCTAACTCGGCCATCCTTCAAAGCTTCTTCGCAAGAAATTAGGGTCTCTCCATCTCTCACTTAAAATTTGCTGATGATACAATTCTCCGCAAGTCATCCACACTCAAGTTGGGATCGCCAACGCCTTTTTGAGATTTCACGAAGCAGTCTTAGTGCTTTAGGGTAACTTCAGCAAGAGTGCAATTGTCAGGGTTGGATAGGACATTAATGCTGTGGAGGCCTTTTCTCTTTTTGTAGTGTAGATTAGTATCACTCCAATGACTTACCTTGGTCTCCCCTTGGAGGCTAACCCGAGGTTGTTTGCTATGTGGCATATGGAACCCTATGAATGTGATTGAGCATTTCAGGAAAAAGGTTGGCTAGATGCAACAGGTATCGCTGGCTTGGTGGTGCCACATAAACTCATATCAAATCTACTCTTACTAATCTCCCTACATATTACCTCCTTGTTTAAGAGACCGTCTAAGGTGAAGAGTCCTTCAAGAAGGTTGAAGATGAGGGCATAAATTCCATCTCATAAATGCGAGGATGTCCAAAAGTCAAAGGAGGAAGGTTGGATGGGTATTTGTAGAATTGAAAATAAAAAATGGGCTCTCTCGGCTAAATAGTAGTGGAAGTTAGGTAAAAAAAACAAGAGGTTCTTTACAAAGCTATTATTGCAAGGAAATGTGGGGAGGTCAAAGGGTGGTAGGCCTGGCAATGGGAGGGCCCAGGGTTAGTTCTATCCTGGATTTGGAACTTGTTGGGTCGGGTCTATTCAAGATATTGATTTTTTTGTGCAGTAGTGAAGAATGGTAAATAGGCCTGCCAATTGGTGAGCCTGGGATTAGTTCAAGCCCAGATTCAGGTCAGGCCTACCGGGCTGAGCCTATTCAAAATATTGATTTTTGCAGGCCTAGGCCCGGACCAATACTAGCTCTATCAGTAAAGGGTATTTTATTTGGAAAGCTACTGCTAAATATTGGGATTCTTTAAAGGGGATGACGAAGTCTTCACAACGAGGGTGAAATTTAAACTTGGTCCAGGCAAGAGGTTCGTTGTGGGAGGATCTTTGCTTTTAGACAACACCCTTGCCAACATATTCACTATACTTACATGTGTGGAGTATCCTTGTCAGGCCTAGGCACAATACCCTCACTTTCCAGGCCTAGGCCCAGCCCAATACTAGCTCTTATCAGTAAAGGGTATTTTATTTGGAAAGCTACTGCTAAATATTGGGATTCTTAAAAGGGGATGACGCAGTCTTCACAAAGAGGGTGAAATTTAAACTTGGTCAAGGCAAGAGGTTCATTGGGGGAGGATCTTTGCTTTCAGAAAACAACCTTGCCCACATATTCACTATACTTAGCTGCTTGAAGTATCCTTGTCAAAGTCTCAAGGACTCTTATGAGTTGGCAGGAGGAAGGGTAAAGTTTGAAAGAAGCCTTTGAGAAAATGAAATGGATATGGTGTTGGAGCTCCATGACAATATTCAAAAAAAGAAAATTTGCTCTCCCAACATTGGCTTCATTTTCTTTCACAGTTGTGTTTGCTAGCAGTCCTCAGGAACATATGGGGGGAACGTAACATGCAATGCTTCTGCAATAAGCAGGGGCCTTGGGAAGAAACCCTTTCGAAAGCACAGAGGGAAGTTCTAGATTGGGCAGCCAGATCATGTCTAGTAGATATTAATGTGGCACAATCTGTTTTGGGGGTGTAATAGTGGCTCTGTTTTGTTGTATCTCTTGCTGTTTTGTAATTTTCGAAAGGGATTTTAATAAATAAAATGCATTACCCTTCAAAGGAAAATAATTTGCCTTCATTTATTGGAGGGAGAAAAGTCATTTGATCATCTATTTATCTATTGCAAGATGGGTTAGACCATTCGGTCTTGATTTTTCACCTATTCAAAATTGATTGGACCTCCTAACAGAAATTGCAGAACTTGTTGATGGTTGGAACAACAGTTCTAACAAGCCTAGAAGCAAAAAATAATAATAATAATAAATAAATACATGCAATCAAGTGGGGAATTTGGAAGGAATGGAATAAAAGAACCAGCCCTCATTGTTGGCCAAAGTCATAATCAAAATGCTTCTCAGGATTTGGGTCAACCATCAGATGTGCTCAAGCGGATCTTCATTTCCGAACTTCTTCACAAGCGGAGGGTAGTGATTGACAACTATCACACACCGCGAAAAGAATCTGAAGCATGTATACTCCCTCCTAGGTGATGCGGAAAGCTTAGTGCTTATGGAAGCTCCATGGGCAATCTCGATACCTTATCCATTTATATTATCGTTTTCTGACGATGGGTTCAAGATTTCAAGTAGAGTAACTTTTAGCGATTAAAACCATCGTCTCTTACAGGGTTGGTGGAAGTTTTTTGGCAATCAAATATAAGATCTTTTGGTGATTAATCGCAATGTCTCTTATCATATTGGTAGGAGCTTGTTGTTGAGGGCAATTCGTGTGATGCACTTGGGCCATTGAGAAATGTACATCTCTTTGGTGTCCCATTTTTATATTGAATGACCTTAGAATTCACACATCCTCCGTGGAGATTGTCTTTCGCCACATTTGTAGGGAGGCTGGTTTCTACATCGGTGACATGGGTTTGGGGAAAGAAATAAGTCAAGAGAGGCAATCCTTGAAGTTCTAAAGGCATATCTTTGCAATAGAGAACAGTTATTTTAAAAGGGAAGGTGGGAATTTGGTGACTCTAAAGAGTGGACAATAGTTATTATAAATAGACCTTTTTCTTGGTGAAAAGGATAGAGCAGTCAAAATGCAGGTATAATAAGTTATAGTAAGTGAACCCTTAATAATGCAGCATAGACTAGTGGTCTTACATGTGCATGTTGGGAGCTAGCAAGAGGTAAAAGTAAAAATCGCCCAAAAAAATAAGACTGTGGAACTTTAAATGAGAAAGGTTAGTTATATTTAGAGAGAGAATGATAAAAGAAGGCAAGTGGAATTTTGAAGCAAAGGTTAGGGAGGCATAGAAAGAGATGGTTGACTATATAAAAAAGGGTAGCGAAAGAAGGGCTTGGGGAATGAGGTACAAAAGGCAATTAGCAAATCGGATAGTAGATGTCTTCACCAATGCCACATCAACAGTGCACCTCAAGAGCATTATCATCAAACTCAACATCAACGAGATCCATGCTCCAACTTGAGTGGGAGTGTTAGTGTGCACACAGATTTGTGTACACCTGTAGTGTACCATATACATAGGATTAAGTTTAATAGGATGAGTTTTTATGTTTCCTAATTCATTTTAGTCTCTAATCCTTGTTGCTTTTCTCTTTTAGACTCCAATTGTAATTAGGATTTTAGTTTAATCATCTAAAAAAAAAAAAAAAATCAAGGAAGAGGGTGGTAACGAGAACATCCTTCTCTCTTCTTCTTCTCTTTCTATTCTCTAGTTTCTCCATCCAGTCTTTCAAAAGGATGGGACAATTCCAATAGAATTTGAGCCAAGTGGATGAAGCGGAGATGCCTCTGGAGCATGATGTGATGGCCACATATATCAATAGACTTCAAAAAAATGTAAGACAACTAATTGACCAAGATTGAGTGTTGTAGACACGAGGATGTCGAGAGACTGGTAAAAAGGGAAACATTGGCTAGGTTGAAGGAACTGCAAAGAGGATAAGAGGAAGACCTAAAAGGAGTTGGATTGCTGTGGTGAAGAGGGAAATGAAGGCTTGTTCACTTACTGAGGTTAGGATTACAGGATTTATAAAAGTTGGACCCAAGTAGCCAGGACAAGGCATTGATGATGATGATGACACCGGCGCCAAGGAGGATGATTGAATTACTTTAGTGGTTTTCATTTTATGCTTGCTAATTAAAGAATTGGAAAAATTTTAAGGCAACTATAAAACATTTTAAAAACTGCTCAGAAGTCAGAAGAAACATTATTTTGAACTTATGACATAAGCAATGGCTTAAGTATTGCATGAGGTTGAGAATCAAGGAAAAAGATAACACTTGAGGCCTAACAATTTTAAGTTGCATATTGTGCACATCATATACATATCAATCATCATAGTTGTATAATAGTTATTAGTTGTCTTAAAAAGTATTGTGGCATAGAGTAAATAACATCTTAGCATGTATTACTCGTAATAGAGCATTTGAACAATTTTAATTTCACATAAAATGTTCAAGAATTCTGAGCCTTGGTTTAGCAAATTATTCCCCTTCTATATTTTTTTTTTCTTAATTTCAAAGTCAAGAATTGACAAAGAAGACAAAGTTATTGAAAAGTTGTAACACTCATAGTCACTACATACCTGTAAACCAAGAGAGCAATAAATGCATAACACACAAAAAATAGTCCCAAGATATGGCATCAAGCTTGGTATGAGGGTTAAGAATGTTGCCACAAAAGCTCTATAGCGTTGAACATGCATCAAAAGCCTGATCAATCTCAACATCCTCGCAATTAGAAGGTACCGTATCCTATTATCAAGAAAGACACATCATTAATATGTATTTTGTAAGTGTTCAAGTGAATTCACTTTGTAGAGAATCAAGACACTAGATATGTATAAAAATTGTCTTCAAAATGCAACTCTGTTAATAGCTCATCCGCTTGTCCCTCTTGTGAGGTTCTTACACGTTCTTAGAATTGCATGGCTATCAAGAACCTCATCAATTGTTAAACATGTCACTATCATCATTATCATAGCCTTTCTACTAGCAATTTGGGGTTGACATTTAAATGGTAAGTTGGCAAAAGTTACACAAACAACTGCCTACTAGACATCAGCCTCTTGCTTTGGAACTGGCCATGGCAGAGGCTCACATTGGTAACGGTCACATGCCAACACAGTTTGTTGTGTATTAAAAGAACAAAAGGGGCAACTGCCAAAATACACAGAAAAAAACTGCATACATTTAATGGCAATCCACTGCATTGGTTTGAGAGTTTATCTGCCACTAGTCTCTCTTGAGGTACAACCGTACAAGGGAAACCTTCAGAAAATCAAAACTGCGAAGAACGTAAAAGGGAAACCAATAGGAATTTAACATTGGCTTTTTGATTAGTTAAGGATTTGAGTAAAAGGCTATAACTATAGCAATATGTCTGGAATGGAATAGACTAAGACACTTTGATTATTGAATGATTGAGTTCTTTTTAGTAGTTTAATCTTTATTTCCTGGGATGGGATTCAAAACTCTACTGGTGCAATGCCTCTCGAGCCCCTTCGGTGAGATGCCATTGGGTTACCTGTGGAGTGACTTGGCATATGTTTCTTCTACTATTATTTCTGTATATTTGCTGCATTTGAAACTATTGGAGTTAAAAGTGCGGCATCTTGGAGAAGATTAAAGACTAAATTGACAACTATTTTCATCTTCATTCAATTTCAATTGTAGTTCTTCTATACTTCAACAGTTCAGTGACTTTCAAATAGAATGCAAATGGACAGTTTCATGCCCTACAGTTATACATCTCAGTGCTGTGAAAGCAGAATAGAAATGAAAAGTTTAGTGGTTTGAAAATAAATAGTAGGTTGGCCTACAAAATTACAATATAATGGCTTGTAAATGGACAATCTGGTCTTTATATGAACTGTACACTTCAGTTGCCAGGAAAGGATATGCAAATGAGCAGTTCAATAACTTCAAAGTGGCAGTTTTCTGGCCTAAAAATGTACGTTTGAGTGGGCATGACAGGCAGATTTCAAATGGACAGTTTGATGGTTTGAAAATGGACAGTTCAATGGCTTCAAGACAGAAAATCCATTACCCAGTACATATACATTTCAGTGCCTACAAATGTAATGGAAGTTTAATAGCTTGAAAATGGATAGTTTAGTACCCTGCAAATGTAAATTTCAGTGGCCTGTAAATAGAATGAAAATGAACAGTCTAATGGTTTTGAAAATGGACAGTTAAGAGGACTACAAATGGACAGTTTAATAGCTCGAAAATGAACAGTTCAGTGCCGTGCAATTGTACATACCAGTGGCCTGCAAGTGGGATGAAAATGAATAGATGTGTTTCTTCCTTGGGAAACAAATTAATGTACTAGTATTTAGAAGTCATGACATGAACCAACTTAATCCACCCATGTTAAGTGCAATTTAGTGTTCTCTTTCTGTAAGTCTACATAGAGTTATTTGTACACTGGCAAGAATAAGCAATCCAAAACATCCAAACCAAGGATACCACTGTGGATCTATCATAACCCAAAAATCACACTAACAGATTATGTGAGCTGTATGCTTGGCAGCCAACATTTGGACAGTTAAATGATAAAAGGTAAACAGTCCAAATTCAACAAACAAATTGCCACTGTCAGATGTAGGACTTTCCAAGTAATGGCTGTGCCCTGTAGAAGATCGTATTTGTATGTGTGCAGGTATATGGACGTAGGTTTATGTGTGGAGTATTATACTGTGTATAGGTCTTTGTTATGTTTTGGTGCTCTCACAATACTAATATCATTTTGTTCAGGGTTTCATAATAAAAGGTTAGGGTGTGAAAGATTAATCTAACCTCTACACAACCCTCTTGGCCTCTCTCAAAAGCTCCTTCCATTCTCCTTCTCACATCATGTGATTTTACATGCCCGTCTATAGTGGGGTCCATGATTCAGATGGTTTAGATTGATGTATATGCATGCTACATGTACTTCGGCAAAATGGATGGTCGTCACACTCTGCCACACTATCAATGGTTGGCTCCTATGTTTTCCATGCTTACCTTGGAAAATGAATCAATGAGTTTTTGTGGAAAATGTTCTACGGGGTTTTGAGAGGAAAACTGTCAAAAAGGAAACTGTATTTCAAGGTTCAAGTGATTCCCAAACAACAAATACCTATTTCCAGGGAAAACCTTTTCTCTTGCATAGTTCTCACGGCCCCAAACACTAACCAAGAGCAAAATCTCTTGGAGTTTCAAGAAAAAGAAACGTGAGAAAGAAAGGCTGAGATGTGAGAACTTTAATAGATTTAGAAACATTATATTTATTGTTCAATTTCATGTCTGGAAAATCATTACATCTCTAACTAGGGTAAATCGATACCTTAAAAATCTGCCCTCCCTCTCTAATGAAGGCAAATAGAAATCCTAAGACTTCCCTCCATTCCTCTTCCCTCTTTCCAATGGATGAATCTTGAACTGAAGCCTTTGGGGTGAAGAAGCCCGAAGATTATTGTCTACTAATGCATGGTTTTAATACCATGTTAAATGGAGCATGAAACCATATCCATAATGGTCCAAGATGAATATATAGATCACAAGAGATGACATAACAGTTCTCAGAACCATTCTCGATGTCCCAAACTATCCTACTTTGTCAATGTAATGAGTTGATACAATTATACGAAACAATATCAACACACCACTTACAAGGATGCTCCAAATTAGCCCATTCTTAAATCAGAAGAAAAAGAATCTTCTACTTGTATTTTCTAAAACAGAACACAGCATTTGGACAGCAACCAGTGATAGAATTGTGATCAATATGCTCCTGATGTAAGAAATAAGAACCACGAGATAATATAGATAGTCTAGGAAATGGGATGCTTACCACTCTCCATTAAAGATTGGAAGTCCATGAGGAATGACCAAAGTTGCAGTTTCTCCGATGACTGCAAAATCAAACACAGTTGTGCAAGCTTAGTCATCACGCCTATAACTACACAATGTAAATCACATTCTTTATAAACAAAAAACTAGTGCTTGATCATGGTCATCGTTGAGGAAATAATGACAAATGAAAACATGCAGAAATTTCAAAGCAGAGTTAGCATATTTTGCTGAAGTTGAGAGTTTTGTGGATACTGCTTCATCTATTGTATACTGCATTTGTAGTGCATACCATGTAATGGTATCTTTTTTTGAAAGGTACTGATTTATTAGGCCACAAAGGCAGAAAGAAAAGGAAACAAAATGAGAGAACAGAGAATATACAAGCAAAGGAAAAAGGAAAGAAAAAACAACCAAGCCAATTAAGGCACCCACTCCCTTAGATACTGCTGAACTTTACAAATAACCCCCAAAGACGAGCTGCTTCTGTTATGGAAGCAACGGGCGTTTCTCTCTCCCCAAAGACATGCCGCATCTATTATATGCTGACCTTTACCATATAATGTTATCTACAATTACAAATCAAATATTTAAGTTCATGGAACTATCTAATAGAGCTGTTTGGCAACAAGTCCTTTCAAGACGGTCAACCAAGATTGCAGCTAAGGGTGGCAATGGGCTGGGTGACCCGCCTGGCCCAACATGACTTGGACCGGACTTGGAACATTAACTTGACATGTGGGCTGGGCTTGGGCTCAAGTCATTCTAGCCTAACCGACTTCATATGTACATGTCTTGGACCCCACAACCATTTAAATCCTTCTTTAGCCAACCCATGCATCTCGAATGTAGACTGTTGATTTTGTTCTTGTCTATTTCTTTCTGCATGTGTGGCCCGCCTGATCAACGGATAGATTAGGAACATTCAAGTGGGAAATAGGATTTTATCAATTTTCAGGCCAGGCTGGACCAGATCGGGCCATGTTGGACTTGGGCCAGGCTAGGGCCCAGACCAAACCCAGCTCATTGCCACCCCCTATTGCAGCTTATATACATTTAAGAAAGATTCAATAAATAACTGCCTCAATTAAAGATTTGTCACACAAATCATCGCTAGAGTAAAATACAAACATGTAAATCCTTACAAGCTTTACATTAGTAATGGAGTAAAAAGAACAAAAGAAAATTGCAACTAGTAAATCCTTACAAGCTTTGTACATGTAGATTGTTCGGATTGAGAATTACATTAGTAATGTATTGTTAAAGAGCAATTATTACAAAATTACAATACTTGTCTCCTGAAAACAGATAATTTGACCAACAATTCCCGTGTTTGGATAGGCATGGTAAAATCATAATGATGATGCTTTTACATCATATCAGAGAGAAAAATACACTGTTGTCCGTGTTTGGATATGAGATTTCCACTGCAAATACAATGTAAAATTGTAATGATTACAAATTCCTCTACCCGACTCCTATTACGTTTGCATTTGATTGCCGAATTGTGTTTAAACAAACGTTGTAAAACCATAATGATGGCACTTTTACAGTACATTACTGATGTAATTCACAATCCAAACAGGCCCTAAAAGTTTGGAATATTGGACTGAAATTATTCAATTCTGTTGATGGTGCGAGGGCATGGTTGAAATCAAAGCACCAGACCCAGTCAGGTACAAAAAAAAAAAAAAAAAAGGCATTGTTCATCGACTGATCAATGTATCTAGTCATTCAACCGAATAACTTCAAAGTTTGACCAATAGATTTCATGGTGCTTACACAAAGAAATGGCTTACTTTGAACAGAATGATTTCCAATTATGCTATTCATCCAACAGAAAATAGAACACAAAACAACCAGGAATAAAGCAACTGAAAAAGTAAATCGGAATTCAGGAAAATGCTTGACGAGAGTCAAAACTAAGAAATTGATGAGTTTCCAAAACAGAAAGTGGATCAATCCAAATTTTGAACAATGACATGTCAAAAGAAAGTGGAACGCAGAAAATGGGATCATCAACATTGCTAATGTCCACCATGCATATCCTTTCATCAAGAAAGAGAAGTACAAGAAATCAAGGGGTATGACAAGGAATTACTTCACCCTCTACATATAAGAACATTCCCCCAATAAACCATATCTCATTCACAATCACCCTTTGAACAACCATAACTTGTTCAATAAATCCCATCGCCAAAATAATGCTTTAGCCTCTTTGGTTTCTTGGTCTTGCATTTTTTTATTTTATTTTGGTGTCGATCTCTCATCTATGCTTTTTTTTTTTTCTAGTAAAAACCCCATTACCTTTTGGAAAAAAGACCCTTTGAACAAGAAAAAAATAATAATAATTAATTACCCTCCCTTTGTCCTTTTGGAAACAAGTAAAGAGTCTCTTCTACCCTATTGCAAAATGCCCTGCTATTCCTATTTCCAAATCAATTAGAGACCCACGAGCAACTTTACCAGGATCCCCAAGTTCTTTGCCATACCTCAAAGAAGCATTGAATTGTCCCCAGCATCACCCAGGCCATCCTAAACTGAATGAAGAGTCTTCCCCTCACCTCCCTCGCTGAGTCACAATGCATCAACAAACAACTACGCACATTTGTAAGGGACATATTCTTCAACCTCAAATTATTGATAGTGAATTTTATCCTTCCCACTAGCCAACCAAATGCAACCACCCTGGAGGACTCAAGATAACGCCATATTCGAGCAAACGGGAAATGCTTACCCCTATTATCGCCCTCAACTATCACATAATAGACTACACTGACATTATGACAGACTTCTCAAAACTACACTTCCAGGCATCACTAGCTCAAGTCTAGGACACCATCTACATAACCTTTCCATCTGGCCAATGAATTTTTCAATTGTGTCATTTAGGTTCTGAATGTTGCATTAAGAAATCATCAGCTCGCTGTACGGTACTACTTGGAGAAGTCTAGGATAAGGCTTGTCCAAGAGGGCAGTCTTCATACCAAACATCTTTCCAGAATCTTTATTCAGCTCCTGTCCCGACTATGTGAATGATATATTTGCTAAATGTCTCTTCCACCTTTACCACCCACTCCACTCCCGATGCTCTATACAATGAAGAGTATCTAGTGTACCATCTCCCTCAATGGACCATGAAAGGAAGCAGGTTTAGATTCTACTGCACAAGGCACCATGAACGGCCTAGATCAAACCTGCTTCCTTTAACTTATTTTAACACATGTAGCCCAGACCAACGTCTCCTCTTGTCTACGTGTAGCCTGCACAAAGCATCTAATTATGGAACCATGCAAAAAAGGCTCTATGAGGCCCAACTTAATGGCTGTGTGACACAAACTTAATGGCTGTGTGACACAAAGGCTCATACATAAGTAGGTGGTAGATAATTCTGAATTAAAAAGCACGTGATGAAAATGAAAACATGATGATTATGCATTGAAATTTCAGCATGAGAAGTTGTAGCTTGCAGCAGTTGGCTATCAACTTTTGCTTGCAATTACCTATTACCCAAGTTACCACAAAATCAAACTTATTTTGACCTTCCATCCAATAATTGTCAAATCCAAGAGAATACACTTTCAAAGCCACTTCCAGGACATAAATCCAGCCTGTAAAAAATAAAAAAAAAAAAGCACAGCATTAAAATCTCATGCATGATGTGTCTAAAAGCAGAGTGAGATGTTGGAGGCAAATCATGTTGAACTAATTTAAATATAACTTGCCAAGATCTAGCATCTAGGGTAAAGGATACGTGTTCAAATCACCCACCTTGAACATACCAAAAGGAGTTTTCTTCTTGGTATTTGTTCTGCCTTTTTTCTTTATCTGGATAACTTCGGGTCCCACTTGAAGTTATCCAGATGGGGATTTGAGCAGAAATTTGGCTATTTGGAAAGTGGTTTCCAAGAAAGTTGTCCATTCCGAACAATATTCATATGGATGTTATGTGTAGGACAATTCACCATGGATCAATGATCCGATCGTGATATGGGGTACATCCCAACAGCCCCTAAGGGTATGTTTGGTTTTCCAATTACAGTGGTAAATGGCCGTAAATGGGTAATGATTATTTACTCTTGTAATTGTGTGGTGACATTACTTACATTTGACTGCAATGATGATTTTGCTACATTGTTTGTTTCACCCAGATATCATTGTAAAGACGGTTGTTTTATAGTGTGAAAATGTAAGGATTACAATTTACTTTACCTATTTCCTTTACAAGTGTATTTGACACTCGATTTACAAATCATAATTCCTGTTTAAACAAACACATGGAAATGATAATGTTGGATTGTTTAATTTGTATTTCATAGGAAACTGGAAAACCAAACAGGCCGTAGATGTTAGCATGCAGCTTTTCTGAACCTTTCTTTTTTCTTTTTGAATGATACTGATTTTATTCAAGGCAAAAGCCAAAAACAGAACAATAGAAACAAAAAAGGCAAGAACAAAGAGAAGAAAAATAAAAATAAAATACAATACAAGCCCAACCAGCCACTTAGGGCACCCTCTCCTTGATACAAAGATTCACCGTACTCATGATCCTAAGTGAAGAGCAAGAAATATCTGGACTTCCTGACTACAGTCCCCGCCACCCTGCCAAGAACATAAGAGGTACTAAATGGACTCCAACATCACCCAAGAAACATGAAAGGCCAGAAGTACGCTGATCCAGACTTCTCTTGCAAAGCAACAATGAATAAGGAGATGGTCCACCGATTCTATGTCCTCATAGCACAGGAGACAAATATTTGGGAGAATCATGGCCCTCTTGCATAAGTTGTCAATCTTCAGAACCCACTTCCTTCCGGCGAGCCATGCAAATGCTGAAACTTTTGGAAGAGCACCATAGTCCCAGACTAGACTAGTGTGGGCATCGGAATCCTGAGTTGGTGAAATAGAGATCAATGAATAAAACAATTTCACTGAAAAAGCTCATGATTCATGAGGCCTCCAAACCAGAGTATCAGAGGAACCAGAGCTTGGCCGATACCCCCTCAAGAGGGAAAGAAGGGAGACCAATTCCTCGTCAGCAAGGTCAAGCCGGGAAGGGGGAACCCATACTCCCCTTTCCCTTGATCCCAAAAAACAACAGGGACCAGAATATCAGAATCAGGGAATAAACCGGCAAAATTCAGAAAAACAGATCTAAGAGGAAGATCCCCACACCACGTCATCCCAAAATTTGATCCAAGACCCATCCCCAAGGAGAAAATTAAAGCCTTTGGACACTTTGGAGAAGAGCCTAGCTATACCCATCCCCAAGGGACATACTTTCGATTGGCCATGGGGGTGGAAAATCATCCCGCATGGTGGCTAGGTACCATGCACGTCAGAACAGTTGGTGTGGCCATCCATCTGAACCGCTTCTTGCATAAGATAGACGGTTGTCGGGTGCTGATAGAGCCAACCCTAACCCTTTATAAGGACTGCGCTTGCCTCTGGATTTCCACCGAGATTCCAAGAGAGAGAGAAAGAGGAGGGGAGGGAGAGAGAAATCGGCGCCAGCCTCGGTGCCGCGCTAACCGAGCCATCTGAGTTAGCTCGACTCGGGCCGAGTCGGGGCAAGACAGTAGCTCTGGGTTCTGGGGAATCCAGGAAGGAGAAAGAAAGAGATAGAGAGAAAGTAAAGAGAGAGAGAGAGAGAGGGAGAGAGAGAGTGCGGATGCACTGAGCCGACCTAGTCGACTCGAACCAAGTCGGGTCAAGGCGAGTTCAGAAGCCTTGGACTTTGAGGAAGGAGGAAAAGAAGGAGAGAAAGGAGGAAAGAAGGAGAGAGTGGGGGTTCGGACAGGCTTCGGATCCGGCGGGGCCAAATCCGAGCTAGCCGCCCGACTCACTGGTTCAGCTCTTCGTGCTGTCTAACACCCTCCACGGGGAGAAAATAGCAAGGGAGAGGGAAAGGTAGAGAGAGAGAGAGAGAGAGAGAGAGAAGAAGAAGTGAGGAAGGAAGAAGAAAAGAAAGGGAGAAGGGGACCGTCCTAGCCAAACCGAGTCGACTCGTCTGAGTCAGGGGCTGACTCGAACCGTTCCAGGGTCTTACTCAGCCAGTAGGCCAGCAACGCCCATCAACTTCACAGCCTAAGCCCTAGCACGAAAACCATTGCCAGGTGACTCTTCCAACCAGGTCCACACCAACTGAGTCGACTCAGTGAATTGATTCCTTTCTTACCTAGTTATTTTCAAATATGGAAAAAAAAAAAAAAAAAAAAAACCTTAATGCTGCCTATAGACAACTTGTGACGATCATTCTCTAAGAAATCTAACTTGTTCTTGTCAGGCTTGAAGCATCGCACTTAGTTGCACCAAGTTGACTCACCCGGTTAAGCAAATAAGTGTTAATTAATTTATAATTAGCACGGATAAGTAATAGTCATTTCGTAAGGTGATGAATCTTTCTCCTTGTGATTTCCTCTTCCATGTTAGCTTAAGTAATAGTTCAACTTTTATTTCAGATGATAATTATCTCTACTTCATGATTACTTGTGTTAGTTATTGAATCTGATTATCAAAATTATATGCTTAACCCTTATCTTGTATGAACATCTATATGTTGTACTTGTATATCTTTCCATGCTTGTGGATTGCTTGTGAATTGATTGTGGAACTTGAATTGCTACATCTACCAATGGAAAACCCCACTTATATATGTACATCCAAACTTGGGATGTAACTTGATAGATTGTGATTATAATGGACCCTCACCTAGTGACTACTTTGATTGATGGATTAAATGAAACATTGATATCGGCTTACCATCCACGGATTGTTGTGCCGATGTGGCTTTTTCTGATTGATATTTGCCCCTTGCGGCCTTGATTATTGGATATTTGCCCTAGCCGGCTTGATGGATTATTTTGTGTGACCATGCGATAGCAAGTCCCACTTGTTAGACTGTGATTGGCCACTGGTTGAGGAGAATGCCATTAGACATCCTAATGATTAAGTCTCATGAGCCGGGGATGGTGTAATGGGACACTATGCCTGAGTTGTCGGCTTATGCTGGGTGATGAGCCCCCCATAGTGACCTTTGAGCTTTCCTAAATCGGTTGTTTGCAAATTGGAATAATAATGGTTGGGATTAATCATGCATTCATGGCACTTGCATTCTGAATGGACTGACTGTTTAAAAGGTCCCATTCTCTTATTAGGGATGAGCCGACTGTATGAAAGGCCCATCCTCATGCATGAATGAGCCGACTATTTGAAGGGCCTGAGTGGACTGACTGTTGAACAGGTTCATTCATTTGGCCAACTAGATGTGCATCCCCGGTTGATGTGCATTCACGTATCCATGCACTCAAACAAGATCGCATCATGGATTGTTTTGTCTTATTATTTAAAACTATGCTTAACTAATGTGGCGGTGTGCAATCTCGAGGGGAATTCATACTAAGCTGGCCACTCATTCATCGAATATATAACCATACAAGTAGTGTAGGTGGTTTAAATGATATTCATGTCCAGATTAATGAGGAACAGGGTACAATTAACCAGGATGCATGGCTGCATCTGCCAAGGGAAGCTGCATGATTTTGCAGCTCAAGTTTAGCCGCATTTTTATTTTGTTGCATATGTTAAATTATTTCATTTTGTAATTATATGTATTGAGACATTGGTTTCTATAAGCTCTTTGGGCAGCCGCTCGCATATTCTGAATGTATGTGCAATTTCCTTCACGCTTTATTTGTTAATCTTCCGCTAAGCTGTTAACTTTGAGAAAAGAAAATAATATATATATATATATATATATATATATATATACACACCACACACACACACACACTTTTGAAATTTGGATGTCTTTAAACATTAACACTCGGTTTTTTGGAAAACGAGTCATATACTCGGGTTTTGAAAACCGGGGTGTTACATTAAATGGCTAACATGCTATTCTCATAGCATAGTTAGCCAAATAGTACTATTCTGCCCCTTTTTTCTCTTGCCATTAATTGCCATACTATGCAAATAGCCAGTGTTCGAAATATCGGTATTGTGTTATGTATCGCGCCCTTGGGATATGGATATGCGTCGGTTATCACATGGTATATATCGGTTGTATCCCGTAATGTATCACTGTTGTTGCAAAACATGGGGAAACATTGGAAATTGGTCAAAATTTTCAATCAGTGATTGTTAAAAAAGACATCAATACGCTTGCAAATCAAAACATTACAAAAAAAGTGCACATAATAGGTTTTCTTTGTATGGGGTCCTAATATATGTGTTGTCTAAATGAATTGATGCAAGTATATTCATATAATTTATAAATGTAAGAAGACATGTGGAAACACAAACAATATATTCAAAAGCAAAAGAAGAATCACTAGATTAGGTTACATACATGTTTGATTTTATGTTTGGACACAGATTGCAACTGATTTGCGAAAAATTGGGAATTTTTTTATTTTTTTCAATTTTCCGCAACTCGGTTCTCCTCCAAATCTTGAAATAGAAGCTCCCAATGCATAATTTTTCATTGATTTAACATGATATATAGAGAGAAAAAAAAAAGAACTGAAAAAAAAAAAGCTCACTGGATCGAACGTGTGGGATATATCCCACTACTTGTGTGTTTCGTATCGTACAGGTGCGATACAAGATATATCGTGGGATATAACGGCCGATATCGTCAATATTTAAAACACTGCAAATAGCTGGACTCTTGAGAAAAAGGAGGAATCCAGCTATTTTTATAAGCAAGAGGGACTCTGATGGTCTAGAAGAGTATCACACAGTTGATACATAAGCACTCAAAAGGTTGGACATGTGTTGTAACTTGAATCAAAACAAACTTTCCAAATTGTGAGACCCATTGTATTAGGACATAACCCAAAAAGTTCATCCATGACATCTTAGACTTTTGATTTCAGTTAGGAAGAGAAATAGACAATTGTCTAATATTCAACTGATTTGGATCTCCCAGTCCCAATCTGAATCTCATTTCCAATGGTTAAACGAGGCACCCCAATAGGACATGATAGGTATATGGCAAGCTCTTCAGGTTCATCACATGATGGCACTTGGCTTGCAGATATTACACAGCATACACAGATATAGACATCTAATTTAGGCAATAAATGCTGAACTGCACACATCAGGGGCATTGTAAGGCAATCAAGGTACTCTGCCTGGGTATTAAATGTTATCCAATCAGGAGAATTAAATGCTCACCATGAGAATATGCTCCCTAGCAATTGTAGGTGTGACACAGACAAGCATACATCACCATAGAAGGGGTTCGATGGGTTAATGATGGCCATCAGAGAGTGTTGCCACATGGAAGGTCTCTTAGGTAGGTGATAAGTGGCAACCCTAAGATAGGTATCAGTTGGTGATCCATGTTGTGCTAGTCCCAGAGTCCAGTCATGTGCACTCCTGCCACATAGGATTTGGTCTTCTGCATGCTCTTTTGTGTTTTAACTTTTTGTGGCAGGTTCAGAGGGAGGCACTGCTCATCAGACTAGAGCCATCCTTTGTTGTATATAACATGACAAGAAGCCAAGTAGTCTGGTTGATCGTCCTCCGAGGATTATATGAATGGCCTTCTAGGACCATAGATAAGCATCCTCAGCCAGGGAGGCTGGAGAAAGAGCAGTTGAAAACCGTATGTGGAGGTAAACATTTGGTGTGTATGTTGTAGATCATTCTAGATTCCAAATCGTGACATAGTAATTTTTTACCAGTTTTTTGCAAACCAAGGAAAAAAGACATCAGGATGGTAATGCTATAAATACAATTAACAGAAAAGATGTAAACAGTATCCGGACCAACACAACATAATTTTTGTGAGGGGACAGATTATCATACCAAAGAAAAACTCAACCTCTTGCCAAATTGTTTGAGCAGAATCATTCTCTATATCAAGCTGCAACCCCAAGAAATGTTCCAAATTATTAGCATGAACAAAAGTAGGATGTGTTGAGGTATCTCAACTAACAAGTGCAGATTGAACCACTAAATGAACTAAATGTTCGTATAAAGCCAAGGTGAACATCCCATAAGAGAATTAGAGAGAGATCCTGCATAAGTCTAACAGAGTAAAAGAACTCAACGAACAGTGTCTCAAGAAATGAAAATGGTAGTAGTAAGTGAACCAAGATGGATCTAGAAGCATGGAACACTTGATGTCTACTCTACCCCAAAACAGTATAATTTTAATCTCTAGACTAAATGAATAACAGCCTAGTTAATGCAAACAGACAGACTAATATTGGAAGAAATGTAGAAATAAAAATTCATATGTCGTGTCAACAATTATTCTTTCAAGATGTATTGAAGAAATTTCTCCACTAACATGGGAGCTTATAGTGCCATGTGCCCTTTGGATCAAGATCCATAAATGCCAAAGGTCAAAGAAGAAAACAAAACACATCAACAAGTAGACATGATTCGTGAGGCTGTACAGTAATGAATTGTAATAGCTGAAAATTGGGTTTTCTAATCCCTCATATTTGTAATAATTCTTCGTCAATATAAAAGGTGTCAGGTCCAAGAGGTTGACAATTTCTACCCCAGAAGTCGAAACTTCTGGGTGGTACCGAAGAAGGATGGCTTGCTGGTGTTTTTCTTGTTTCCTTCTTCACATGTATCTGTTCAAAGGAATGGATGCATTTTTGAGTGGAAGAGATCATTCTATTTCCTGATTATCAAACCTCTCTTGTTAGTATCAAAGATCACATATCCAACACATAATTTGGTCAGGTTTCTAATCCGTGAGACATTCAGTTCCAGATCTTTAGCAGAAGTATGGGATCAGATCTGTCCACACACATGATTGGCAAAAGTACTTCCACACAGAAGGATCACCATCATTAATAATGAGGGTTGAGCAGCACTACAGGATTTTTTTTTTTTAATTTTTTGGCGCAAGCAACAACATGTAATTTTTAATAAAGAAGATCAAAGAGAATCAGTAGTCCCATGAGTTCTCGTGAGAACTTTTTGAGAACTCATTTCCGGTGATATAAGCCCAAAATCTGAACCATCCACGTGATGCAGCACCCCATGAAACCCCCCAGGGCCCAACTTTTACCCTGATCCAAAACTCTGGTGGGCCATGGAAAAAGGAAATAGTTTCATCCCTTGATTTGTCTCTTTTTCATCATGGCTCACCAAAGTTTTGAATCAGAGTAAAAGTTGGGCCATAGGGGTTTCATGGGGTGCTGCATCACATGGACGGTTCAGATTTTGGGCTCATATCACCGGAAATGAGTTCTCAAAAAGTTCTCACGAGAACTGGTGCGCAGCTAAGCATTCCTATATATATATATATATATAGAGTGGTGGTGGTTTATCCATCAACAACCCAAATACAACAAATCAAGAAATATAACCATATCCAACTTACTTCAAAACGAGTAAGCTAAGATATAGGTTCCCTGCTACTTGGACCAAAATTTGTCTTAGGTCCTCATGCACCAAGTTTTCAAGGTCACGCACCAGTTCCGCACTGCTTTGCCATGACGTGCACCAGCCTTACAGAGAACAGCATTTTCTGGGTGAAAATCCAATTGGCTCATGACACGTGGTCAAAACCAATGTTTGTAATATCGATACTATCGGCCAATATTATTGATATTGCACAATACCGATAGGACACTAGGCATTAGTTGGAAAACTTTCCAATATCGCTTGATATATCGCAATGTATCAATCATAATGTATCACAATGTATTGCAATGTATTGACAAAATACTACAAAACTCTCCAAAAATCCTTTAAAAAATCTGTTTTCCCTGAAATGTTTTGCTTTCATTATATTCTTAAGGAAATTTCGACCACTCCTTTTAAATTGTTTGGAGAGAAAAGGGGATGTGGGGTGGAAATTGAGATTGATGAGCATGCGGTACTAGAAGTTTTTGCAGATTTGAACAGATTTTCCTCTTTAAATCCCTTGGAATCAATGGAATGAAGTTCATAATTCATGAATTTGCATGTTCAATCATGGGTTTGACCTCCAATTTTCAAATTTTGGGAAATTGGGAAAATCTGAAATTTCCTCCATTTCAGCTATTTAACTTGCAATTAGAGGTTGGAAAAAATACATTAGAGTTCTTGGAGGCTGATCTACAGATTGAAGAAACTTTTTGAAATTTTTGAAAGAAAAAATACTGAATATTAATTAAAAACAATTTTATTTGAAAACAATTAGAATAACCAAGTATTATCTACAGCTTATATTTTGTATATATGAGTGTATATTGATCCTAACATTAGCCACATTTGTTTATTTATTTTCAAAATTTAATTTAACTTTTAAAAGTAATTAAAAATATATTTTTAAATAAATGCACCATATATTGCTAGACATTTAATGCAGGTATTTAGTACTTTAAATGAGCTAATAAGTGATATGAATTGTAGAAACATCAGTGATTTCTTTATTTATTATTTTACACGAATTGATTTTTAATATAGCTGCATCACTTCTATTCGACAGCACATAGTTTAGTGCCCTATACAAAGAAGACTAATTATGTGTACATGATTTTCATAATATTTTGAGTTCTAAGCGTATAATGACGCCTGTTTTAACATCCCCTGAAGTTTCATTGAAAAATTCAACCAATTTCTCTATATTTCCTAAAATCAGCGATACATTAGGCAATGCATCTGATGTTACCCATGCGATACCCGATATGTTTTTGTATCCCAAGAGTGTGATACATCTGTCAATCCTGGTACTGAAAACATTGGTCAAAACTGTCACTTGAGTAGGAAATAACCGCCTAACAAAATTATTAATGCTCGAACTAATGCTTGTGGTTTCAGAATTATTACTTCCTACTCTTCATCTAGGCGACGAAGACAAGCTAAGCATGGAGGAGTGATGAGGACATCACATCACGTACACCTTTGCGTATGTATCAAATGAGGCAGGCCGCACCAATTTCTATGGCAACGCAAGTATCCATATTGAAGGCCCTATGTGCATGTGTGAGCATCTGGAAGACCCCACACTGGGAAGATGCACATGAGTTGCTTTAGGGAACAATTTGGACCGTTTGATCTGAGAGACGTAACGATCGGGCCATTGGATCACATGGATTACATAATCGGGCCGTTGATCATGGACCATTCTCGTCATCGTAGGACATAATTATGTTTTAGGATTTAGTTTATGATTAATTTATGCTTTGGACACCTTGTGAGTTGTTTTATTTGATTTATCATTAGACTAGGTTTATTTTGGTCAAAAGTCATTAAACAAGGTCTAATTTGTAAATTTGAAAAGTCTTACAATTGTAGAAAGAGGGGGTGGGGGGGTGTGACCTCCTTAATGGTTAGCTTTGTTTATGAAAGAAAAAAAGAACTCTCTTGTTTTCTCTCTAATCTTCATGTGATGTGAAGATATCTTCCATGTAACTTGGACGGAAGATTGGTGCCAGGCCTATCTTCATTAACATAAGTGCAAGGTTTCCTTCTATCCCCACAATCATATCTCTTCATCAAGAATCGAAGTATTTCTTCAAGTTTCTTCTTTTCTTCTCCCCCCTTTCTCTAAAATTCATCAACAACCTTTTGATTCTCCTCCTTTACACCTTTCTCGACAAGCCGAACCATAAAAACTAAAAAACAAAAACAAAACAAAACCCAACCCTACCTAGCCCACACGTGTGACCGTACAACCACACGTGTGAACCCATAGGGTTGGTCATACGATCCCACCCCTTGTCCCTTTGGTCTTCCACTACCCCTTCCTCATTACCTATAAACCCTAACCCTAACCCTAAAATTCACAAATCTCTCAATTTCCTCAAATTCCCAAACCCTAGATCTTCAAATCCTTCAATTCACCTAAAATCACTTCCGTACATCCAAACCTTAATTCCCATCTCCTAATACCTAAACTCTTTAATCTCTTTACTCAATTCCCCACTTTAACCTTAATTTCATCCTTTCTCCCAAACTTTCCTAACCCTAGCTTCACCCACACCCAAATCTAATAAACCCTAGGTAGTATTAGACATTCATCTTTAAAATAGGCCTAACCTTATGCTATTTGGATGTTTTTACATCTATTAGATCCTAGTTCTCATGTTTAATGGTCTTGTAGGATGATACTTGGCAACCTAGGCTTGAACTATGCATGATTTCCTTTTTAGAATTTTGATATTTGTAATGACTATAGCAAGATTTATAGTTTTTATTAATTAATTTAAACTTTCTTATTGTTCTCTCACATTATTTGAGTTCATGCATTGGTCCTACATAAATTTTGGTATCAGAGTCCATAAGTTTAGCATAGGATTTTTGTGTTGCACTTAGGTTAGAGTCACATTTAGTGTAGAACTTACATGTAGGGTTAATAGAGCATACGTTGCATATAGGATCAAGGATCATATTGCTGATTTTTGTTCATAGTTTGGAATATCCTATTGCTGAATTTTCAGCTAGCGTTTTCCACTTATACCATTGCTGAATTTTCAACGTAGTAATCTCAGGTTGTCAACTTGCTGAATTTCAGTTTGTAATTTTCAGATTACATTCTTGCTGAATTTTCAAATTAATGTCTCTAGTATTTCCAGTTTGATCTCTAGGTTGGTTTTATCTTTGTCATAACATTATCCTAGGGTCTAGAGTTCCCTTGTGTATGCCCACTCGTTATGGACGTGGCTTTGGTTTACATCCCACTATGAATCTAGAGCAGATTATCAGGGTGCTTAACGCTATCAACCACTGTCCGACAGTCGTTGAAGCACACAATAGAACCACCACCACTCAATTGAGCGCAACCAATGCGCGTCATTCAACTTGAGGCCTTCCTACAAGCAAACCCCGACACTGGGGAAGATGTTCAATCTTAAGCTAGAGATCAAGTTGATAGGCGAGAGCGTGATCGTGGCCAGGGCGCTGGCCATGGTCGAGCACAAGTGCAACCACAATGTGAGGAACATCATGATCGTCATGATCCAGATGCACAAGTCATAATGGGTATAAAAGTTGAGGCTTCCAGTTTTGATGGTCTCTTGGACCCCAAAACATTCCCTGATTGGGTGGCAGACATGGACCACTATTTTAAGTGGTATAATAGGTTGATGCCCGTCGAGTGACATTTGCCAAGATGAAGCTGTAGGGTCAAGCCAAACTTTTTTGGACCAACATGGAGCGTAAAATTGAAAGGAGAGGACAAACTCCAGTTGCACACTGGGCTGAGATGAAATAGGTCCTTAAAGAAAACTATATCCCTCTCTTATCACCAGTGGCAGGCCTTGCGCCAAGGACTCATGACCGTGTCAGACTACATCGCCAAGTTCGAGGAATACATATTGCGATGTGACATTGAGGAGGACCCGATGATTACATTGTCCGGATTCAGGATGGGCCTTCGATTCGAGATCCAACGAGAACTTTATCCTCGTGACATTGGCATATTAGAGCACATGTACCAAGTGGTGCAAGACATCGAGTACTATCTCAAAGCACTAGTTGGCAGGCGTTTTGACTCTCAGGAGCCAAGTGTTAAGATTTATCCTCAAGGGACTAAGTCTAACATGGGAAGTCCATCCAAGCCCCAAGTTGGTTCCCAGTCTAACCCTAGAGATGTCCAAGGAAAAGGGATAGCAAGTGCTAACACTAGGGGAGGTGAGCAAATGCGATGCTTCAATTGCCATGGATTTGATCTCTTTACACATCAGTATCCCTCGAAAGAGAAAAATAAGGCTCTAGTGATTGGTGACGGTGAGGAAGGAGACGAGCAAGGTGATTTTGAAGAAGAAGGCTATCAACCCAATATCACTGTTGCTAGTGATGAGGAACTAGAAGACAGAGACCACACCACTTGTAGTAGTCAGGTGCGCCTTAACCAATGCTAAGGAGACTGATGACTGGTGTCGGACTACGATCTTTTACACCTATGCAAAATGTGGGGAGAAGAATTGCAAGGTGATCGTCGATAGTGGTAGTTGTACAAATGTGGTCTCCACTAACACTTTATCCTGTTTGGGTTTAAAACCCGAACCACAATCTCAACCCTATAGAGTTTCATGGGTGGACACATCTTCCATGCCTGTTACCCAGCGATGTCTTGTGCCTGTTCACTTTAGATCCTATTCAAATTCGTTGTTGTGCGACATTTTGCCCATGGATGTTGGACACATCATTTTGGGACAGCCTTGGATATTTGACCGCGATGTGACAATATATGGTTGCTCAAATGTGTGTCCATTCATGCATCAGGGCAAGAAGATCACGCTAGTTTCTCTCCCACTAAAAAGCAATGCGGAGAAGAGAGCCGAGGGGAAGTCGAGTAACCCAAGGAATACGAGGAGATCCCAACCTAATTCTCTCCATGTTATCAATGCCAAGGAGTTTGAGAGAGAGGGTAAGGTGGATTCGATGGTGTACGCCTTAGTGGCTAGAGAAGTTACACCCGAGGTTAGTGTAGGACACCCTTAGGTGAATCCAATTCTAGATGAGTTTCACGATGTATTCCCAGAGGACTTACCATATGAGCTTCCATCCATGAGGGACATCCAGCATGCCATTGATCTTGTCCCTAGGGCAACTCTACCAAACCTTCCTCATTATCGAATGAACCCTATAGAGCATGAAGAGTTGAAGAAGCAGATAGATGAGCTCCTTAGGAAGGGTTTCATTCAAGAGAGTTTAAGTCCATGTGTCATGAGTCATGACAGTGCTTCTCACACCTAAGAAAGACGACACATGGCACATGTGTGTGAACAGTAGAGGCATCAATAAGATCACGGTCAAGTACCGGTTTCCTATATTGCGTCTTGATGATATGTTAGACATGATGACGACAGCCACCATCTTGATGATATGTTAGACATGGTGCTCTACCCAAGGTCATTCCCAAATGCATCAGCATGATACGAGTGCTCTGCCCAGAGTCATTCCAGAAAGGATCATCACAGGTGCTCTGCCCTGGGTTAAAAGTCTATTAACCGGTGATCTGCCGAGGGTCATTCCCTAAAAGGATCAACAACGGTGCTCTGCCAAGGGTAATTCCCTGAAAGGATCAACACACACAGGTGTTCTACCCTGGATTGAAACAAAAAGGATCTTAGATGATTGTCTTATCTTATTTTGTTATTATGAACACAAAATTATTACTATTGACATGTAAAATGTCAATTCAATACTTGCAATTGATCATATTTACTTTATTGAGATATATTGGTGTTATCGTAGAATTTTTAATTTTTGGAATGATGTGACCCTACGAGCCGTCGCGCTCACACCCGTATAGATTGTTTTACAGGGTTTGTGCATGAAGAGCCAGGTGGGAATGACTGAAGACTTTTCCTTTGTTTATTTAAAAATTAATTAAAAATCAATGTATTTTGTTATTTTTTTATTTTGAATGTCAATGTAATTAAAAAATCAAGGATTGATTAATAAACGTTATTTAACGACAATGATTATCATCCTTTTAATTGCTTTGATTGCCTTGAAAATGTATGGAAATAATGTGGGTTGCAATGTATATTTTGTTTAAATTCAACTCACAGTCCAGGAATTCAAATTCGGGCCTGGCCAACTCGGATACCGAATTTCGAGGTGTGACAAGGTGAGTATTCATATTGAAGACCCCATGTGCATGTGTGAGCATCTGGAAGACCCCACACTGGGAAAATACACATGGGTTGCTTTAGGGAACGATTTGGACCGTTAGATTTGAGGGACATGACGATCGGGCGTTGGATCAAATGGATTACATGATCGGGCCGTTGATCATGGACCATTCTCATCATCATAGGACATTTATGTTTTAGGATTTAGTTTATGATTATGCTTTGGACACCTTAAGAGTGATTTTATTTGATTTTTCATTAGACTGGGGTTATTTTGGTCAAGTCTTTAAACGGGGTCTAAATTGTAATTTTGAAAAGTTTTAAGACTGTATAAGGGGGGGGAGGGAGGCGTGTGACCTCCTTAATGCTTGGTTTTGTTTATGAAAAAAAAAAAAAAGAAGAAGAGAAAACTCTCTTGTTTTCTCTATAATCTTCATGTGATATGAAGATATCTTCCATATGACTTGGAAGGCAGATCGGTGTGAGGCTTATCTTCATCAACGGAAGTGTGGGGCTTCCTTCTATCCCCACATTCATATCTCTTTATCAACAATCGAGGTATTTCTTCATGTTTCTTCTTTTCTTCTTCCCCCTTTCTCCAAAATTCATCAACAACCTTTCGATTCTCCTCCTTTACACCTTTCTCGACAAGCCAAACTATTAAAACAAAAAACAAAAACAAAACCCAACCCTACCTAGCCCACACGTGTGACCGTACAGCCACACATATGAACCCATAGGGCTGGTCGTACAATCCCACCCCTTGTCCCTTTGGCCTTCCGCTACCCATACAATAAAACCCCTTCCTCCTTACCTATAAACCCTAAGCCTAACCGTAAAATTCTCAAATCTCTCAATTTCCCCAAATTCCCAAATCCTCGATCTTCAAATCCTTCAATTCACCTAAAATCCTTAACTTCCCTACATCCAAAACCTTGATTCCCATCTCTTAATACCTAAACCCTTTAATCCCTTTACTCGATTCCCCACTTTAACCTTAATTCACCCTTTCCCCCAAACTTTCCTAATCCTAGCTTCACCCACACCCAAATCTAGTAAACCCTAGGTAGTATTAGACCTTCGTTTTTAAAATAGGCCTAACCCTATGCTATTTGGATATTTCTACATCCATTAGATCCTAATTCTCATGTTTAATGGTCTTGTAGGATGATGCTTGGCAACCTAGGCTTGAACTATGCATGATTTCCTTTTTAGAATCTTGATATTTGTGACAATGGTAGCAAGATTTATAGTTTTCATTAATTAATTTCAATTTGTTGATTGATCTCTCACATTATTTGAGTTCATGCATTGGTCCTACATCAAAGAGTATAAAGACTCAATCTCTTCCAAGTAGGCACCTAACCCACCTATTTGAGCACAACGAGAGGTCTCGCACATTTTCTAGGGCCCTTTAGGATGGATAGTCCAAGTGCCCCTAATCAGGCTGTCTCCAAAAAGGTCACACACCCTTCACAGCTCCTTCAGCTCATGCCCTTGAATGTGCAGTCCAGTAGTAGGCTTCGCACGTATCCCCCATCCTACCTTAGGCCAGTCTCGAACTGCCTCGGTGCTAAGGCATTGCAGGTCGCATACCCCTTACTCCAGGGCACACGCACCTTGGTTCATACCACCCCCTCAGCTAGCTAAGGCCAGTCTTAGGAGCCCCCTATGTGCTAAGGCATGAGAGGTTGCGCTCCCCCTTTCTAGGTCTATCTCCTTCACTAAATATACAGTTTTGATGCATCATTTATCATATTTGACATATGAGACCCCTAGCAATGCTGGAATAATTCATGTTGGTGTATGCCATAAGGCAACATGGCTATCTAAAGCCGAACCAGCTGAGTATACGAGACGCCTAAATGGCAAAGGCTATCACTAGTACCTCAGCTCGATTGATGATCTGCGCACTCTGAAAATGAAGATCTGGACACTCTGTAGACAGAGGACCATAGATTAGGACCTCTATGCATCATTTGCATTAACTACTTTGTGCCGTGTAACATATTAGTTTTCTCAGATTTTTTACCTTTTAATCAAGGGTTTTTTACCCAAGAAATGTAATTAAAAAACATGTGCCAGACTATAGCCTAGAATGTATTTTGTTCCCAGATTAGTGAAAGCCTCTCGACAAGGCATATTTGAGTGAACATTGCTTATACGGGAGTTAATAACACCAAACCTATCATAAATCAGACATTTTTGTTGAACACCTGGAGAAAATAGTTCATCAAAGAGATATAAGATTTCCCAAAACTTCATTGAATCTACAACTTCGGTGTTTCAAAAATTGAAAGTATATTTGCTGTTTTGGGCTTTGAGGGTTCCTTCTTTCAAGGGTTGTAGCATGGAGGAAATAGAACTGCCTATTAGTGAGTCCTCTAATTAGGCCAGGATACCAGATCGACTTCTTGTCTATCCTTGTCCTTTGCCATTGTATATTTTGTATTAGTTTTAATTTTAAGATATCACCCAATTACCATTCAAAAAAAAAAAAAAAGACATTCCAAAAGTTACATCATCAAACAAAGTTTAATGAATAACATTACGAAAATGCAGTAACCACTTAACCACTCCATGGTATTTGAAGGCCTCTTAGCTCATATTATTGCATTATCATACAGAGATCAGTCAATGATTCAACAAACAAAGTTCCTGTGAAGTGACAAAGCCCTTGAAGAAACCATCATGCATTTATGTTACCAATACTGAAATCATACCGTTGTTTCAATAACAACAGCTACTAGATTGAGCAGGAGTATAGCAGCTATTATGTATCCAAATGTATTGCTCCGCACAAAGGCCTTCAACTTTTCGGATAAAGGTGAATGGTAAAATGATGGGCAGTATTCAAACCAAGATGGCTGCAAAGAGATATACACTATCAGATCCATTATGTAAATATTTGCCATCCGTATAGCTGGATTGTGCTCATTAAATGAAGAAAACAGAAATGTTCCAACTACAACATGAATAGGACCTAAACCAATTGTTGTCTTCATGCATTTCAACTTCATTAAAAATTGACTTACAGAAGCCCCTTTTTGGAATCTCAGTGCGATAGCATTGCAAAGGTCAGTAAATTCATCCAAATTAATCTGCAGTTGGAACAAATGGAACAAATGGAAACAAGGTACTTGATCAGAATAACAAAAACCAATAGTATACTGTACTACCTGATGAGCACAAACTCTAGAATGAAATTATACTGGCTAAGAATCTAAAACTTAAATATTAGCATCATAATGGAAGCGGCACTAATATGGCCTTTAACATGCGCCTATGAGTAGGGCCCACAATCGATTTTAAACCCAAAAGATAGAAGTGTGATAGGGTGATTTTGAGCTGGATTGATAAACGGATTGGGCCTAGGGGAAGTTTGGCAATAGTTTCTATAAAGACCCAGCACAATCATGGGCCTGGAATCAAGCCTATTAGTTACTTAAATGGCCAGACTTGGGCCTAAAACTGAAGGCCACTACTGACGAAAACCTGAGCACAAGCCCAAATTTGAGGCCCAAATAAGATTGAGCCATGCAAACCTCCACACACCTGATCTAATCATGTGATCGGTGATGAGTGGGATCTGGATGAACCTGCTTAGGTGGACCCCACCATGTGAAGCATTGGCCCGCAAATATCAACCCTCTCTAATAGTTGTGAATAGGGATTACAAGCCAATTAAGGGCATTTTCATCATTTACTGAAAGACAGCTCCTTAAATAAACGGGCATTTGACAAACCTATGAAAAGTACAAGAATACAAAAACTGTTGATTAGCATGGTAACAAACAGAAATTTTCATATAAATAGGTGCCGGAATGTAAAACCTAATTAGCAAGGCACTGATGTGTAAAAATCCTTCTCTTTGTAGAGAAATCCCAGAACCTAACATGAGTTGCTTTACGGCTTGTGCTGCGAATGTGTTGTAAGATGCCTTCTCCGTTATCTTTCTTCCTTTCTTGTGGTGAACCATTGAAGATTTCTCATCCAATCTGGACTTTTTTTGAGTTTTGATTCAAAATAGTCTCAGGATTCAAGATTCAAGAATGGAATCAAGGAAATCTAGGTTTGAAGCCAACTGGGTTTCCAGTTGCGTCATGGTGTCACAATATTTGGCAAACATCGATATATGAATATGTTGAATATTCCACTTTCATCTGCATATCTAGTAACCTTTTTCTTCTAGGGAGACTTTGTAGCCCTCAAAATTATGGTTCTGGTATCGTAACCATTTCAATATACGTCCTACGACTATATTTTCAAGTATGCATATTTTGCATGCATGTCTGTAAATGAGTGTACGTATGCAGCATGCATGCATGTCGAAGGGATGCTGACTATTTTTACATCATCTATAACAGAATCTAAACACAAATATACATCTAGGTGTCTATTTTGTGTTTATAATGAGTACTAAAAAATGAATAAAAATAAACGGAAATGTCAAAATTTTCTAAGCCACCAACATGAATTTGTAAAAGAATAAGTAAGATGTATGCTCATGCACCTGACCCAAAAGATATTTTGTTAGAATTATTACTGAAACAAAAAGGATAAAAAGCATCATTGGTTAGAAGTGCAATAAGTTTCCTGAACTAACAAGTAAGAACTGCTTCCTGATTATGTGGCTAAAATGTAAAATAGCCGCCCCAAGATGATAATCCTCTGAACTTTAATAAGCAAACTTACCTTGAAATCACCACTATGATCCAGCTCATCGAATATGAGTTCAAAATCTTCTCTTGAGATATTTGGCAAAGTCCTGAGAAAGATATAGAACAATGTCTAATGTATCATAGTCCCAAGGCTAGAGTCATGATAGGAATGAATCATGAAAACAAGATCATGACAAACTAAACCAAGTAAAATGGAGCTTGTCTAAAACAGATAGAGATGCATGCAAAATAGAACTAACTTCAAAATTGATGTCCAAATAAAAAGGTTAGCACTGCATTAATTCATTGTTGATTGAAAAAAAAAAAAAAAAACTTCGTGAAACCATAACAACCAAGAAGACCTATTTGTTTATAATAATCAGTGTTCGAATTATCTCCGATATTATCTTTATCTCTAGCTCTGCGATACCGATAACACTAGTAGTATCAGAAATTTCATGTATTAGCAATGTATCGCTAAGTATCGCCAATGTATCAATATCGCTAATGTAATCGCCAATATTTTCAACTATGTAAATTCTAGGCATCGCTTGTATTGCAAATGCATCAATATCGTCTATGTATCACCAATATTTTCGACCATGTAAATTCTAAGTAATGCTTGTATCATAAGTGTATTGACGATATTTCAATAATATCGCCAACGTATTGATATCATCAAATTTTTGTTTATTAGAAAAAAAAAAAAAATTATTTCATTTTTTTTTCATGGGCACATGGTTGTATGTAGTGTTCAATTTGTCATTAATAATATTAATAATATCTCGATATTATCGATATCACAACATGTGTGATATTGAGACCACAATCTTTCGTTGCCTTCGCAATCGTTGATGATTTCTTGGTGAAATATCACGTTGATGATTTCTTAGTGAAATATCATGTGTTGTTGATATTTTGCAATATCGATGGATGTTTGGATGTTTAAATAGGACGGACGGGATGGTTGGACTGATTTCTTACAACAATACATGCTTTTAAAGCCCCATTAAATGGAAACTTGTTATATATGCATTCTTTTTGCAATTATTTTTTTTCTAAATATGCAAAAATGTGCGTTTTAATGTCTTGAAGTTTCGCTGAAAATTCTACCGTTTTTCGCATGTTTCCCCGCATTTCCGGTTATCAACAATATTATCAACGATATCGATATTGTTTCCATATCCCTAGCCAGCAAAACTTGTAGCGATACCAATATTTCGAACAATGTATATATATATATATATATATATATATATATATATATATATATGGGAAAAGGTACTATGCGCTCGAGCTCACGATAAGCTCCCATGAGGTCGAGTTGTGTGGGCCCCACCGTGATGCGTGTCGACCATCAACACCGTGCATTTGATGGGTCCCCTTTAAATTATGGGATATCCCAAAAATCAGCCATATACGGAACTCAGGTGGGCCATACCATCTAAAAGCATGTGAAGACATGCCAAAAACATATAAAAGCACTTGAGCCCACCTGAGTTTTGAATGTTGCTAAAACTTGGTTTGAACCCTCATCCAAGTGGGACACACATAATGGATGGGCTGGATTTGCAAACCACATCTCGGTGGGCCCAAAAAATGATTATTAATGTTTTAATGGTGCACGGCCCCTCTCAACTTCTGTATGTGGTGTGGCCCACACAAGTCATGGATTGACTTGATTTTTGAGACCTAGGCCCATGATGGAATGGTGCATCTAACTGATGGGGTAGATGTTCGAAACGCATCACGGTGGGGCCCACACAGCTCGACCTCATGGGACGTTCCCATCAGCTCGAGCGCATAGTACCTTTTCCCATATATATATATATATATATATATATATATATATATGGGAAAAGGTACAATGCGCTCGAGCTGACGATAAGCTCCCGTGAGGTTGAGCTATATGGGCCCCACCGTGATGCGTGTCGACCATCAACACCGTGCATTTGATGGGTCCCCTTTAAATTATGGGATATCCCAAAAATCAGCCGTATACAGAACTCAAGTGGGCCATACCATCTAAAATTATGTGAAGACACCGTTAAAACATATAAAAGCACTTAGTGGGGCCCACATGAGTTTTGCATGCGCCTAAAACTTGGTTTGAACCCTCATTCAAGTGGGACACACATAATGGATGGGCTGGATTTGCAATCCACATCTCGGTGGGCCCTCAAAAATGGTTATGAATGTTTTAATGGTGCACGGCCCCTCTCCACTTATGTATGTGGTGTGGCCCACACAAGTCACAGATTGACTTGATTTTTGAGACCTAGGCCCACGATGGAATGGTGCATCTGACTGATGGGGTAGATGTTCGAAACGCATCACGGTGGGGCCCACACAGCTCGACCTCATGGGACGGACTCGTGAGGTCGAGCGCATAGTACCTTTTCCCTATATGAGCGCCCCCCCCCCCCCCCCAAAAAAAAAAAAAAAAAAAACCTCTGGTTACGCATCATCTTGTAGAAGGATCTGACTGAGAAACGACGTGTTCTATCCGCGGTCCAAATCATTTCATCCAAATCACCGGACGGGGAGACAAAGCAAAGCATATCAAGAAGACGAAGAAGCTCTTCCACCTCTTGGTCTAATTAGTCCCTTCTACATGGAGTCCAATAGACATTAGGGCCGTTGAAGGAGAAACAAACCACCACTAACATATTTGGCACGGGCGAGAGCCGAACTAAATTGGGAAAGGCTTGAGCTAAAGGGGCATCGCCACACCACACATCATCCCAAAATCTAACGTAGGTCCCATCACCAATTAAGAAAGATATGCCCTTCTTGAAGACCGACTTGAGCGACATGATTAACCTCCATATGTTGGAGACCATGTAAAGGTAAGTTTCCTTGATCTGCCATCCCCCATCTGCAACCCATACTTGAAGGCAATCGTTTCCCTCCAAAAACTCCCTTGTTCCATGCCAAACCGCCAAAGCCATTTCCCAAGGAGGGCATTATTAATATCAAGAAGACCCCTCACCCTAGCTCTTCCCTCATTGAGAGGTTCGCAGACTTCCTTCCACCTTGAAAGATGGAATTTGTGGCCGTCTTCTGCACCTTTCCATGGAAAATCTCTTCTAAGCTTATCCAATTTCTTCTTAACCGAGGCAGGGCATTTAAAAAGGGACATGAAATAGAGGCATGTCAGCGAAAGCCGTCTTGATGAGAGTTAACCTCCCTCCCAAGAAAGGTAATGACTCCTCCACTTAGAGAGAACCTTCTCGATTCCCTCAATAACCCTATCCCATAGATGAGTAGCAGGTTTCCCCAAGCACAACGACAACCTTAAGTAAGAGGATGGGAGGGATCCTGCCTTACAACCGAAGCTCAAAGCAAAAAGAGAAATGCCATCTTTGGAGAGATGAATGCACAGTAACTCGCTTTTTCCCATATTAACCTTCAGTCCATAAACCGCCTCGAAACAAACAATGATCTTACATAAATCGTCCACCATAATTGAGTCAGCGTCACAGAAAATGATGGTATCGTATGCAAATTGAAGGTGGGAGATAGGCGCTGCTAGGTTGGAGACTCCAAACCCGCTTATGAGGCTAGACTATTGCCCTCTATATAGAATCCAACTGAAATCCTCCACCACCATAAAAAATAAGAAGGGAGAGAGGGGATCACCCTCGCGAAGACCCCTAGAGGGTTTGAAGAAACCTTTAGGGAATCCATTCACAAGCATTGAGCACGCCACCGAGCAAACGCAAATCTAAATCCAACCTCTCCACTTAGCACCATAGCACATCCTTTTCAACAAGTAATCGATGAGTCCCACTCCACATGATCGTACGTTTTCTCGATGTCTAGCTTGCAAATGATACCTGACCTTCTTTCTTTGAATCTGGAGTGAGGAGTGAAGACCAATTTTGTATTGAAGACCAACAATACAGATCATCATCATTATCAACATCATCTAAGCCTTGTCACAATCAATTAGAGTGAGCTACATGAACCTTGTTCTGCCATTCCACTCTATGAAGGGCCATACCTTCAGTTAGACCATAGGTCATTAAGTCTTTTCTTACTACCTCTATAACATCTGTAATGCCCTATCATGAGTTTGGAATGTCATATTGTTTGGATTCATGATGAAAGCTATGGCATAAGTTCAACGCTAGCCGACAACCTAACGCAACCCACCTTTATCCGAGATAGGGACTGGCAATGTGCACAAAATTCCCATTAAATAGTCTAGGCGTCTAGGGAGAGGTAACTCGCGCACTATGTCAGGGAACTACCATTTCTCGGAACGATAATAATTCCCTTCATATTAATCATCTTAGACCCACTTTTAAAATCCTCCATAGCATTTTTGGGTCCAATGTCTATCCTTGTGATGTAAATGGTAATCACCTTTCTCCTTTTGTGCTGAATGTGTTGTATGATGTGTATCAAGAAGTTCAGGTGTGCCTTCCAACGCTTCTTCTTAAGCAGCTAATTCGTATCATTCAAGGCAACCATCAGGATACACTAGCTTTTCCTGTACTCATCTGTAAACTAGCTCATCATGTTGGTATCCCTGCCACATCGGATACGGTCTATCCAGAGACATGGTTTGATAGTGATGCGGCTCAGGTGGCTCAACAGTTGTGTCTCACTTCAGCTCTTCCTGAGAATAGTGCTCCCCTGCAATCGGCTGCTCCATATGCTCATTCGTCATGTCCACGAGGATTCAATCGAACGCCACTACTAAGGCCGGAGTCTATCACAAATCGCCAAACTCATCACCTCGAACGTCACCTACTGAACGGTATGACGAATATGGAAGAGCGACTTTACAACTGTGAAAGACGTCTCACCGTGATTAAAGAAAAAGTCAATGCTCTCCAGCAAACAAATCAGCAAGTGGTAGACTTGCTCACACATGGTGATTCTTGGAGTCGGTAGGAGTTGGCCGTGCAAGTTCCATATCACTACGTTTTGTTTTTTTTTCCGTGCATGTGCCTGGTAACTTTTGTTGAGATAACTGTTAATTTACTGCCAATCTTGGGCAGTTTATTCTGGATATTTTTGTATATGGTGAGGTATAATTCTTATTTTTACTGCCATGATTATGTTCTAAGATCCCCTGGTTTATCAAATGTCTGATACGAAATTGTAACGCCCCAGATTTTTGCCAACCTGGAGTTAGATGTCCTTAGGCAAGGGGTAGATCCTAACCCCTTATGAACCTCTCAAACCTCAAATCCTTTAGGAATTAGACAAAGTTAACTAAGTGTTAAACTGGATTAGCTACGAAATCCGCACTAATCACTTTAAATACGATCTGCAAGACCCAAAACTTGTAGAATCATTGATGCTACATTACCCTATAAGCTAGGATCAATCTCATTACCCCGCTGCTCTCAGGAGCATCACGAAACTCCGTATCAGATCTGGACCGCACATCAAAAGTCCGAATAATACGAAGTTATAGAATTAGGACCGCCTTGCTGGGCTTGACAACCATCTCGAAAATCAAATCCAGATAGTGTCCTGGGGCTATTCGCTTGAGCCCGGAGTGAAGAGTGTGAGAAACATGAAATTAATTAGAAATAAATTCCAAATTTAAGTAATCTGAGACTTGTCGCTTGCGGGCCTGATATAAGCAATCAGACCGTCAGAATTTGACCCAAATACACCCTCGGATCAGGGGAAATTTCATACACGGGTCAGTGTACTTGTGGCCCTGATCGAGTTCCGGTGACCGTTGAACTAAAACTGGTCCGCCACGGGCGATCTCTAAATCCGATCGGACCGAAAACGTAACTCGACCTAGATCCAATGTCTGTGAGCTTAAATCCGACCTTTGGCTCAAGGGGGGCTTCCAGAAGTGCTCCGTTGAGACGGAACAGTCTCCCTTTGGACATAACCTAAGTATATCTTGGCCCTGAGTCTATTTCCGTGAGTTTTGGGCCTATATAAGGACCTTAAACCCTCACTCTCTCATCCCATACGAATTTGAGAAAACCCTAGGAGAGAGAGAGAGAGAGTAAAGAGAGAGTAAGTGTGGGAGAAGTGGGTGAAGGATCCTGGTGCTCTATCCTACCATCATACGTGCTTAACCATCACTATCTAGTCGCTCTTCTAGCGATTCTGACATCATTCTTAGGTAAGGAAACTCTAAACCTAACTTGTTTTAGGGTTTCAAAGGTTGTAAGTTGCGAAATAGCTGACTTAATTCATGCTATAGGTTGATATAGAATCGTTGAAAAAGACTGAGCATTTCTACCAAATTCGTTACGTTTCTACGGCATAAGGTGCGGACTTTAGACGTATAAGTTATGGTTTTCAAGGCTTTCAATGTCAGTTAATGATATATTACTAACGTGGATGCTATTGCACATGTACAAAGTGTTGTCCGTTTCGTTTTTCAGTTATACGTTAACTATGTTGAATATACTGTATTCCTCGTATTTGTAGAAAATACCGTATACGTATGAAATACGGATTTGTGCTTAACATGATTATCTGTCGTGACTATATGCTTGTACGTATGCGACAACTCCCTAGCGAAATGATTTGCCCTAAATCACGTCACGGCCAATATACGCTATATATGTTAAAATGTGTAGCCCAAGTGTTTGTGAAAATGTTCAAATGAATATGGAACTTGGATTCATGCTTGCCATGATTATCCGCCGTGAGTGCACGCGTGTTATACATGGGGCAGCTCCCTAGTAAAAGGATTTGGCCTAATACCTATGTGATCAACATACGTCATGTATGTTGATGTATGTAGTCTAAAGTGTTTGTTGGAATGTCTGAATGAGTAGTAGTTAGTAAATTGTAATGTATAAGGGTGTTGAGATATGATTCTTAACTCCTTTAACTATGTGTATGCTTTCCTTCATATACCGTATCTTATCGTGTCTGTTTATCTATGTAATGCATATGTATAAATCCATGATTAAGTTGTATTCCATAAAATGTAAAAAACAAAGCCGTGAAGGGTGATGGGGGAGTGGTGTAACGATTCCGTACAACAGCCCTGGCAGCCCTAAAGCGGATGATATCGGACCTTTGATTGTATGATTTGAAATCTTAATTCAGTACTACTTTAACTGTCTTCTAGGATATTTTGTTGTAATTGAATGTGATTGGGGCTATTATATAGTCCAGGCAATCGGTAACAGGCTTTGAATTCGTGGCTGAGATTCCTTCGCCACGTAGGATGTGTTTGACGAACCCGAGTCGTACTTCGGTTGGCGACAGTGGTTAGGCCACGCGAAGTGCTTATGCACTTCATGTCGTTCAGTTGGTTGTACACTCGTGCTAGTCGAGCTCGTCAAGTAACCCGATCTGTCTAATGTATATTCACCATGTTTGGACGCTACTGCTTGAACCTAAGGTACCGAACTCACCAGTGAAATCTTGTTAACCTTGGTACCTCGATCCGCTAAGACTCATGCGCCGGACATGGTGGTATGGGACACCGTGGTCGAGCTGTCAGCCTACGCTGGGGCAATGTGCCTCCCCGTAGTGACCAGTGAGCAACCCAGACTCGTGAACCGAATACGGTGGTATGGGACATGTATTCGAGCTGTCGGCCTACATTGATAAGGTGATGAGGGAGTGGTGTAACGATTGCATGTAACAGCCCTGGCAGCCCTTTGTAGTGACCTCGAGCATACTCTGAATCTGCAGCGTGGCGATGAGTCTTCCTATAGTAAACAGAGTATAAACTAGGCCTGTATCAATAAGGTGATGGGGGAGCGGTGCAACGAGTGCGTGTAACAGCCCTGGCAGCCCTTACAGCGACCTAGAACCGCATCATCGTATGAGATTATCTAGGACTAACAACCCTAGAATGGATCATTGTTTGGGAATGATATAAGGGAGGTACCTTAGTTTCCTAATACTGCTGTATGAAAAGGACTAATAACAACTTGGTAATCACGTTCATAACATAGCACTGCATATGTCTGGCGTTGTGGAGCACTGAGGGATGAACGCATGCCGCGGACGTAAGATATTGTCGCACGAGGGTGGTTTAGCAAGGGCATGCATCATGACTACATTTCATCCTTGCATTAATAAGAGTAATTTAGGAGTGTTTGATTGTACTGCTTTATCATTATTGCTTGACTGAATTGATAACATGTTAACCTATGCTCTATTGTTCCACTGAGTTGATCACTCACTCCTACATTACGGGACGGTGTTTAAATACCAAACCAGACCCTGTTTGAGTTTCAGATGATGGCAATGCTTGCAAAGCGGAGCCGGATTTTTTATGATGATGAGGGTTTCCCCTTACACAGCTATCAGGTGGGTCTATGTAGACCATCTTCTGATCGACGGGGTTACAAGTTTGCTGATTAGATGCCATTACACTTTAGTTTACTTTTTTGGAGCACCCTTGTATATTCATTTTGTCCATTTTTGGAGTATACATTGATATATTTAACCTGGTAACATGTTCACACTCTGGAGACTTACATTTTATATATCTATCACAGTCTTCCGCTTGCATAATTTAACTGTATCTGGAGTATGATATGTTGTTTTGGCTTAATCCCATTCATCTTTAATGCAATAATACGAACAACATTCAATCATCATTCTTTATGTTGCATAAGTGATGCGTTGGAACATGGGAGTTGAGTTTATGCTCAACCCCCGATTTTCAGGGCGTTACAGGAATGCATGTGAGTTTTGTTATGCTTATATCACTGCTCTATTTTGTCTGATATGCATACATTGTTTCTGAATATGATGTCTGATTAAACTCTGTTGATTATTATACATCTTTATATGAATGTTCTACTGGATGAGTAGCTCTCCCACATATCTCAAGCTTCAGCCAATATCAACTGCTAAATCTTTGTCAATGATTGACAAAAAGGGGGAGAACAAGTCTAACACCCCGACAAGAAAATTGTATATCTGCTTGAATGGTGTTGCGGGTGTTAGGGGAAGCAGGCTGCACCAAGAGAGGGAAAGTTTGCAGTTAGGGGGAGCAGATACTGGGCTGTGTACATGGGTTCAATAGAAATTGTAAAATTATGTAAAATGCATGTACATACAATTTAGGATGTGTTTGTCTAGTACTCTAGGGTGTTTTGGGATTTTGTCACGTAATTGACAAAGGGGGAGATTGAAAGTGCCCTGGTTTGTCAATTGCGTGAGTGTTGAGTCAGATAAACTACAAAGCCTGATAGGAAGATCAATTCAAGCGTCTGCCTCAACCAGATGTGTGCAAGCTCACCACAGGTAAATCTGAGCCTCACATCCCTTGTCCTAAATCACCAGGTATACTAAAACCCTTAAAACAAACTAGAACATCTTAGGGTTTTTAGAGTAAGAAAACGTGTTCAAGAATCAGAAAAATCTCTAAGTTTTCTTGCCCTGTCGATTTTATCGATACACATCTCGATATGATTGACCTGCACTGTCGAGTCCTCGATGCTCCATCGATACCATCGAAAAGAGGACCAAATATGTCCAGCAACCTTATACACATCTGGACGAAATTATCGATGTATCGATACACCTATCGATATCATCGATATTCAAATCTCGAGTCTATCGAAGTTGACTCGATAATATCGACAGGCAGATTTCCGGCGCCCCTGTTTTTTCTTAAGAATATCATATGTGCATCAATATATTGAAGCCTCCTCGATACCATCAAAATTTAAACCTCGATGATATCGGAAGGCCTTCGATGATATCGGTCTTGGGCGCCAAGTTCTCTAGCAAAATATTTCAGGGTGGTTTATCTATGATCGAGGGTCACTCGATAGAATCGATATTCAAATATCGATGATATCGATGTTGTATCGATTGCATCGAGCATGGACATAAACTGTCCAACAAGCTTTATGAAAAATCCTTTTGATTTATCGATGCATCGACACAGCTATCGATATCATCGACATTCAAATTCCGATGATCTCGAAGGTCCCTCGATCATTCATGAAAACCTGAAATATTTCAAGCCAAGTATCTCTCATTTTTCAAGTGTCAATGAATCAAACCTCTCATCGATGGAATCGGAGTTCGAAATCCGATGACGTGACAATCATTTCGATTCATCGACCAGCTGGCAAAAGGTTTCAAAAGCGTATGACATTGAGTTCGAGTCATCGAGCAGATCATCGATGCTATTGAGAGTATACGCTCGATGATATCGAACTCTGTCATAAATGTGACCGTTTTATATCCGTTGGAACCTTTTGCCTATATAAAGAGGGCTTATCTAGTATTGTTGGTAGAGAAAGAAGAGAGTGCTTTTGTGTGTTTTACCTTAGATCATATACCTAAAGCCCTTTCTCTCAGGGAAGTTCATCCTCCAATCCACCCTCACCATTGACATTCAATAGAGTAGATTGGGGAATGAACTTTCGCATTCAAGGATCCTCCAGCTACTACCTTAATGGAAATCATTAAGTTGGGATGCCTTGAATGCATAATCGGAATCACTCTATCTTCCTTATAGGAAAACATTTCATAGAGTTGGATTCCGTCTTAACCTTGACCAAACCCGAAGCCTCGCATTGGTACATCATTTGTGTTGCGGATCAAGGAAGCCGAAGAATCTTCGTCAACAAAGGAGGAGATCTTCGTCAACGTGCTTAATGGGACTCATCTACTTATCTGTAAGTATCTAGAATCTGAATGATCAGAACTATATATATGATTGGAGGCCATCAAATAGAAAGAATCAACGGCCAAAGTTCAATAAACAAATGTCCATTATTTGAGGTTAGAATTATTATTTTTTCTAATGCCTGAATGATTTTTGGACGGTTAAAAATAAAATATTCAACGGTTCCATTCCAATAAACAAGTGTTTAGGAATCAGAAAGTTGGATCATCGATCTGATTCACTGGTGTGTGATCTATAACAATTGGCCCATCAGATGACTGGCTCAGATCAGCCAACCATGAACCACTGATTGATCTACATTATTATGTATGTGAGGGACCATGGTCCAATGTTCTAAACCAGTCGTCTAAGTCTAACCTCATTTTGTATAAGTTATGCCCACTAAAAAAAATTATATTGGAAGATCTGAACCGTTCATTATTTGACCAGTTAGCTGATGTGGACCAAACCATTTCCACAACCATTATTTGACCAGTTCATTATATTGGAAGATCTACATTATTTGTTTTCTAGAATTATGGCCCTCTGTTTAGCAGTGAGGGAGTTAATGCGTATTATCCACAACCATTTCCGCTAGTTGCCTATCACAATAGAAACCCCGCACATAGAAGTGTGCTCTTGGGCATCAGAGGCAAAGAAATATCATTTAGAAATGGATTTTATTTTTAAAGAGATTATATTTCTAGCAAGAGGGTTAATCCCATGGCGGTTGATCTAGCAAGATCACGACAAACCGCCCTAATCTTTGTACTGGAAATTCCCTTCCCCTCCTTTATCTTGAACACACATACACACACATCATTGCCTTTTCAACAAAAGATTTAAAAAGTCCACAAAGTTGGTTTCCACACCTGTGGATTTGTAGAAGCTAAATTTTAATAGTAGCCAGTGGAGAACCTAGAACTGGTGAAGTAAAGGAATTATTCGGGATGATGGGTTGAAATTTTCAGGGAAGTCAGTTCCAATGAGGTTGAAATTATCAGTTCCAATGAGGTTGAAATTAGACCAATATTATAAGGGATGGAGCTAATTTCTTCACACACCCTATCACGGAGAAACTATCAAGTTTGGTAGGAAATCCAGGAACCCCATCTTTTTTTTTTTTTTTTTTTTTTAAAGAAAGGTGGAAGCATGCCACCTGAGATTCGTTAAGAAAGCAGGGGGTTACAGCCATTCAGGTGGGCCCCAACAAAAAGATTTGGGAAGACAGGGCCCAGCTGCACCCAACCAAGCAAACAGCGGGGGGGGAAGGCCCGTGGTCGCCTTAGCCAATCCCAGTTTTGGGCCGGAAGTGTCGAATCTGGCCCACCCCAGATTTATCCAGGAGCAGGGAACCTCTGGCAGGCCGAGGAAGATCAGCAAATTTGAGGAAAACTTGGTCTAGGACGCCACTGCTAGCTGTATGGGCAAGATAGTCTGCCATTGCGTTCCCTTCCTTGAGAATGTGAGTGAATCTGAGGTTAAGGGAGAGGGAAAGCTGATGGATAGATTCAAGGTGGTACCATAGATTCCACCTGCAGGATGTAGAGTGCCTAACAACGGCTTCAAAGAGAACACACGAGTCGGTTTCGACAATGGAGGAGAGCCCCATATCCTTGCAAAGAGACATCCCATCAACCATCGCCCTGGCTTCAGCAACCATGTTGGAGACGAGGCCGTAGCTTTTGTGGAAGGCAAAGATGAAATTCCCTGCGTGATCACGACAGACACCACCACCACCGCCAGCACCCGAGTTGCCTCGGGCGGAGCCATCAAAGTTGAGTTTCATCCAATCCCCGGCCAGTTTTTCCCACCGAACAACCCTACACATAACAGATGGAGAATGGGGGGCTGACGAGGCCTGGATGGAGCCCCGACAAGCTATCCCTTCGCAAACAATCCTGTCGACCTTGGTGAGATTAGAACCAATATCGACAAGCCAATTGGAGATGTTGTTAATGATGGGCTCAGCTGAAAGCTGCTTACTCTCGAATTTGGCTCTATTTCTGCCAGTCCAAATTTCACAAATGATGAAAGGGGCCAGGCCTTTGAGGAATTTCCGGGCTGAGGATTTGGAAGCCATTGTTGTCCACTGCTGAACACAGGATTGGATGGACTGGTTGGGGGGATGGGGATGTGGAAAAGGCGCGCGAAGTGGCCCCCAACTTGAGATGCCACCTAACCAAGAACAAGAAGATGGTCAAGGTCTTCAATTTGGGGCCCAGAGAGGGCAGGAACTGGGCCGTGGAGGGCTATGATGGGGATATTATTGAGGGTGGGCTGGGGGGGATGGGTTTGCCGAAAAGGATAGGATGGGATTTGGGCCGAGAGGTTGGGGAGGGGGGAGGGCGGGGGCAGGATCTGCTGAGATTCAGCTGCGGCTGAGAGGTAAAGTGGGAGATAGGGTGATTAGGTGGGCCGAGAGGGGGGCCGTGGTCCTGCTGGGGGATGGGGCGAGAGCAGGGTCTTAGGAATAGTAATAATAACGATAACGAATGGATGCCCTATGTTGCCTTAAAGAAGCAGGGTTTGTTAATCATGTTTCATCCATTGCAACTACGTCTTGGTGATTTCGAGAAAAGATTTAGTTATGTTTGATATGTATTGGTCCATGCTAGCATCCATCAAAGCATTAGTACAAGTTTGGCTCTAGGTGGGTCAAGAAAAGAAAAAAGGAAGGTGATTTTGGCCCCATTCCTTGATTACAGTTATCCGGTATGTGTGGGAGGAATGGAACAATAGGACCTTCAACAATAAGTGCACATCGACGAAAGCGATTTTCAAGAAGGTCAAGGGCGGGATTTAATTTTGGGCCTTGGGGATCCCTATTACTAAGGGTTACAAAAAGGACTTGCTTTTGGATGCTCGGGGTGTCTTATCGTAATTGTTGCATTTTGGCCTTGGATGATTGCTCACCATCCCTTCCCATTTGTTTCTTTTATTTTCCTTTGTCTTTAATAAATAAATAAATAACCTTGTTCTCTCTCAAGAAAGGGAGGGTAATCATCAGGTCAATGCATTGGCTGGAGGGGTAGAACTCCAATTTCAAGCTCTTATATTTGGCGATTCTATCCCGTTGTTTACTTTTCTGTGGTTTTGGGGAAAAAATCACTACATCTCTCAAAAAATTTAAACTCGCTGTAGTTTTTTCTCTATTGGTATTTTATTCTCTGCATATTATTTTAAGGACATTTGAAATAATAATTTCCACAGCATGTGCATTTGTTTTCTCATCAAATACTCCGCAAAATTGATATTGAATGTCAGACTATAATTGCATGAAGTAGGTAGGGAAATGACAACAGATTCAGGTGTGAGATCCAGGAAGCGTCTCTTCCAAAATTTTAGCGAGTATAAACAGCTAGGAAGCAGGAACAAAAGCACAAGTCCAAAGTGGGAGCGACACTGGTAGAAGGCTCCTGCAACTACATGTTGAACTATCCCACCTATCCTTTAGTGGTCAATATTAGAAACATAATGTTTAGACACGTTCTACTTCAAAGTAGAAAATATTTTATTACTTTTTCAAAGTAAGACAAACAGTTCATTCAAAGCTAAAGAAAAGATACATCAATGTGGACCACAGCTTTAGGTAAACCATCAGCTAATGAATTTGCCTCTCTAATAACATGGGCAAATGACATGTTTAACCTTGCGGAATGGGAGCAAATTTCGCTGGATACAGATGACAGCCCCCAAGGCTCAGCTTGATCCTTGACCAACCATTTAATAACATTAAAAGAGTCACATTCGACAGTAACAAAAACCTCCATGCTCCTAATGAGAAGCCTCAACTTTTCATGAAGGGCAAGAGTCTCCACCTTCAACACATCACCTGCTAGGCTAGGCTTGAGGGTATAGAAATGATGTTTCCCTCATCGTCACAAAGTGCTCCTCTTACAGCTTCCACCACCTCTGAGAAGGACACCAACAAGGCACAATGGGAGGTTGGGCTCCTTTATGGTCCACAAATCACCAACTAAAGAAGATATTCAAGTTGAACCCCCCCCCCCCCCCCCCCCCCCAATTCTGGCAATGGGGACAGCCACTTATGATGCCAAAATTTTTTGTGATCAACAATCTTCCCTTAGTGATCTTTTTTTCTTTTTCCTTTGAAAATTCTATTTATTTCTTTCCTTCCAAATGTTCCAGCACAATGCCAATCGCAGTTCTTCTGAAAGAAGAAAAACCCTATCTCTAATTGTTCAAACCTCCCAACATGCACATTATTGTCTATTATTTCAAAAGCATATTGGTCTAATGTCATTTGGGCATATTGTATAAATGCACATATGTAATACATAGATGCACCCATATAGGATCGGGAGTCTAATTAGTTGTGGAAATCCCCATACCCACATTAATAGCAGGACGGATTCCACATATGCTCTCTTTTTTCTTCTTCTTTTTAAATA
>JAJHSJ010000005.1:12340630-12423315 GCA_021015155.1 Magnolia officinalis
TTTTTCCTTTGAAAATTCTATTTATTTCTTTCCTTCCAATGTTCCAGCACAATGCCAATCGCAGTTCTTCTGAAAGAAGAAAAACCCTATCTCTAATTGTTCAAACCTCCCAACATGCACATTATTGTCTATTATTTCAAAAGCATATTGGTCTAATGTCATTTGGGCATATTGTATAAATGCACATATGTAATACATAGATGCACCCATATAGGATCGGGAGTCTAATTAGTTGTGGAAATCCCCATACCCACATTAATAGCAGGACGGATTCCACATATGCTCTCTTTTTTCTTCTTCTTCTTTTTAATACATGTAATAAAATGATTGCCAATGTTGTTTTTTTTTATCAACTTTTTATTCAAAACTAGTGACATTAGAAACAATTAGAACTTGGAAGACAAACTAATCCCTAAAAATTACAATGTATCTTAGTCATTTGGACCAGCATTTTTTATATTGGATTGGATCCCAAACACTCACCATTAAACAGAAATATTCATCCAAACATTGCACCCAAGGTTGTGGACTTCTCACCTTAGTTTGAAAGGATCACCATAACTCTTACACACATTGAGATACCATATAAATTTGGGGCAAAAGGACAACATAAAAAGTGATTGGATAAAATTTTCAATAATGCTTGAATAACATTTTTCCTTGCATGATGACAGTTTGCATGGCTCAACAAGAGAAGCAACCTGGATTTCTCTGTTATGCATGAAGAATGCAACCTTTATTTCAACAATATGATGGGATAATAGAAAACTCCCAACCTAACTAAAATAATGCGATCCACATTACAAGGTAGTTTCCTCTTACTCTAGGGATGACGGTTTGAATTTTAATGACACTTAGCCAGAAAAACATATTATTATCATCATCATAGCCTTGTCCCAGTAATTGGGTGTCAGCTATACAAGCATATCATTTGAAAATCAACTAGGCAAAGAAACCATATTGAGGCCCTTAATGCTCTGTAAATATTTTCTGCATGAAGATGTAGTGCAACAATGAGTTATACCTGTACTTACTCAACTCTTCAAACAGACGAATACACTGCATTTTGTCAAGATATCCGAGCTTCTGTTGATGTGCAAAACACGAGTCCACTATTACATGTGCCACTCGAATATAGAACCCAAAAGAGAAGGAAAAAAAAAAAAACTACTTAGAAGAATGCATAGGTTTATATCACTTGATTAGTCATGGAATTAAATTATTTCAAATGAATCCATTGTCATCTCTTCTCCAAAAAGAAATGAATGAATAAATAAAGAAATAAAGAAAATAAAATTCTCTAAGGCCATGTTTGGATTCATGGGAACAGGGGAAAGCATAGTTTGATGGGAAATGTCATTTCCAGTAAACTGGTGGAAGGAAATTTTAGATTAGTTGTCAAGTTAGACTAAGTCAAGTGACAACCAGTTTTCGCTTGTATGACCTGAAAAAGTCATAAATAATTTTGAGTATTCTGCTTCTAATGTTTTCGCCATTTTCAGTTATAGCCATAGTTTCTGGTGGGACAGTAGGTAAACGCTTTTGGAAATTAACTTGGAGTCAGGCATTTAACTGTGATGGTGTTTTAGCTGATGCATCACAGGTGCTTTTTATTTTAATAGTGCTGAACTAGTTTACTTTTTTATGTTTTCAAAATATTCAAGTAAATTGCAGGAAATAAGTTTGGAGCAACATTTATGAAAATACATTAGTTTAGTCATATGTAAGATATATAACTTTGCAAATCAGGTCTTTATCATACATTAGAGACTGAAATACATAAATAAATTATCCAAATTTTGTCAGTTAAAAGTGGCAGGTTGACGTATCTCGTGCCTGTAGTGATTGTGAATTCCTTCCAAGGTATTCCATAACAGTAACGGTGACCGTAATGACTACTGCCATTACCATTACAATATAGGACATAATAGCCATTATGGCCTTTTTCCTTTTTCTTTTCTTTCTTTTTTTTTTTATTTGAAAAAAAATAAATATGTTTCGGCCTGTTACGAGCCATTTTTTCTGTAACAGCCATTTCTGCCCAGTAACATGTAATGGTTAGCACATTTACCATTAAGTTACGTCCATTACGTAACTGTTTTAGCATACCTTGATTGCTTCAAATGGAAACAGGTTTTGTGACTTTATTGAGCCCAATTTCAAGAGGAGTGGTCATAATGAAGAGGTTCCTTAATTCTTATAGCTACTGTTGAAACAGTGGATCATGAAAAGAACTATGGTAAATTGTTTCTTTTATTAGCTATGATCAATCGTTGAGGGTTAAGGGTAGGACTAAAGAGTACAAGTGTTGAAATTAACATTTACTAGTAAAAGATATGGAAAAGAAATCAATGAAGTCCCACCAGATCGACTTACACGATTATCAACTAGACTGAAAGCCTTTTTTAGCATACGTGTCCTCATGGAATCCATCTCAAAAACTTGCTTCGCAAGCTGCAAAGAAGAGGTAGAGTAAGCACATGTCTAGGTGATACTTGGAGAAGCCATTCTTTGCATGGACTTCAAGGTTGAACCAGTTGAAAAAATATGACTTTTTGCTCAAACATGCAGTGTCTGCAGCAATTACGAATACAGTGTAAAAGAAACCACAGCTTTTTTTGCTTTCTACTCACACAAGATATCAAGTCAACAAAGTAAGCACCTGATCTTTGAAGCTATCATATACAACAGCAAGAATCAGATTGGTGAGGAAGTACACCCCTAATAGCATGTAAAGAACAAAAAATATGGAAGACCAACGAGAAGTCCTGTTCAAGAACATGCAGAAATAACTATAGTAAGTGCCAGGAGTACAAAGAAGGTTGAATAATGAAAAACCATTTTGGGTTTCAGAATGTTGATAGCACAAATAGACAAGCCATCATAAATAACTATCATGGCCCCATGTATAACAAATTAACACAATACAAGAAAACCCACGGGCTTTGTTCCACCAGTTACCACGGTAATGTGATGGAAATGTGCAATGATTACAAATTACTTTACCTGTCACCTGAGTCCTGACAACATCTGCATTTGACCGTCGGCGCCGGTTCCCATGTTTGGTTTATCACCGGTAAAATCAAAATGATGGCATTTTTACATTACTTTAATGTCAAATCATCACCAAAATACACTGATGTTGCTGTTTGGATTCAAGATTTTCACGCTAATGCCATGAAAAAGTGCAATGATTACAAATTCTTTTACCTATCTCCTGAATACATCTGCATTTGAACTATGATTCCTATGTTTGGTTTGGCGGTGGTAAAATCATAATATGACGCATTTCCTCTACATTACCGGGATAATTGCCGAAACAAACAGGCCCTAAGGAAAGAAATGGGGTAATGAAAATGAAAGGTATATTTCCATGATTATTTTGCAGTCACGTGAATTTGTGAGAGGAAAAATTGCATATTCAGAATGGTGTTTACTGCCCTTGAAGATCACCATCCATAGTTTTATATAAAGTGTTTGCACTTGTTAGACCTCTGCATGGACCATAGACCCTTGTTAAACTCCAACTTCATTTGCAACAAAGTCCTAAACTGTGACGACTATTGACAGGATGTTGACATTCATGCAGGCCAATCCAGAATGTCCATATCATGGGTGCCATTATGAATGGACAATTGCCCAAAAATTACAATGAGGGATGATGTCAACCATCTAATTTTTCTTGAAGAATTTGGAAAGCTGACCAATTTTTTAGGCATCCATTTGATTGCCACCAATCAGAAGGCAAAGAATTAGGTTCATCTGGTCAATAGGAATTTCCAACTGTGTGCCACTCATAATCAAGCCATGATTTGGAATGTATGGCAGCAGGTGAACCATGGTTGAGTCGCCACAATGCAGTCCTGTGTCGCAAATGCACATAGGAGTCTAGCCTTTTCCATTTTGTTTTTCTATTTCATTTCTTGAGTTCTTTTTCTTTAGAAGTTTCTTTTATACATACATACATACAAATTATACATATAATATATAGAAGTTTATACATACATATATATATATATATATATATATATATATATATATATATATATATATATATATATATATATATATTTCTGTTTGAGGGGATTTTAGGAATGATTAAAAAAATAAAAATCAGCAAATAAAATCGTTAGTAAAGTAGAAAAACCCCCCACATGGAGCGAGAGTCAGAAAACAGTTTCCAGGAAACCAAATTCTCCTTGCAAATAGCTATCTATCTTGCTCCCTGTTTCTCACGCCGTTTTACTCATTTGCATTGCTCTAACAATCCTGTCAAACGAGATATTTTCGCATCTATTTTCCGCACCATTTCCATATCTGCTTCCCAATCCAACCACTAGTAACGGGATTGAGTCCCATAATCACTATTTGCAGCAAGAATCTGTTTCTACAGTTTACGTAATCAGCGATCAAAGAAAATTTTCCACGTTAGACCTTTATGGAGTACTTGACATTTTGGGTATTTTCTTTTTTTTTCTTTCCCCTTTTTTTTTCTTTTTTTCTTTTTTTTTTAATTCTTTAGGGGTCACTTATCCATAGGTTGCTTTTCTGCATCTTTCATGACACCCATTCCACTGTCATGAAGCAAGATTATCCACTCATGACAGAATGTTTTCCTTTTCATGATCTCCCGCTCCTTGTGTGTGAATGATTGAGGGTTCAATCCCTGGTACTGTTACCTTTTTAAAAAAAATGCTTAAGGAAACCAAATGTCATTTAACAGTACAGTGGTTGAATTCGAATTAGACCAGCCATCAACACTAGCTGTTGGAAAAATAAAAGGGACACCAAAAGTTGCACTGCCAAGATCTAGCGGAACATCATGATCTTGTCATGAATCAAGTCAAACTCATCATCTAGCTTGACCAAAGCAACTTGAACCAACAGAATAGGTGCAATATAACTCAGAAATAAAGGAAGAAAGGCATCAACAAATGTCAACATTATAGCTCAATACTAGAATTGAGAAACATTCAACATGTGTGAATGAGGGAAGTTATACATACAATTTCAAAGTTGGTACAATACAGACCCTACATTTAGTTCATGCTTTTCTTTCCTTGAGGGTTTATACAAGATATTAATATATTAATATTGCTTTACATCTCACAGTAAAATTTACTTAAATACCAGTACTCGTATATCTAACTTGAATATGCTAAATATAATGAAACTCAATGGAAAGTTCTACAAGACAACTACTGGATATGTTAATTTGCACTAGCATATCTGAGTTTGAATATGCTAAATACAAATACATCTGATTTGAATATATTAAATACATGTTAATATATCTGAGTTCGTCTAATAGCTGCATGCCAAGGAAACTCGCATGAAATGTTTATAAGACATCTAGTGTATGCATTACATCTTGAGGGTTATACAAAATATTCATCATCATCTAAGCTTTACCCCAATTAATTAGGGTCCACTACATGATTTTATACACAATATTAATACATTAATAATGCTTTAGTTATTACAGAAAAACTACTTTAAATACCAAAGCTTATATCTGATTCAAATGTGCTAAATATATCCAATTTGGATGTGCTAAATATTATCTGATTTGAGTTGTCTGATTTGATGAAGAATTTTATATGACAATTATCAGACTGGCAATACCATATGGGGCCAAGTGTTGGGAACAGGCATGAACACTGGACGAACGTCACAAAGATGATGATGCTGATATGGATGTGTTGGGAAGGATTTTAATGATGTCATGAAGCAACTTGTGAGTAATCCTAACTGGGGATAAAGTGATGGAGAGCTGACTGAGATGGTTTGGCCATGTGCTGAGAAAACCAGAGACAGCCCGCCCGGTATTGAAGGGCGCTTTGATTAGAGTTCAAGGCCCAAAACGAAGACCAAAAAGGTCTTGGATATAGATTGAGGGTGTTAACAGTTATGGGTTTGGGCCTACAGCCACTTATTGCTTAGGGCCCGTTTGGCCAGCCGCATTAGGTGGGATTAAGGTGGATGGAATTGTAAAAGTTACAATAAATGCATGTGTAAGGTATTGTCCTTGGATTGGGTGTATCCCATGTTTTCTAATACCATGTTTGGAAGGTATACATTAAAAAGCAAATCTCATGATTTACTTTCAAATTGCATTTGGATTGAACCTGGATGAAGCAAAAATTCATCATCCGTGGGATTAGTAATCCCATCTCAAACTTTCCAACACAAGGCTCATTCTCCAAAGCCTACAAAGTTAATTTTAATCCCATCTCAAACTTTCCAACACAAGGCTCATTCTCCAAAGCCTACAAAGTTAATTTTAATCCCATCTCACACTCCTTCTAAACATGCCATTCCGAATTTCAAAGTGGGATTAATACAACTTAATACCACTGGCCAAACAAGCCCTTAGTGTTTTTGGTCTTGGGATATGCTAGACATTATGTTTACTTTATTAGGGGCAGTTTCGTCATATTTTCTTTTTATTACTTAAATATAATAGAGAGGGAGTGGGAGCATTTAACCCTAACCCCATCATTTCTTCTCTCTTTTTTTCTTCTTTTTCCATCTCTACACAAGTCAACATGGTATCCAAGCAAGGTTAGAAGTTGTTCGGGCCTCGTGATCCTCTCCATTTCACCCCAAGTTGTTGGATCTAGATTTGGGGATCTTCAGGAAACGCAAGGGACTGCTCAGGCCTTAAGGGAAAGCACGTTGCTTTGTTTCATGTTTTTTGTGTCATTCTTCAAGTAGAAGGAAATGCTCACAAAAAGAAGCGCGGATGCCTTGACGGATAATGAAGGCTTGCTGATTTTTTCATGAGGTGATATTTAAAGTTGTTTGTTTACGTTGGTTGCATTGTGAACATGCAGTTTTTTTATGGAATATCCTTGCTATAAAGTCATGTGCGAAATGGGAATAGTTTTGACATGGATTAAAGTTAATTTGGACTAAAAATTTGTGTTATGTGATTTTGGATGTGTTGTTGTGTGTGGATCTTTCTCTACGATCAATGTTCTTCATTGGTGTTGAAGTAAGCTAATTGTGGAATGCGTATGGAGCCCAAAAGTGTAGTTGGTGGTTCCTCGTCTCTTGGGGAAATGCAGGGACCCTCCCTCAATGTGTCAGTAACTTCTGTGATGTGAATAGGAAAAATTATCTTCTATGGGCCAAGTCGGTCGAGGTATTCCTCTTAGCCCTCAAAAAGGATCAGTTCCTCACGAATCCTAAACCAGAGAAATCTGATCCTAAATACAGGCAATGGATGTGTGAGGATCCAGATTCACTCTTGAGTCTTGATTGTGGCATAGTATGGGGTCTAAAGTGAGCTCTAATCTAATGTCCTTAAACACAGCAAAATATGTATTGGATACTGTAAGAAGGATGTACTCCTCAGAAGAAAATATTTCTCATGCGTATCAATTATACAAGGAAATCTTCTCTTTTCAGAAGGGGGATAAGCGCCTTGGCGAGTACTTCACAAAACTGACTAATGTGGGAAGAGCTTTCTATATATCATCCTATTACGGTATTACTTCAAATGTCACCCTCATGAAGAAGCAATTGGAAGATACAGTAGTGAAACTTTTGCCTAGACCACCAAAAGAGTACCAATCGCCAAAGGATCAAATTTTGAAAGGAATTGTCTGTGCTACTTGTGTAGAGAACCAGTAGGTGCAGCAATGCTTCCTACAGAATTGGTAATTCAACGTCCCCCTCTCCAGAATTTACACTCTCATTCCATCTCTTCCCAAGATGTCAAAGTTTGAGTGTGAAGCATGTGAATAGAGTAAACATCACAGAATTAATTTTCCATCTAGCACTGATTCAAGTGATGTTCCGTTTAAATTAGTCCATAGCAATGTGTGGGGACCGACTCAAGTCCCTAGTTTGTTAGGTTTTAAATACTTTATTCTTTTTATTAATGATTACTCTAGGATGCCATGGTTATATCTAATAAAGCAAAGTTCAGAAGTCTTTTATGTATTTTAAAATTTTTATAATGAAATAAAGAATCAATTTGGTGCAAAATTGTATATTTTTAGGTCAGATAATGCCCCGGAATTCGTTTCTCAGAATTTTCAAACCTATTTATAAAATGAGGGCATTATTCATCAGACCTTTTGTGCTTATACACCGCAACAAAATGGAGTGGCTAAGTGCAAGAACAGACATCTGGTGGAAGTGACTCAAGCCTTGTTACTAGAAATGAATGTTCCGCAAGCCTTCTAGAGTGATGCAGTTATTACTGCATCATTTGATCAAATAAGATGCCTTCATCAATTTTCGATGGCAAAAACACTGTTCTTTATGTGGTTTCCTGATTAACCAATTTTTCCTATTTCTCTCAAATTGTAAATCCTCGCATATTTCACCATACTCGATCCTAGCAAATACGCGGGTGTTACAATTAAGGAAACATACAAATTCGATTACATACCATTAAGAAGCTAACGAATAGGCCCGATCGCCTAAATTTTGGGCCTAACCTTGTGATATATTCATCAAGGGCCAAGATCTAGGCGACCCACCGTTGATTAATCAGAATAATTGTAGCTTAATGAAGATCCACCTAAAATCAACATAAATAATGGATTGGATCTTGATTACCCTATGTTCATAACCCGAATTGACCAAACTACTCTTATGGCCTACAAATCAATGGCATAGAGTAATCAAGGCCAAATCAGCATTTTCGCTAATCTTATGAAGACCAAACAATAAACTTTGATCATCTGGACTCCATCCATCATACGCAAGAAACCCCACTTCTCAAATCACACTAGAAATAGCTAGATTAACCAAACAAGATCTAGACCACTCATTAATAGGGGCAATCAACCACAAAGCTATAAAAAAGCATTTGTCTTAGAGGGCTTAACATCCCATATGGATCGGATGGTTGAAACTGTGTGCCAAATCATTCAACTTGGAGCCTAAGAGAGCACATGAGATCGCGTGAAAAACCCTAGTAGAAAATGAAAGTTTCCATATTTCCAAATACGAAAGTTAGTTACACTAATTTGGAATTATTCAATGTTGAGACGTTCGGACCGTTGGTTCGCGATCAAATCGAAGATACCAACCTTAACCACCATTCCTCGAATATTCCTATAGTCCTGACCCCGATCGACAATCAGCCACCGTTGAATTGATCTCTTAACCGTATTCGTTGATCGGCATGTCCAAAATGTGGGGCAAGCATAGCCTTACGTAGATTGCCACCTGAAGTAACCATTTCATGGCTTAGATCAACATGTGCACTACAAAGTGGGCCCCAAAGGCCAAAATCAGCCTACCCTTGCATTAATAAACCATTAGCCCCATTTCTAAGGCAACCAAATCCCTAAATATGACTATAAATATCCTTTTTTTAGCAGACCCCTGCCAATCCGAATTTTCCCTAATTAAGCTAGGTTAGAGAGTGTTAGAAGGGGAGAGTTGTATTGAGAGAGAGAGAGAGAGAGAGAGAACTGGAATTTCGGAAGTTTGTACTAGAAGGGGGTATTGCTGAAATTCCTCCAAAATAGCTATCAAATCCTCCACCTAATCAACTTCTACCTAAAATTGGAGGTAAATCTTGATCCTACATTGCAATTGAGGAATTAATTTGTAAATTCTCTGATCTTTATTGAAATTTCTTTGAAATTGGAAAAGGGAATTTAGGCCCTTCATAAATCTCAAAATTTAGGTGCAGTCAGATCTAGAAATCTACTTCAAATGTGAGGACTATTCCTTCTAAGTTTCCCTCTATCAGCCATTGATAGCTATAGTTAGTAATTCCTTGCTTTTGATGAAATTGCCTATGCTATTAATGTTAGAATTGCTCTATTATAGTAATCCCTATATTAATTCCTGCTAAGTTGATAATATGCTTGATGAATGTCTGATTTTTATGGAATTATGATGTTAGAATTCATCTATACTGCTTGTTATGTTGTGATGATATAAATCCGCTTCGACTGTTGATAAAGTGTTTGTGTATGGACCCAACTGACTTATCATGATGTTGTGTTGATGACTATGTACATGATAGTATATATCTAGATTGTCGTGGATCAAGCTCTGAAAATTGTTTTACACCCAATACCAGTTTTGTCGAAGTTCCCTTTGGTCCACCGGATAGGTTCCGTCTAGAGTTGATCGTTCGATTGTTCGTTTGTTGCCGAATATCTTGTTAAATCTAGGATACCACAATTTCCTTTAAATTTGCAATCGCTAATTATAGCCGTTAGTATGGAATACAATCCTATAAACAAAGTCTCATGGGCCAGACATGGTGATATGAGACACTATGTCCTAGCTGTCGGCCAGACACCATGCTAGGTAACGAGCCCCCCATAGTGTTCAGTGAGCATTAATGGAGGTGACGAGCCTACCATTCTCTTATTTGATCTTGGGTGACGAACCCTTACCGCATTGAGTAAATCTTTGGGCGATAAGCCACGTTACTTTGAATTAGTTATTCGTATTTGATATCGAGTAACGAACCCTTATCATGCTGATTAAATCTTTGGGCGACAAGCCCGTACCTTTGGATTGATTATTCATATCGAAGATCGGGTGACGAACCCTAAATTTGGATTATAGGACACGGGCGACGAGCCACACGATCCTGTTTATTTCACTCATGATATAGTTGTGGTATCCTAGGTTCCCTAATACGGCTGTTTGTAAATGGATTAATAAAGGATTGGTTAAAGCATGCATATCATGGTATTCGCGGGTAATGTTGGTGATGAGCTACATTACTGTCGGTTCTATGTGCATTGCGAATAATATTGACGACAAGCCATATTATTGTCGGTTCTATTTATTTTGTGGATGATTTTGGTGAGGAGCCATATTACTGTCGGTTCTTTCCCAGGACATGATATCATGACATACATATATTTAATTAACTAGATTAGGAAGTTGTTCATTATGTTGTGCTTTCACTACATATACTTGATTGTGTTGATATTGTGAGCAACTTGGGTGAATGGTAGCACTAAGTTGATCACTCCCTCTCGGGAATGTTTTAAAACACCACCCACGTGTCATTGATGCAGGTGCCATAGAAGTTGTTGTCTTAGATGAGGCTTACGTGAACCCGGCGGAGGAAGTGTCATACTTCCAGATTTCTTATGAGTGGGCATAGTTCCAGCATGCTTCCGCTTCGTTGTTATCGTTGGAGTAGTTGTTTAGACTTATCAAACATTTAATAAATTTAGGCATGTATATTGAATCCCCAGCTAAATAGACTTTATTATTGGTTGGATGACTGTATGGATTTTTTGTGTGATTGTTGTGGCACCACTTTACTTTTGAACTTAACACATTGTTTGGTTTGGTTCTTCATGAATGAGTTTGATGCCATTTTGATTTTGATGTTAAACTACGCTTCCAAAAGATAAAAGTAACACCTAGAATGTTGGGGACCGAGTGCGTACTCGACCCCTGAAACTCGAGGCGTTACACAAAGTGTTTGGTTGTACTTGCCATGCTCATGTATTTAGGTCAAGTCGAGATAAACTTTTGCCGTGTTCAGTAAGTTATTTTTTTCTAGAATATTCTCGTACTGAAAAGGGTTATCAGTGTTATTCTGCCACTCTTAAGAAGCATTTTATAATTGCTAATGTTGCCTTCTTTGAAAGTGTTCCATTCTACAATAAAGATTAGCGTGCTATCAAAGCCACATCTATGGAAGCTCCCTTGCCAAAGGTATTTCCTTCAAATTTGATGTTGAGATGCCACTGCCACCTTAGAAGGATTTTACACAAACTTATTACAGAAAGGAGAAAAGACTAGGCATTACAAACCATTCCTCTTCGGTCCATACGATAGGCTATTGCACCTACTGAGGCTCTTAGTTCTTTTGAGTCTCATGAGGTTGTCGAGAATCTCCCTATTGCGGTCTGAAAAAGCAAATGTTCTTGCATCACTCATCCTACCCATTTGTTCACAAATTATCGTATGTTTACCTCTACCTTGTTTGTTATATCCATTCATATGTCAAGCCAGGAGACAATGTCAAATGAAAATTAAAAAGAGCTATGGATAAAGAGATAGAAGCCATATCCTCCAATGATACTTGAAAGCTAATTGATCTCCCTTAAGTAAAACTCCAATAAAGTGTAGATGGGTGTATATAGTTAAGCTCTTGCCTGATGGGTCAATTAATTGTTACAAAGCTAGGTTGGACGCTAAGGGATATACGCAAATTTATGGAGTAAATTATCTAGATACATTTTCACCAGTAGCTAAGCTTAATTCGGTTCGGGTTGCACAATTGGCCTCTCTTTTAGCTAGATGTGAAGAATGCGTGCCTACATGGAATTCTACACGAAGAAGCCTGCATGGAGCAACCTCCTAGGTATGTTGCTTAGGGGCAGTCAACTAAAGTATGTAAGTTAAACAAATCTATATATGGGTTGAAGCAATCGCCACGGGCTTGGTTTGAGAAGTTTAGTAGTGTGATTATATTATTTAGATTAAAAGGGAGTAAAGTAGATCACTAGGTCTTCTCAAAGTTGTAATGACTCAGGATTTTGGTGCGCATGTGTACACGTGCATGCGTGTACACTTGCATTCATCTAAGCATACATGCATAGATCCATGCATTCATCCATGCATCCATGCATCCATCAATCCATGCAAGATGCGACCATTGATATGCATGATCGATCTTTTAATACGAACCATTGACTTATGTAATTATTAATTATATGATTTTGTATGCATACACACACATGTGCACTTGCAGTCTCGCCACTTACACTCACAAGACCACCTGTTTATCCATAAACTAGCTCAAATTTAACCGTTGAATGACCTGGAATACGGAGTCGGGTTTGGCCAACCCAAGGACCGGATTTTGAGGCGTGACAAAAGCACTCCACCTCTATCTATATAATACTTGTTGTGTGTGTGGATGATATTATAGTGACTGGTGATGACTTGGAGGGTATTAAAAAAAAAGTTGTGTAATCTACCTCTAAGAAGTAGCTGAAGGTAGTCCTAGCACCCCGTAAAGATAATTAGTATCACAGATATAGGTTGTTAACTTAGAAACTCAAAGCAAAAGAAATTTTTACATAACAAAATTCTAGACAATACAAATTTCTCCATCCAACAACACATGGGCAGAACTTTCTCGTCTAATGAAAAACAGATCTGAAAGAATGGTGCAAGGTCCTACTCACTTGTAAGCAGGTATCCATACATCTGGATTGTTTGATGTGGTGAAAAGAACAAACATTTGATACAATGTGGCACCATAAGAATTAAACATCATCTTTGCTTGTTTGGTATCTTCAAATATGACATAGGCTAACCAGCTGGAGAATAAAATGAACAGAGACCAAAGCAACTGCAAGAAAGAATACAACACTTGAAGGATAAGCACATCCTTATCAAAATTTACTGGTAGGGCTATCAAAAGAAATTATAACCCAATGATGTAATGAAGAAACATCAAGCTACCAAGACGTTGAGGTACATGCCCATCATTCCAGCCAATGTAACCATACATGCTCGTAATTCCCTGAGTGCAGAGAGAATAAAACCATCAACACAAGGATAACCAATTTCACATTACAATGATACAAAGGTCCTAATGTTAAAGAGCTCTAATGTGCACTCTCCATCTCTCAAAGATAACCAATTTCACATTACAATGATACAAAAGTCCTGATCTTAAAGAGCTCTAATGTGCACTCTCCATTTCTCAAGCCATGATAAAATTGCATATTAAACTTCATCAATTTTGAAAGAATCCTAAATGAGTACCATCAGTGCCACTTGCACTAGAAATATATGCAAACTTCAGCAATGCAGTAACCAAGCAAAATGACAGTGGTTTTAAAAAAAAAAAAAAAAAAAAAAAAGGAAACAAAGAAAAACTTAAGTACTCAACAATTTCAAATGGCATGGTCATCTCCAGGTGCTACTCATGCGGAAACACACTTAATGGGAACAAATTTGAGATGGAGAAATCATGGGAGCGCACTCAGATGTTCATGCAGAAATGACGGCGTGCTAATAGCTTTCCATTGGGAAATCAGATCTAGGCCTATTCAAAAATGACAATCTTAAGCTCTACATACAGAGGTAAGCAGTGACGTATAGAGGTTTACTAATTACTCACTAAAAATGGTCGAAAGCTCATGCAATAGTTCAAAGTTGATAATTCAATCATACAATGACTGACCAATTGTAGTCCAACTAGTGGTCGATTGAAGATTCAACCCAAATCAGGCTCATCCAAAAAGCCAAACTACAAGTAAGACCTATCTAACCATCCATATTGAAGATCTGGAGCACGTCAAGGGTTCAGATTGACCTGACTGAGAATTTGGATCAGATACAAAGGCCTGATCACAAATCTGAACCAAATCAATGGTCCAACTCAACAATGAGACGCATACCTTCGATCAAAAAGCCTATTCAATGGACCATTTGAAATGCGGGGCCCAAGGTAAATCGGTCTTTAAAGGGCTTCGTAACCATAAAAAGTTTTGGAGGTTTTGTAAGCCCGTCTACACCATGCAGCTTATATACTCCCTCATACAGTTGATATACATAAAATTCTAAGTAATCTTACTCTTACTTAAGTTTCCCTACTTGTTTTTTCTCTTTTAACTTTTATTGTAAGTGAGACTATTTACGAAAGATTAATTTCTGGGCCAATAGGCTAAAAGCCTTGCTTCTTTCAACTTAACCGTGATCTGTACAAGGCTATATATGGCCACACATATTGAACTTATGGGGAAAATGATAGGATAGTTCAATTGAGTAGAAGATTTCTTTTTGCTTCCTATGATGGGATTCAAGTCTTAGGACAGTGACTCTTCTAGAATTGTTGATGGGATGCTGACAGTAACCCTTTGGGAATGATTTCGTTAGGTCTTCTGTCGTGTGAATCTGCTTATTATCTTTTTCCTCTTGTTTAATCAATTTTTCCTCCACAAGTGAAAAGATCATCCATTTTGTGGCATAATCTTTGGAGGTTTTGATCTTCTAAGTGGTAAGAAATTTATCCTAATTCAATTCTTTCAAGTTGGGCTAGATCAAAAGAGAAGGACATCCTTAAGTAGCATGAAAATGTATCTTTTCAAACTGGCCTTTAATATTTTGTAAAAAGATTTTCTATTAAAAAAACTGCAAAAGGAAAGTTCGCCAGATGGTGGGCTGTTGCCACCCAAGACAGGATCAAATCCTCACAAGGATCACATGCACTCGAACTGTTTGGGTTGGCACACTTTGCACGTGCACATTGCCACGAGGAACTTGAGGGGCATTAAACTTTTCCCAAGCAAGCTCTAGAAACGAATCAAGACTGTGCGAACCATTGACCTGACCCGCCGATCAGGGTGGTTTTACCAGTCCGACTAACTTGATGATGTGGCGTCTTCGTGGACGATTGACTGTGTTGAACATTACGTGAGATGGCCACCCCCGGGCAGCGGTTGCATGGACCACTAGTTGAAGTGGCGGTTATGTGGACCATTGGGTGAATTGGCGGTTATATAGACTGTTGAGCTGGGTGACGTGGTAGGTAGAGTTGATCATTGGTCAAATGGTCAAATCACTTGCTAGGACCAAACTGCTGCCTCGAACACACATGAGTTTGTTTAGAAAAAACGCAAAACCCAGCCCATGGGTCATCTGGAAGTATATATAAGCTGTCTTCCGGATAGGGGTCTTACACATTGTAGCAACAACTTCCTCTCTGCAAGTTACACTTTCTAAAATTGTCATTTTGTCATGTTTTCACTATTTTCAAACCTTTATTCTGTCCCTACAGAAACAGAAACTATCTCTTTTCTAGCCCCATATGTTGGTGGAGGTGTTCGGGTTGTTTTTCCAACATTACTTGTTGAAGATCAACAACTAGGTTGTGGGCTCATTGTATTGTGGGGACGGATTGAAAGAACCCATTTTGCAGACTCGATTATATCCATGTGGGGGCAAATGCTATTTTAAGTAGAGCATTGCATAGAGTATCCACAATATTATTAATATCCCCAATATTATCCGTATCTCCATCTCGGCGATACCGATAACACTAGCAGTATAAAAAATTCCACGTATCTGTGATATATTGCTAAATATTGCCAATATTTTCGACTGTGTAAATTTCATGTGTCGCTTATATCGCCAATGTATCGATATCGCTGATATTTTTTACTATGTAAATTCTAGGTGTCGCTTCTATCACCAATGTATCAGTGATATTTCGATAATATCGCCAATGTATCAATATCTCCAAAATTTTGTTTATTAAAAAAAAAAATACATTTCTAGTTTTTTTTTAATGGGTGCATGGTTGTACGATGAAATGCATGTTTGTATGTGTGTATATGCATGCATGGATGAATGGATGGTTGGATGGTTGGTTGGTTAGATGGATGGATGAATGTATACATAAATACATACCTATGCGTGTGTGCACGTACGCACACGTATGCATGGATGGATGCATCATGCAGTGTTTGTATGTATGTACTATGTGCATGCATGCATGGATGGATGGATGGATCCACCATTTTCCCCATATTTCCCCAATGTTTCCCTGAGTCAACGATACATGCTTTTATGCCCCCATTAAAGGGAGACTTGATTCCTAAATATGCAAATATGCATCTTTTTTGCTATTATTTGATTTTTAAATGTGCAAATATGTGTATTTTAGCATCTCCTGAAGTATCATTGAAAAATTCCACCATTTTCCCCATGTTTCTCTAATGTTTCCATGAGCCAACGTTACATGCTTTTAAACCCCATTAAAGATAAATTTATTACGTATGCATATTTTTTGCAATTTATTTGATTTCTAAATATGCAAATATGTGTATTTTAGCATCTCATGAAGTTTCATTGAGAAATTCCACCATTTCCTCATGCTTCCCCAATGTTTCCCTCAGTCAGTAATACATTTTCAAGTATCAGCAATAATATCCATGATATTGATATATGTTTCCATATCCCCAGCCATGATATCAGCAATACATGCAACGACACTGATACTACAAACACTGAAGTAAAGCGACTTGAAGTTGCTTTCCTTCTCAGTCCACGAGAGTATGCACAGTAGCACACCTAACGCTTCTAACTCTACATATTTGGTGAAATCTTCCTCTTCAGCATCACCATATGTTTTCTTACATTTTTTCCAAGTACTATATTTCATTTAATAAATTTTCCCAGATCAAAAAAGAAAAAGAATGAACTCGATAAACAGATGAGATGGCATTGTTGTAGTGCAATATGTGCAACTAACAGTATACAATTGTTGATCCATACAATTCCTTCACAAAAAACCAAAGGTTGGTTTAAATTCAATGTCTAGGAGCATATATGCATTAGAAAAACATTTACATCAATCAAACTCTGCATGCGGTTAAAATTTCACAAAAATAAAATATTAAAGTCTAGAGTCATGTCAATGATTTCACAAGAAGTGTGAAAATAATTGACTTGATGGCCTCACCTAACATTTAGAACAACAAAGGCGACACGAATATAGGGAGCAACTCTCAAAGGTAGATAAGAAATGGACACAGGAGACAAGGAGGAGAGCATAAACCAATAAATCACCGACCAAAACTAACAGGAATGCGACCTGCAAATGCAACATAAAACTATATTATTGTATGAAACAAAGATAAATTAATGCAGATTAAAAGAAGTAAAAGCAATAATGGTTGTTTCTTTTTCAAGCAATCTGTGTAGGACATGGAAACCAAGCTGCTTTGTAGAAAAGTGAAATACTACGCAGATTGGCTACGAGATCTATTCAGAAAATGGTATTGTATCCCAGTGGCATTTTCACTTGATCTTCGAAAATTTAATTTATTTGTTCTCCTTCACATGGGTATTTGACATGCTCAGAAATATTATAGTTCTCAACACCATCTTAATTTGGATAAATTGCACTGATTCGTAATGAAGCCTAACAAGAGAGCCAAGGTGGAAACCATCACGGGTCAAAGAGTATGGCCTGCAGTATTAACAATTCAAAAGAAATTTATTGCTAAAGTACTATATATTCTATTGGTTGCATGAAGGATCATTTTAAATCAAATACGTTGTCTTTCTAAATACAGGTTATTTTGAACCACGACTGAGATCATCATCATCATCATCATCAAAGGCTTATCCCAAATAACTGGGTCTGAGAGCTGCTTATATTTGTGAAGGTTGTTATTATCTTTCCATTGCCTGGATAAGATGGTCAAACCTATGTTAATCAATTTGCTACCTTCTTCCATGTTTCTGAATAGAATTCCCTTTTCTTTTCTTTTTTTCCTTTTCTTTTTTCTTTTTTCCTTTTTGAGGGATGATAATAGGAATTTTGTTCAAGAGAGAAAAGAAAAAACAACCGGAGCCTCAGCTACGTAACACACCAGCAAAAGCAAGAAATGGACACCACAAAAAACCAAAACAGCAGCCCAATATCAACCAGACATATCTTCAACTATCAAAGAATTCCTGAAAGCTCCCACCTTTGCTTGCTTCTCGGCTATTTCATTAGCCTCTCTGTTGGAGTAAGAGAATCAAATCTGTCTCCCATTATACAGTCTCTAATTTTGTCCACAGAATCTACCAAATGTCATTTGCTGTTACCCGTCATGGCCCAAGAGATGCCATTCTTTGGGTTTTTCTTTAGGTTCCCCTCCACAAAAACTGGGATTGGGGTCATGTTAATAGTGATTTTAACTGCCTTTTTTTTTTTTTTTTTTTGGGTTAGCTTGTTAGTACACACACTCCATGTTAGCCACCCCGCTAGGGATCGATACCAAGACCTCAAGTGTTGAAACGAGGTATCTCCTCTCTGTCTGCCAGTTGAGCTATGGATCTGGGTGTGTGATTTTAACTGCTTGCAGAATGGCTGCAGCCTCAGCATAGCTCGAGTCCTTTATCCTGATTGGCACAGAAAATAGGATAAGCACCGTCCCATTAGAGTCTCTAACCACTCCTCCAATGCCTGCAGGGCCCGGGTTACCAAAAGAGGTGCCACCAAAATTAGCCTTGTATACTCCACATGAGGGAGCCTTCCACGAACAGTGGCTGAGTTGGATATTGATACAAGGATGCATGATCTCTTCCCAGTGACTTCAAAACAGGGATCAGGGATGCATCTGCCTCTAATATCAGCTTTGGCCCACCCAACTATAAGTGTAATGGCAGCCTTCACAATAGATTTACTACTCGCCTCTTTCCCTCACGACAGAATCCCATTGGTGTTGCAATAAAACAAGATAGGTTTCAGAGGAACATTTTATTTAAGGAATATGTGCAAGATAAGGGTCCATCTCCCTAACTGGAAAGTGTATTGTCCTAAAAGAAGGGACAGGATTGGTATTAGAAGAATTCACGGATACAAAATTTATTCCTTCACAAACGTGACAAGATTGCAAATGCTAACAGCATTTGATAGCAATTCTAGGAAAATGTGAATTACAAATCATATTTCCTAATTAGACAGTTTGATTTTAGAAAAACTTGTTCGAACTTTCACCACCTCAGATTTAAACTTGAAATTCTCAAGACAAGCTAACTTGAACGGTTCAATGATTAGTATTAGGACTTGGAAATCAGCCAAGTACTTCAGCAGTGAGGTTCCATTTTCCTTTATTTAAGCCACGGTTCAAATACCAGTTCTTTTAACTAACAATGAAAAACTTTTTTTTATATGTACACTGATACAGCACTAAACCGATCAAAAAATTTACACCTTTATGGATGATACAGAGTACGTTAAGTTCATATGTAGTAATAAATATTAATTTTGGATCCATCCAACATGTGTGCTGGTACAGAGATTCTTAACTTTCTCAAATTATTTGCATCACATTCTCATTGCCATCACCCTAAAAAACAACGATCGAGGTTTTTTTTTCTTTTTTTTTTTTGAATGATGATTCATGATTTATTAAAAGAAAAGAGAGAAACAACAGAGGCAAAAAACGGGGAGAGAAGAATCGTGAGGCATCATCCTCCCGACAACAAACCCACATTAAATCATCTCTATTACAGCTCTTGAAAAGAGAACACAAAAATTACTACATGTAAAGCAACTTCTAAACAGAGCACAGATCTTTTGCAAGTCTACAAACCCTTTGATGAAGCATGCTCATAAATTTCTTGCAATTTTTATTGGCATTTCCAAACTTCCAATAGTCCACAAGAACTGCTTCTTAGTAGTGGAATGTGGATTGTTAAATGATATCAAACAGACAAAGTTCCATGTCAAAAATAAGAACTTGTGTACCTTTAATATGTTCAAAGGGTTCTTCCAATAAAGTCGGCATCCTTCATATACAACTGGAAAAAATGTGTGCACCATGAGAATTAATAACGTTATGCCCTGCAAAAAATTAACAAAGCCATGAATAACTTCATCAAGAATATATCACCACAGCTATAGAAAACACGATCAGCATTAAACTTTCAGGAGTTCTGAACAACATAGCTAATAAACAAGGAAGTGTGCAGCCCTACACACCTTCATTAAACTCTACTTAACCTTGTTCCAAATTCCTACCATGCACATCAATGGTTCCGACTACATAAACCATGCAAATGTAGACATTTTACTACAAAAGCAGCACTAGAGTCCCCCGTTATCATCTTTTGGGTACAACCGATATCTCCACAAGTGAAGCTTAAGGAAGGCCTATGACTATGATTTAATTTTTCCCATGTAGGAAGCTCCATGCCTTAGCTAATGCAGACACAGATCAAGACTTAGTAAGACTCTGGTTTCTACTACTCAAAGTAGACCCATTTGTCAATCCAATGTACATCCACACCAATGTCCTCTACAAAATCACAAATTTTATAAATTTCATCCCTGAAATACGTCCAACCTCTTGACATGATAGTGGTACACCAACGTTCCAAGCCACTTATAAGTTATAAGAAGAAGAGGTCGTAAAAAGACAAATGATTACCTCTCAAAATTCCACACCAGTAATCCTTTTTCTTAAACACCTGTCAGATGTATTTGAGGAACAAAAAGCTTAACAAGAAAGGACAACAATGGTGAGTGACCCTCTCATCACTCAACAGTTTTGAATAACAGTATCAGTGGGCATACCAGTTGGGCTCAAAAAAGATAAAATACAGAGCATATCAACCAATTTTTTTCCTCACAAAAAATGCATGAAAAGTTATATGGAAAATATGAAAAATGTAAAATGCCAAAATCTTTTTGTGTATGTGTGTGTTTTTAACATGTATGCAATGGTGTATGTTGTATCATTTTTATAAATAAATAAATTTTTAAAAAAATAAAAATTGAGAATGTTGTGTCGGCTTTGACCTAATTGAATACAATCAAGCATGATTTGGTGGATTAGGGCCCATTACATATAAATACAATAAAAAGAAGATGAAAAAAAAAAACAAAACAAAAGAAAATTGAGGATTTACCCCTTCTTCTGGATATTTCCCGAAATGGTCCATTCCGCTTCGATTCGTGATTCCCGCTCAAATCTTGCGTTTTTATCCTCAAAATAGATTTAGATCTAATCTAAAATTAATTTTTAAGCTTCCTCTATGGTTAAATTGAAGAAAGAACTAAAACAAGACAAAAGTTGAATATAAAAAATTCAAAATAAGGCCTTTATATAGGGTTGTCAATGGGTCGGCTCCTATAGTACTCGTAACCAGGCTAACCAGGTTTTGGTCTTGTTAAGTCAGGGTATAGTTCTTGAATACCCAAACCAAGATCCAAGGTTCACATACCCACCAGGTCTTTGGATCTAAGTTTCAAGATGGGTTTAGCAAAGATAAGAGAATTTACATGGTTGGGCCCACCCGATGGATGGATTAGATCACACATATATTTGCCACTTTGACATGTGTATGGTGTGTAAACAGTCTCTCTTACATGTGTGGGGCTCAGGAAACCTCACTTTGTTGTTAAAATCATCAATATGTATTTTTAGTCAATATATAATTGTACCATTAAAACTAGCCAAACCCGACCTGGCCCCAACTAGACCTGACCCTAACCAGACAAGACCTGATTTTTAACCAGATCCAAAAATTGAGACCTGAACACGACCTGATTTCTTAACGGATCCAAAAGATGGGATCTGGACTCGTTAAAATCAGATCGGGTCCATCGAGTACCCACATGTCTAAGTACTTGTTCTCTTCTTGCTGGTACGGTAGATTTTTATCTGATTGTATCATAGCTCCTCCAAAGGGAAGCACGATCTAATTCAAAATTTTCACCCAATTGGGCACGTCTAGGATATTTTTTTCACAGTAACAAGATCATTATAACTTAGCTCTAGGCCTTCCGGTTAAAAAACGACATATCCAAGCTCCCATTTGGTCGAAGAAATAGGTTTCTTTCAATTTTTTTCAGCTTTTTTCTTTAGGGGATGCTAAAAGGACATCTATTTCAAATGCATATCCCATTTTTGCACAGCGAGGTGTATTGGCCAGCATCGGCTCATAGAGGCCGACACACCCATTTTTAAAATAACCAACTGATCCACCCCCATATCGTGTAATAGCTGTGGATGCATAAGTTTCAATATGGCCAATACGGTTGTATCGTAAACATCGTTTGAATTATCTCCGATATTATCGAAATATCTCCAATATTATCGTTATCTCCAGTTTGGCGATACCGATAACACCGGTGGTATTAAAAATTCTAGGCATCAGCAATGCACCGCCAACATATCGATATCGACAATATTTTCAATTATGTAAATTCTAGGTGTTGCTTGTATTGCCAATGTATCGATATCGCCAATCTATCACCACTATTTTTTACTGTGTAAATTCTAGGTGATGCTTGTATCACAAGTGTATCGGTGATATTTCAATAATATAGCCAATGTAAAGATATCACGAAAAGTTTGTTTATTAAAAAATATATATATTTTTTATTTTGTTTTATGAGCACATTGTTGTATGCAATTTTCAATTTGTCATTGCTAATATTGATAATATCTTAATATTATCGTTATCGCAACATACGCAATATCAAGACCACAATCTTTCGTTTCATTTCCAATTGTCAATGATTTCTTGGCAAAATATTGTGAGTTATCAATATTTTGCAATATCGATGGATGTTTGGATGGAAGGTTACATGGATGATTGGATTGATTAGATGGGATGGATAAGATGGTTAGACTGTTTCTTACAACGATACATGCTTTTAAGCCCCCATTAAACGGAAACTTATTGTGTATTCATTCTTTTTGCAAAATTTTTATTCCTAAATATGCAAATATGTGTATTTTAGCATCTCCTGAAGTTTCCCTGAAAATTCTACCGTTTTCCCCATGTTTTCCCGCATTTCTGGTTATCAATGATATTATCGGTGATATTGATATTATTTCTGTATCCCCGGCCAGTGAAACTTGTAGCAATACCGATACTTCGAACACTAATCGTAAATGATATTTAAAACCATACTCAACCCTTAAATAAATAAATAAATAAATAATAAATAAAAAAACTCTAAGCAAAGAAATGGAATTACCCTTACTACCCATCAAGATGAAGCCCCATCACCATACAAAAACATCCCATTACCATACATCTCTAGATACGATTGAAGCCCAATCCCTACATAATAACACTAACACCCTAAATTTAGGCATTTGAAGAGCCCACCCAAAGATCATAGAGGAGATCAATCGAATTACAAAGCCAATTTGTAAAGCCATTATATCAAAGATTTTGGAATCCCCAATATTGGTTGACGCTGCACAGGTAAGGGGGATCAGATATCACACAAATGGACTTGAACAAGGATTTAGAAGTGAAATTTCTGTTTGATGATCACTTTGAAACACACTTATCCTCGACAGAGAAGTCGTTGCTAACCTCATAAAGGTTTCCCAAGTGCACAACGAAGCCCCTAGCTCCATCATCATAGAGGTCTTGAGAAGAGGCATGCCCAAAACAATGGATCCCCCAACAACCTCACAACATTTCCCAATCATCACGGCATGATGAGGAGCCAAGTGGTATAAAGAGGGCAAAGAAGCTGCCAGCAGCTCATCCCTGAGGCACACATCCTCCCAAGACCAAAACCGTTCACTATGGACAACGTCAAACAGAGAAGCGTCCTGAATACTGCCACCCCCATTTTGATGGATAGACCTACCCTCGTGGTCAACTTTCTGCCTAGGAGACCAATAGCTTTCTAGACATTGGAACCAGCATCCAAAGCGAGGACTCGAGCTACCAACCCACCTCAGAAGACTCATACTTCCGGAGCATCTCTCCACGATGCTCCCAGTTCCTCTCCAAACCTGCACCACCATTTTACCAATAAATCCCAAATCCTTCCCTTGATTCTTCCTATACTATAGTTGCAGGAAGCAAGATTCGGGCACAGGAGAAATTCAAATATGATGTACAAGATTTTCAGGTTTAAGATCACGTTATTTCATAAACAATTACACAAATTCATATCCCACACAAAAGTTCAAACATTCAATCAAGGGGAATCTATGCGGGTCCAGACCTACACATGTTAGGGCTGGATCAATAAAAATTATGGACCAAACGATACTCAAAGGGAAGTAAATTCATCCACATATGCACAGCAATATGTCCCTAATCCAAGGGATTCACAGGTTTTAGTTTAGAGAACCCTAGGACTAGAAAAAGGGGGCAAACAAATTGAAAATAATGCAATCTAGGGTTAGGGTTATGGAAAGTAAGTACGATAGGGATGAAAGAGGTAGAAAACTGAACCTGGCGAGAGTCCGCGCGCGCGGACAATGGGCCAAACTTAACGCACGTACACAGGGGCCTGGCCGCACGTGCGAGGGGGCTCCGAACCCGGAAACCAACTCCTTGAGTCTGGTCGGCCAGGGGTGGGCTCCAAAACCCCCGATTTTCGGGCTGATCCGATATGCGTCTGTGTGTGGTGCTCCGCCGAAGTTTCAGCCCTTCTATAGGACCAGATTTTGGAATTCTACTGTAGAGAAAATTTACAGCGATAGAGGACGGATTTGAAGCGTAGATGATTGTAGGAGAAGAGAAGTATGGATGGTAGAAGATGTGGGCGAATCGGGATAGGTGTGGCTTATACCACAGTAGTCAGCCCTTCGAGGAAGGGAAGGTTTCACACCCAATTGGATTTCCACAACTCAAAACTCAGGAGTAGAAAAACGCGGGAATTTTTATTAATCTTCAATGAATCAGAAAGACTACAAAGGGTGCCTATTTATAATAAAACCCTATACCCCAAAACTCGCGCCATGTGCGCAACCTATTACTTGGCGATAAAGTAATTAAAAATAACAACTAATCATAGTAATTTAAACCGTCCTTGATACTCTTAATAACAATAATAAGCAAAACCTAAAATACGATATTAATTAGAATAGTGGGCCACGATCATGAGAACCCATGGTGGACTTTTCATGGCTATCGGGTCCACTCCAACGAACTAAAACGCAGTCCTCTAACTAGGAGGCCCTCCCTGGACGTCGTTATCGATCCAGATCGATGGTGGGGCCCTCCTCCTCCTTGCGTACATGCGGGGGGGGGGGTGTGCGTGTGCACGTGATGTCCCCATCAGAGAGGGGAAGCTTTTGTTTCAAAATGTTATCAAGCATAAACCGCTAGCAAGCAAGAGCATCATCGCAAGTCCAAAGAACGATCTGAAGTTGGAGCAGCACCTGATTAGAAGGATGGTGCAGCTAATTCATAGACCAATGCCACCATCCATCTTCATTTTTGGACATCCCACCATTTTACCATGTGAAATCAGTGGCTTTCCTCACTTCCACCCACAACAGATCACAGTATATTTTCTCGATGCCATGGAAACCAGAGCCTTGATTCTTCCAAACCCATAATCTTAACAACAGTAAGCATAATTTCACCTAGAAACCAAAAATCAAAGAAGCAAGTAGACCAAATGCATCAACTTGGCTCACTATTTAAATTTCCACTTATTTTTACAGTAATGTAACAGTTCAAGCGTGTATATGAGTTGGTAGTTTTATTGGGATGAAATGTAGTCAGTAGAGGCATATTAATGAACACCAACCATTGTTGGGTTCAAAGGAATAACTGATAAAGGCACTTACACCTGCAACCAAAACTTTTTTTTTTTTTAAAGGAAATCCATCTGAACTGCAAAGGATAACTTCGAAACCTCACTACCTTTCTAATGCTTATGGCTGAAGTTGAGTTGTGATTAACCCAAATAGGGCCAAATTGAATGCCTACATAATCCTTAAGAAATTAAGTATTTGATATCAAAACAGAAATACTCAAAACCAGTTACAGAGAGAGAAGCATTTAACTGTAGAAAAGATAGGGTTGTCAACATGGCTTAAGTTCCTCTGCAGGCCAACATGGCACATCTGAACATCGTGCTCCCTTAATAAGATCCTAAGAAGCACTAATTAAATATCTGAATGACATAAGTTCTACCAAATTTCTAAGCAAATAAATAACTCTAAACAATAGTTTGTAGGTTGGTAATAATCTACAAGCCTGAAAGATATTTTCAACAATTAAGCCAACAAGAATAAGAATCTAACAAGCTTTTCACAATGAATGTTCTTCACAAAACTAACCTCATAGACAAGGGACTGAACACTGGTTAAGTAGGGCAACTCCCCAAGGTAAAAATACTCCCTGTCATGGCATGTATATGGAATGTACTTGGCACACCACAAAGGCTTCTGCAAATATCAAAAGAATTATGTTAGTAATCTTGAGCAGGTTAGCCAAAATAAACAAGTGAAACAACACCACAAGTAACAGAAAACTGCTTCCTGAAATGGACATTATAAATCCTAGATGCATGTACATGACATGAACCCACTGTCAAATATGATAGAACAATTTAGTGATCTTTTCGCATAACTCAGTCAAAGATGCCAAGCAAATGAACATCTCAACTTACCTCAAGGAAATTCAGTACTATTAACGCAAAAAGATTGAGAGACCACAGCCAATCAAATCGGATAAAGATGAAGTAGAATTTTGATGCCCTTTCAAACCTCGATTCATCAAGAACTTGCTCAGGTAAACCAATACCATCTTCAGCCTGAAAATGCATTTTCAACAACATTGGTCAAGATAGAGAATATTGCAAACACGATTTGTTCCATTTATGTCATAGGGAAGTGATCCACCGTATCTTTAAAAAATGCCTTTATCTAGGAGGAAAGATGCATGCTTCCACTTTATATCTGCAATGACATCACTTCTTGAATGGATGCATTTGGTGAAAAGTAAAAATGGGAACATTGGCTACAGACAATTTCCAAGTTAGCCAAGGGAAGGAAAAACAATAAAACATGTCAGAAGATGCATAATTTTGGCTAAACATGTCATCAAATCCATCATAAGAACACCATTTGAAAGTGGCAGATGGTTAGTTGGGCAACCACTGATAGTAAAACAAGTACAACAACCAGTTCTATATAATTTTCTTGATTGCTATACAGAAAAAGAAAAAAAAAAAAAAAAAAAAAAGAGTAAAATATATGGTATAAAACAAATCATTAGGGGGCAAGCATATAATCCTAACCCTACAATCCTAAAAAGATCAACTTGCAGTGACCAGATGGAGAAGATGTTTGGTAACAAAAAGGTCAAACAGATAGCCATCCATCCAACGTGACTACCTTCCAAGTATTGTTGTCTTCATCCATTGACTCTTCAGCATTCAACTTGTTGAGAAACTTAAATCCTGTCTCATAATTGCTATGAGCTTCAATCCCTGCCTGAGAGCAAATGCAGCCCCCAAAACCAGTGCAACAAAATGGCAGAAGTATCCACAGGAAACTGTTGCTCCTCTTGGCATTCCTTAAACCTGTTACCTGTTTCCCTAATCAGGTTTGATGTTGCTTGTCTTGCTTCTTTAACCTATGCCCATCATGGCTATGAATTGATTCATAGATTCTCTTTCCACTTGTATAACCTCGTTAGGCATGATGTACTCATAGTAGTCCACTGGCATTTCAACCTCACGTACAGCCTCCTCCATGTATTATCTTCCTTTATAATTAACTAGATGATACAACCTAGATGAAGAGGGCTCACCAATTGGAATACCCAGAAAGAGAGTTCACGATTGTTCTCCAAAAACATGGAAATATACATACAAGAGTCAGAATCAGGTTATCAACATTGAGCGGCGACGACAAGTGGTAACTATGCAGGAACATGTTGCGCACAAAACCACACGTCAAGCAAGCATGCATAATAGCATGGATGGCAGCAAAAGTGGCGTGTGATAATACCATCCCAACAAGCCATGTATAAGTTCCACACTCAATACTTATACTGGAAATGTTTTTTAAAAAAAAAAAAAAGGAAACAAACAATCTGGAAAAGGAAAATTTGCAATAATAATGAAGAAGTTCATTATCCTAGGGGTGGGTATGTCAGTTGCAAGGTATTCCAAAACGATTACGTAACGGCCAAAACTGTAACGGTGGTAACCATGCGCATTACACAAAATATGGCCCGTAACTAACAGTTGAAAAGTGGCAATGGAGGTTTGCTATGGAAGAAGAGGCACTTTGGAAGGACATAATTGTTAGTATGGATCCGGTGATGGAGGGTGGTTAACAAAAGATTCTTTCTAGCATAGGGCATCGCACTTGAGGGAAGGTATTGCTTCAGTGAAATCGAGTTTTGGATATGGAGTGTGTTTCGTGCTTGGGAACAGCGAAAACATAGACTTCTGGAAAGATATTTGGATTGGGGAGGATACATTGGAGTCGCACTTCCCACGGCTTGCGAGCTTATCTATGGACCGGAATGTGTTGGTGGGTGGTTGTTTCTCTTGAACTAGAGATTGTATAACATGGAGCCCCCCTTGCCAGCTCTTCATGTCCGAGGAAGAGGTAGGGAATTGACCTCCCTATTGGACCATATCAAATTTTATTATCCGTCTATTGGTGAGAAGGATAAGATGTATTGGCAGCCGAATAAGTCCAGACGCTTCTCTGTCCAATCCTTCTATAACATGCTCCAAACCCGTGCCCTTGAGGAGGCCTCTGGTGGTGCGGCTGCTATCAAGTTTATTTGGTCCTATGGAGCTCCGCCAAGAGTTTCAGCTTTTATGTGGTTGGTTGGTTGGTTGAGGAAAATTCTTAACAGTAGATAACTACCAGAAGCAGGGAATGGCTCTCCCAAATGTTTGTTTGATGTGTATGGTGAATGCAGAATTAATTAACCATCTCTTTCTGCATTTCCCAACAGCTTCCTTTTTTGTGGAATAGTATCCTATCCATGTTTTGGGTTAATTGGGCATGTTCGATCTCCATTGATTTATTCTTTGTCACGGCATGGAGTGGATCTCAAAGAGGAGTTGAAAGTCACATGGTGCTTGTGTCTATTGGCTGGGCTTTGGGTTATTTGGGAAGAAAGGAACGGGAGATTGTTTAGGAACTCGAGCCACTCTATGGGATGGGTTGAATCGAAAGTAAGGAGCCTACTTAATGGGCTTCATGCTTTGGGGGGAGGGGATTGATTATTCTTTTATCCTATAATTAGTTTGAGCGGTGCTAGCTCTCTCTCTCTCTGTATAGTTTCTTTGCCTTTGATGCTTGCTTATAATATAGTTTTGTTATCTTTCACACACACACACACACACACACACACACACACACACACACACACACACACACACACTAATCCCTTCGTTACGCCAGAATCAGCAGGATCGTGGACATCTCCATCCTGCATGAGGAGCTCTAGCAGGGAATCCGACTCATTATCAATGGAAGAGAATGAGGTTGAAGCTAAGAGATCTTGCATTTCCATGACCGAGGATGGCAAAGCCATGTTAAGGGTTGTGGCTCTAAGGAAGGATTTAATTGAATTGAGATCCATAGAGCTGGTAGGGATGTTTACGATGGGAATGGAGGAGGCCTGAATATCTTCTATTAGAAAAGTCGGCGGAGGGGTATATGAGTTACTAGTAGAGGCCTAAGAGGCATTCTGGTGGACGGTTCTTTTGGGCTTTTGGGGAATAGGTGTTTATGAGTTAAGGTAGGCCTGTAAGGATGGGGGAAATGAATCCTTGAATGGGTTCGACCATGATTTTTTGGTGAACTACATTTTCTGCCTGCCAATTGAGGGCAACTTCGGCTGCAGAAATCTCTCTTAGGGGGCCATTTTCGTTGACGCCCGCGGGAGTTTTGATCTTCCAAACGTGCTTTTCTCGCTGCTGAGGGTACTCAAAATCTTCAAGAGCAGAAAATGGGGGCAGATTTGAGGGGGAAGAAGTTGGAGAAGGATGAGAGTCCATAAGGTAGACCTCAGGAATGCCAGGTGCAAGGAAAGTTGTGTCTGGCGGTGTTGCACAAGAAGGTTTTGAAGAAAGTAGGGACAGGGCTTCCGAGCAGTAGATGGAAACGTATTTCATAAAAGTGTTCGAGCTTAGAGGAAGAAGTGCTACAAAAGGAAGATATGGAGGGTCGAGATGGCTCTGGGATATCAAGAGATGATAATGGTGTCATTTGTATGATGATGAATTATTCCGTAGTAATAATATGTTATGGGTTATCCTCAGGATTCAAAATCTAAGGAACAACACCTACTTATCCAATAACTATGTCAGGGTAAAGCAAATTGGTCAACGAGGCAATCACTCTTTTTAGGAAATAATGCAATTATTCTCATTGAATTACAATCATTGAGCTTCATAACTTCGCCTTCTCAATGGCATCCAATGTTAAGCTCATTAGTAACAACAAGAAAATAAAGAGATGATTATGACCAAACAAGGGTGTATATTGCTAGACCTCATGCTAGCTTTCTCATGTGAGAGATCCGATAAACGGTAGTCACAGAGGATACTAATCAGCCATGAGAGGCTAGAAATATAAGGTTGTAAAGAGTAATCCTTCAAACCCATAAGATTACCACCAAAGAATTTTAAAAAATGGTCCGACTACGATAAAGGTATATATCGGTACTCCCCCTAACAGCTTAAGCTTTTAGGCGAGTTGGTCGGTCACTGTGCCCTAATTGGTATCAGAGCCAAAGGTCATGGGTTCAAGCGAAACCGTTGCGTAAGGCCTGATTGGTGAACGATGGACCTGGGGGCGAACCCCCGTGCGGCTCATGGCTCACAGCAACTCAGCAGAGCATGGTGGGTGCCTGGTCTGACTAAGATAAAGGTGTAAAGGTGTATATGTATGTATGTATATACAGTGTTTTAAATATCGACGATATCGGCCGATATATCTCACAATATTTCTTGTATCCCACCTGTGCGATACGAAACGCACAAGTAGCGGGATATATCCCACATGTTCGATTTGGTGAGCATTTTTTATTTTCAATGTTTTTTTTTTTTTTGTATATCATGTTAAATAAGTGTTAAATTGTTACAAAACCATGATTTTGCATGTTTTGCATGAAAAATCATGGATTGGGACCTTCAATTTTGAGATTTGGAGGAGAAGGACCAAGTAGCGGAAAATTGAAAAAAATTAAAATTTTCCAATTTCTCGCAAATTAGTTGCAATCTTTGTGTCCAAACATAAAATCAAACATGTATGTAACCTGATTTAGTGATCCTTCTTTTGCTTTTGAATGTACTACTTGTGTTTCCACACGTGTTCTTAAATTTATAAATTATATGAATAAACTTTGAATATACTTGCATCAATTCAGTTAGACAATGCATAGATTAGACCCCATACAAAGAAAACCTATTATGTGCACTTGTTTTTTTGTAATGTTTTGATTGGTAAGGGCCTGTTTGGGCGGTGGGATTAGAAGGGATTAGGTGGGATGGGATTCATCTGGTCCTGTGCCAATTCCACTCCATGTTTGGGAAGAATGGAAAAGCTTGGAATTACATTAAATGGAATTGCATTGGGTCCCGTGCCAATTTCACTCAATGTTAGCAAGTTGTGTAGGTCCCACCATGATGTGTGGGCTATATCCACACCGTCCACCCATTCATTGAGATTATTTTAGAGCATGGGCCAAAAAATCAGGTAAATCTAAAGCTCAAGTGGACCCCACCATAGAAAGCAACAGGGATTGAATACTTACCGTTGAAAACTTCTTTGGGGCCACATAAGTTTTGGATCTACCTCATTTTTAGCCTCATGCCATAAAATGAGGTTACAAAACAATGAACGGTTTAGATATAACACATGTGTTATTCTCAATGACTTCAAATGATGGTGGGTATATCCATTCAATGTACCACCGTATTATCAACAAAGCATGGCATTAATCTTATCCCATGGCAACTGGGACAGTCCCAGCCATGGGTAATAATTATGTTTTTTGGAATCCCATCCCACCCAATCCCTTATAATCCTACCGCCCAAATAGGCCCTAAGTGTGTATTGATGTCTTTTTTAACAATCATTGAAATTTCATTGAAAATTTCGACCAATTTTCAATGTTTCCCCATGTTTCCAACATCAGCGATACATTACAATGATACAACCGATATATCCCATTCGATAACCGATACGTATCCATATCCCAAGGGTGTGATACATAACGCGATACCGATATTTCGAACATTGTGTGTGTGTAACCTTGCGTCCCAAAAATTAAAATTGGTAGTCGAGGAGAATCTATAGTCTAGGACATGTCTAGATATTATGGGTCTTTGGATGAGTGTGATTACTAGCTGTGAATTCTGACCACTGTAAATTTTTTACACCTTCATGAGCCATTGACTCGCCAAGAATGTCAAGATGTCTCTGGAATCAGCTCCCTAACATGTCTGCCGAGCCAGTTACCACTTACTGTAGTGGTTCATGATCTTAAGTAAAACTCTACCTCATTCACAGAAACATTCAAGCAGGAAGCCATGTAATTGCACATTTGGATCGATGCATTATTTTAGAAAATCGGCAATTTCAATAGTTCTACACCCTGCTCTCTCTTGATTGTTTCTTTCCCCTGCTCTCTCTTGAATGTTTCTTTCCCGCCTGCGTGCCACTTGGGCTAAACAAACAAGTCGTACGAAAGATGGACGATGCCATAAAGTTCACCTGGAGTGAAAATCAGATCAATCCACGCATTAGGTGGGCCAGCCAATATATTGAGTCGAAGCACTAGTTGTCCATTGACTTGGACGGTGCTGACTGCCTAATAAGTGGAGAATCCTGTCGTTTACCTCAAGTGATGTTTGTAGTTCGTCCCACCTTTTGCACAGCCCGGATGTTCTACGTAAGTGAAACACTGTCGGGAAAGAAAACACTGTACGGGAAAGTTCACATGCACTGATGTACTCCTTCCCCTCCACTCAGTTCTAATCTCTTTACTTGTATATAAAATCCATACTCTATCGCAATTACAAGTGACAGAGCTAAAATCATCGAGAAACTTCCACAGTAAATCACGCAGAGCTTCATCTCTATTTCGAAATACTGGCAACTAACATTCATCAAAATTAATAAAAAGCCACTGCACCGACTATTGGCATTCATCCGATCTGACGATCCCTCATATAATTCGGTTTTTCCAGGTAATCAAACACGAATTTGCAGTATAAAAATAAAAAATAAAATAAAATAGTTCTTCGAAAATTCGACCTGAAATTCGAAGGAAGATGGAAAACAGCTTACAAGATCGACAAGCGCTGCAGCTCTCTGATACGCCGAACCGTGAGAAATGGCGTCGGTCCTACTATGGAAGATCCTATGCTTGTCGTGGCTACTGCTGCTGCTGCTGCCGCCACTTTCTTTTCGAACCAAAGGCGTCTGCATTTTCGTCCTTTTCTCGTCTCTTCAAACCTTCTTCAGCAGAAGCTTTTATTCGAAAAGGTGTGAAATGAGAACAGAGAGACGGAGTAGAAGTAGATCGCGCGCAAGGAGAGGACCCAAGGAGTAGGGACATGCGACGAGTACGTGTTGTCTTCGTCGCGACGAGGATCCGGCGTGTTCGCCACCCACTGGGGCCCACGTCCTGAGTGGCCCGATGATCAGAACCGTCCTTCTTGTTAACTCTTCAAAACACGGGCCACTGGAAGAAAATTATTCTGAACGGATGACTATGGCCGTGGCTATCGGTAGATGAATTTACATCAATGGAAAGAAGATTTTCTGTGGCTCGTATTCAAATCTAAAATCAAAGGTTAGGATTAGAATATCTTATTTACGGTAATAACAACAATATGAACAGTGCAAATCATCAACCCCTTTTATCGTGTGGACCCCAGGGGGCAGAGACACAGGCTGGATTGTGTGTCGCGACAGAGGCAAAACGAACTCATGGCTCACATCACGACTCATGAGAAGCAAAACGAACTCAAGGGGTCCATTGAGACTTGAGAGTATTTTCCTGAAATTATCCCTGATTTTGCAACAAACTACGGAAATGTCCTTGGTTATGATAGCGACTATTGGGCGACGCGAGCAATAACCAGGGCACGACAGGTGGCTGATCTGGATCGCCAGTATGCATTGCGCGGACGATTTTATGACAAAGGAATTACTAGAATAAACGCGAGCGGTAACCGAGGCATCCCAAGTGGCTGATCTGGATCGTCAGTATCCATTACGGAAATGATTCTAGGCCATCGTCCGGATTCTTTACTCGGTACGTGATGCGGAGGGTTTGTTAAGTACATCCCCACCTATGGTACTAATAGGGTACGATCGGGATTTTAGCCATTAAATCGAGATCTTTTTCAATGATCCAAACCGTTTATACGATGGACCTCACCATGTATGGGAGTCAAGTAAAAGAACTCTAAAAATGAAATGTTTCAATCTACTTTTTTATTATTCAAAAGTTAAGAGACTGTTCATGTCCGGAAGATATGAGTCAAGTGATCAAAGGGTTAAAATATTTGAAGGTAAACGTTTTATTTTATTGCCATTACCGATCCCATGTGCGGTCCATCGTGGATTTAAATATAGGACCATAGATTTAAAGGCTACAGTCCCCATTAATGCTACAGCAATGCGTCATTGATGAGCTCTGGCAGACTTGGTGATGGGGGACGCGGATGCCGGTTGCCTGCAGACACTGCCAGTACCGACATGGCACTATTCTGTGTGCCACATGTGATGTATTTGTTTTATTCACAGCATTCATTCATTTTGGATTATTATTTTAGAAAATGAGCTTGAAATTGAGGAGATCAAAATCTCAGGTGAACCACGCCAGGGGAAAACGATGGTAATTGAACAACTACGATTTAAAGGTAGATGTTAGTTCTTTCTCAGGAATTCTTTTTCCCTTGGCGATTCAGTATTTTTCTTTTACTAATAATTGTAGTCAATATATTTTCAAATGAACAAAGATAGATAAATAAAATAAAATAAAGACTAAAATAATGTCAATTTTATTAATTTTTTAATTATATTCATTAAAATTGAAAAGTAAAAAATAAGTAGAGAAACGTAAAATGGATAAATATCTTAACATTTCGAATAAACATTGCAAGCAGATAGTCAACAGAATGTGACCAGAAGGTCTGATCTCCTAAGTAAGAATTCGGTTAATCTAGATCTAACAACCTATAAGGTTGCGGATAATTATAATATTCCTACAGGACTGTAGTGGTACTAATGAATAGTAGTCATTTATACTAATACTAAGGATATGCTAAGATAATTATAAATAAGATAAGTTGTATTTGACATGTGGCCTGGAGCTCTTCCCTCAATTGTTGTTTTTTAAAGTTTATGGGAAGTGGTGGTCGTATACATAGGCTTTCGTGTTATGAGTGATTTAAATAATCTTATGTGCAAATCTTCTTAATTCTCCACATAAGTGTATCATATCATGTATGTACACTCGTACAAGAGATATACTCCCACTTGTGTTGCCTAAAATCCACACATCACGGACTCTCGCATTGAAAAGTTGCTTCGAGTCCCCATGTCATTTGGCTTTGTCATATGTAAAGAGTTAATTTTTGCAAAACTCTAGCATTTTATGCTAGATGGAGATATATTTTAATAAGATTTTGACATTTAATGGTTGCAGAGAGACTTGTTTTAATAGGACTATTGACATTTAATGTCAAGATAGATATTTTCTTTAATAAGACTATTTGCATTTGTAGAGATTACTTTTGATAGAACATTGTTTAATGTTATTTCACGTGCATATTTCTAACTTTTCTTTTTAAAGTCATTTATACCACATATAACATTGTTATCACGTGGTATCTTCAGGATCGTTTAATCTGGGCGCATTGGGTGGGGTGTAAACAATATTATCGGTACATAAGTAGGATTTTATTCATCATTTAACGCATAGTACTAACACGTGGCAGTATCTCATTGGTCAACAACGGTGTGCCAAAAACGGGTGTAAACAGAGAGAGTTAGAGACTAAGTCGTTAAATTCAAGTAGAGTTATGTCGTCGCAAGCTGCCTAGTGCATACATCTTATCCACGGTTTGTTAAAATCCATTTATGCATAGCAACCAAAGAAAATAAGGACAATATGTCCTCAAATTTTAATGATTAGCGACGATTGCATGTTATTTGTAAATAAAATAAAGGGAGATAAGATTGAGGATACCTATCACTAGTTTTGGTGTATGTAGAAACACATTGTTCCACACGCATATAAAATTATTTACGTTCGAGCACCTCACATGTGTACATGTGTGTAAACACCCTCCTGCGTACGAAGTTGCGAAAAATGTCCTCACTTTCTCAGCTTTTTTCGTCTGTTAGTGTTAGTATTTGTTTGATATAAATGTGAAGGTTAATTTGAATGTACAAATGTGTTTAACTTAGAGTTGCCACTAATCAGAGCACAACTTCATAATATACAGTTGACTAGATGTAACATTCTGGATTTTTTGCCAACCTGGAATTAGACGTCCTTAGGCAATTGGTCGCTCCTAACACCTTATTAACTTGTCAGAACCCAATCCCATAATCTAAAAATCGTTTTTTAACTCATTTCTTTCACAAAGCTCACTTTTCACCACCTTGTTCTTTAAATTTTTCAAAGTACTTTCACATTAGACACTATCTTAAAAGTCTAGGTTATGAAGAACAATACTTAAACTAAACATTACTGTAAATAGTAAATGCATAAATAAAATGGGCTTTTAACCATTACCCTTATGGAATCTCACAAAACGAATAGGTTATTTGGAACATCAGCCTCTCCTGCCCTAAGATCTTCTTCTGTTGTAATTAGGGCGTGCTTTAGTAAGTATTAATAACTTGGATCACTTTATATACAAACTACAAAGGACTAAATACTACCTCAGACAGAAATCACTCAGGACTAAATCCTTTATAAATTAGGCGAGAATTAACTAGTGTTAAAATAGAGTACCTGTGAAATTAGCACTAATCACTTTAAATACGATCTGCAAGACCCAAAACTTGTAGAATCATTGACACTGGGTTACCCTAAATCTAGGAATAATCTAATTACCCGGCTGCTCTCGGGAGCATCACGAAACTCCGTATCAGATCTGGACCGCACGTCGGAAGTCCGATTAACGCGAAGTTAAATGGCTAGGACCACCTTACTGGTGGGCTTGACAACCATCTCAGAAATCAAATCCAGATAATGTCCTGGGGCTATTCGCTTGAGCCCGGAGTGAGGAGTGTGAGAAATATGAAATTAATTAAAAATAAAATATAAATTTAAGTAATCTGGAACGTGTCACTTGCGGATCAGTTATAAGGATTCCGACCGTCAGAATCAGGTCAGATTACACCCCGGATCAGGGATATTTGCCTAAACATATCCATGTACTTGAAATCTTTGATCAAGATCCGCTGACCGTTGAACTGAAACTGGTCTGCCATTTGTGATCTGAAAATCGGACTGGAATGAAAACTTAACTAAACCTAGATCCAGTGTTAGTGAGCTTAAGTCCGACCACACACGGAAAAGGAGCCGCCAAAAGTGCTCCGTTGAGACGGAACGGACCCGCTTTGGACATAATCTAAGTATACCTTATTCCTGAGTCTATTTTGGAGAGTTTCTAGCCTATATAAGGACCTTAAACCCTCTCTCATTCAGCCCATACGAATTTGAGAGAAACCCTAGGAGAGAGAAGAGAGAAAAGAGAGAGAAAGTGTGAGAGAAGTGGGAGCATCTCCCTGTCATTCTACCCTGCCGCTATACAAGCTTAACTATCCCGTTCTAATCGTTTTTCCGGTGATTCCAGCTTCATTTCTAGGTAAGAAAACCCTAACTCTAACCTGTTTTAGAGTTTGAATTGATTCAAGTAGCAAAATAGCTAACGTATCTCGTGCTATAGGTTGATATACTGCCGTAGACGAAGGCTTAGAGATTCTAGCGTATTCGTTACGATTCTATGACAAAAGGTGCGGACTTTAGACGTATAGGTTATGGTTTTCAACGCTTTCAATGTCAGTTAATGATAGATTCATGATCTGCATGCAATTGCACATGTATAAAGTGTTGTCCGTTTCGTTTTTTAGATATACGTTAACTATGTTGAATATACTGTATTCCTCATATTTGTAGAAAATACCGTATACGTATGAAATACGGATTTGTGCTTGCCATGATTAATTGTTGTCTATGTATGCTAGATATATGTGTATCAACTTCTGGGTGAATGGATTAGCCTAACACATGTTATATTAACATACGTCGTGTATGTACTAGTCGTAATCTAAGTGTTTGTAGAAATGTTCGAATGAATATGAAGCTATGATTTATGCTTGCCATGACTATTGGTCGTGAATGCATGATCGTGGTTCATGTGGTAATCCTTTGTGAAAGGATTTGCTACGACTTATGTTTTAACTAGCATATGATAGGTAGGTTGGAATGTGTAGTCTAAGTGTTGTAAAAATGCTTGTATATGTATGTAATTAATCTAGTAGTGCCTTAAGTAAGTGTTGAGATAGTATTCTCAACTACCTTAGTAATGTGTATGATTTCCTTCATGTAAGTTGTTTAGTTTAATCACTTACTGGTTTATGAAATGTATGTGTTTGGATTTCCTGTTTGCATTGTGTTTTATAACATGCTTGTTAATATGTTTGAATTACTTGTTTATTTAATTCTGCTCTGACTACTTCACACGCTTAAGTTGTTTTCTGTAAAATCTGTGATGGGTGATGGAGGAGCGGTGTAACGATTCTGTGCAACAGCCCTGGTAGCCCTAAGCGGACAATACTGGATATTTGATTGTATGATTTGAAATCTTGATCCATTACTGCTTTAATTATTCCGTAATTGAATGTGATTGGGACTAAGAGTTAGTCCAGACAATCGGTAACGGAATGGAATTCGTGACTGAGATTCATTCGTCACGTGAGATGTGTTCGACAAACCCGAGTTGTACTTCGGTTGGCAATAGTGGTTGGCCACACGAAGTGCTTATGTGTTTCATATCGTTCAACTTGTTGTGCACTCGATCTAGTCAAGCTCGTCAAGTAACCCGATCTGTCTTATGTATGTTCACCATGTTTGGACGCTACTGTTTGAACCTAAGGTACTAACCTTACCAGTGGAATCCCGTTAACCGTGGTACCTCGATCCGTTAAGACTCATAAGCCGGGCATGATGGTATGGGACATCGTGGTCGAGCTATCTGCCTACGCTGGGGCCATGAGCCTCCCCGTAGTAACCATTGAGTAACCTGACTCATGAGCCGAATACGGTGGTATGGGACACTGTATTCGAGCTGTCAGCCTACACTGCTTTGATGGGTGATGGGGAGTGGTGTAACGATTCCGTGTGTAACAGCCCTGGCAGCCCTGACCGTTCCCGGTGTAGTGACCTCGAGCATGCTCTGAATCTGCAGAGAGGCGACGACCTTCCCGTAGTAAACAGAGTATAAGGTAGGCCTGTATTGATAAGGTGATGGGGGAGTGGTGCAACGATTCCATGTAACAGCCCTGGCAGCCCTTGCAGCAACCTAGAACCGCATCATCGTATGAGATTATCTAGGATTGACGACCCTAGAATGGATCATTATTTGGGAATGATATAAGGGAGGTATATTGTTTCCCAATACTGTTGTATGAAAAGGATTAATAACAACTCGGTAATCATGCTCATCATCGCACTGCATGTGCCTGGAAGATGTGGAGCACTGAGGGATGAACGCATGTCGCAGACGTAAGATGGTGTCGCGTGAGGGAGTATGTTGGTGAGGGCATGCATCATGACAGCATTTCATACTTGCATTAACAAGAGTACTTAGGATTGTTGATTGTACTGCTTTATCATTACTGCTTGACTGTTTTGATAACATGTTAACCTATGTTTTACTGTTCCACTGAGTTAATCACTCGCTCCCACGTTATGGGACGGTGTTCCGAACACCCACCAGACTTTGTCTGATTGCAGATGGCGACGCTACTCCTGAGGCGGAGCCGGACTTTGTGACGACGAGGATGCTTTCTCATATATGCTGTTTTCTGGCAACTTCATGTGAGTCGTGCCTTGATCGACGGGGTTACAGGGATGTTGACTAGATGACACTACACCTTTGGTATATTTTGAAATTGTACTTGTAATTAATTAACCTGGTAACATTATCACACTCTGGAGACTCACCACAGTTTATATATTTTATATATCTATTACAGTCTTCCGCTTGCAATTTAACTGTCTCTGGAGTATGATATGTTGTATTGGTATAATCTCATTCATGTTTCAATGCTCTCCTCATGATCATCATTATCTATGTTGCATAAGTGATGCGTTGGAACTCGGGAGCTGAGCTTTGCTCGACCCCCGATTTTCAGGGCGTTACACTAGAATGCGTAGAATCGCTTAAAGGACGAGAAATCAAAAGCTTCCTCAACTTGGGTAACTCTTACATTAGTTTGCACTATAGATTTCGGGTAAAGGTCTTTGTTACGAAAAAGGAATGGGTTAGGCACCCCTTTTCACCCATATGGTGTGCGATCTCTAGTTTACAAGACTATAGTTTTTATGGGGCCTAGGTAAGCGAAACTTTAAAAAAAAATTATAAAAACAATAAAAGAGTAAGAAGAGTATTAGTCATATTACGTAGGGTTTTGTAATCCAAATAAGTAAACTTTAAAATAAAGTAAAGACAATAAAAGATATGTGTGTGTATTGATGTAGTTGATGTTCAAGGTATATGCGGAGTGAAATACGGCTTGATTCGAAATGTGAGAAGGAAAATGAGAAATCGGGCAACCTTTTCGGTCAAAAGGAATAGCCGGATGTCCCAAATCCCAATCCTACTCGTTGAATTCAATATGTTATCCGGCTTTGACTTCCACTAGATAAAGTAACTTGGAAGGGGAATGCTTCAGAGAGGGCAAAGGGTCAAGCATGTACTGCTTCAGGAGTAGTAAGAGTATGTCGCTATCTGAGCGAACTTCAACGTAGCCATCTTCATGTGAGCAAACTCTCTGATCACCTCTGTCTTCTCCTCCATCGCCCCTTGCGTTTAATGGGGAGCCCCTTAAATAGATGTTGAGGTTTGCTTTTTGCCAATAATTTTGTTACTTGTAACTCCGAGCAGGCATATAAGGATCGTGGTAGCCGCTTATTGGAATGTACAGAGGTCGTGGTAGCTTCTGAGCGGGCATAGGGAGGCCAGACCCCAAAACAGCGGGGTATAGGCCGTTTTCACTAAAAATGGGGACCATTTTTACATTGAAACGGTCCCTAGCAGACCGTTTTTACTAGAAATGAACCTTTCTGGTCTGTATATAGGTAGGTTGTATTAGTACACTAATTTATGCACCTATTTGTCAATCACGTATGTCCATGTGTTAATGAGTTAGTTGAGCCATTGGAAGCTGAAGATTGAAGACACGAGGAGTGAAGAACATGTAAATTAGGGTGCTTTGGTGACTCTAACCTTCGACTCAAAACAATCTAGCCTTCAAATAATTAATTCTCAAATAGGTAAATCCTTGGTTGATCATCACATAACATTAAGAACTCAAATAGAACATGATAAGTTAGGTTAAAAGAGGTGCAAAGCTGTTGTAAATCATACTACTCAAAACAACCATTTTCGAGCGGCTCTTGATTCTATCGACATGCCATCAATGGGGATGCATGAATGTTTGTCACACTGGGGATGCACATCCTGTCAACCGATGAATGGACATTCAAACAGTTAGCCCATTCAAATGCAAGAAAATTGATATTTTAAACAGTCGACTCATTCTCTGAATGTAGGAGACATGGTCTTTCAAACAGTTAACCCAGTTCACAAAAGGTCGTTCAAACAGTACACTGATCTTTTAAACAATTAACTAGACATCCGATAATACCTGCGTGCCATAAATGCATTAATTTGATTCGCAAGCAGCTCTTTATAACAAACTCATGCACTAGTGGTCAATCCTGATCCAACTGACAAACCTTACCATCGTTGGAGAATATATGATTTCAAACGAATGGTTCCTCCCAACAAAATCCAACCAGGAACAAGGTCCGTAAAGAGACCTAACAATGAGATTCCACCCAACCAAGCCAACAAGGTACAGTGATACACCAAAGATGATAAGTCTACCACCAATTTCATTTATCTCAATTCATAGGATGACCATTAATTCAAGGTACAATCTCGTACATGTGTTACGACTATATGAACCACAAATAGGATAGTCAAGTCACATGAGTCAATCCACAATCGTCCATAATCCCAGTGGATATCACAGGCGAATCTTGATTGTCAAGAATATTCATGATTCCAAACATATTAACATACAAACACCCCAAAACTTACTCTAAAGTTTCTCGCAATTAATACATGTCCATATATGGAATCTAGAGGCAAGTTGTATATCTAGACATGTTACCAAGTGTGCACATGTGCAACAACCTATACACGAGATTCATAAGTTAACCAAAACAACTCTCAAAATGAAATGTTTCAATCAACCTTTTATTATTCAAAAGTTAAATGACCGTTCATATTCAAAAGAAAAGAGTAAAATGATCAAATGGTTAAAATATTCTAATTTAAATCTTTTATCTTATTGTCATCACTTATCCCAGGTGAGGTCCATCATATAAGAGTTTAAAATAACTTGGATAGTTTAAATACATGGCTGTAGATTTAAAGGCTAAAGTCTTCATAAACGCTACGGCAAATCATCGATCAATGACGTGCTCCAGCAGACTTGGTGATGAGGTTGTGGTCGTGATAGCATGGTTTTACCGTCATCTGTACTATCTTAATCACTTAAATCACACGTTGAATATGATACTAAACCTATATGATTTTATCATGTGCAACGTGGATCATGCACAACGGATTCTATGACTGGCAACCAAAATCAACATGGATATATGGGAATGGTTAGAAAGGATTTTTATTACAAAATTCTTCAGAACTTGAAATTTTACCAAATAAGACCTATGCTGAAAGTGATTTGTGAGCAACAAAATTACCATAATGTGCACCACTTTTTCTTTTAAAAAGTGGTACAGTAAAAAACTGCGTGGCATATGTGATATTTGTACTATATACTCCTATCTAATAGATGTAATCTGACATGATATTTAGGAAAACCAAAACTTTGGTTGATCTAAACATAAAGTGGGGTACACCATTAAAAAATACACACCACTTAAAATCATTAAAATGGACGTGCAACTCATACGGTGATTTAATCATAGAGAGTTTTTGTTAGTATGATTATCATGGATAAATGCTTTGTTTTATATGTCTACATAATATAAATGTTGTGGGGCCGAAAATTTTTGAACTTAATATTTTTTAAAGGAAAACAATATATGAGAGTGCCTTACTAACTTCTCATCTCAAAACACATGACTCATACTTTATGAGAGGATTCTTGGTAAATTTGAAATTTATGAAAAAAAAAAAAAAAACATAAAATTTCCTAGTTGAGAAAAATTATCTGATGATTTAACTAAAAATATAACCTTTAATAGGGTAAAATGATGAAAGTGTCTTTATATAAAGATTGTAATTAATTAGGATAAGGCTTAAATGATGGCGTTATATATGATGGTAATCATTTCACTTTGCCCATAGAATTAGGATCATTATTATACTTTTAATTATTCATTTGACAACAATCAAAATAGATGGTTAGATTGCTCGATCATTGTGATGTTGAGGTTCGTGGTCCACTTGCAATGGGCCCACAGCTTGAATGGTTTGATGCTCCACCAGGACCTTCCCCCACAAGTGTACAAGATCCAAGCCGCTCATGAGTGGATCCCTCTCAGTAGATGTCTTGTCCCAAAAAATAAGACTATTCGTATCAACAAATGGCCCACATATGCACATCAACTTTTGACCTTGACCAATTTCTCTCCACCGTACAATTTCCATGTCTGCCCCACCTGATGACTCATTGGGCTTTTTTACTTATAAAGGCATCTACACAACTTGCCAAAGATATAGTCTAGGATCTTTTCCGGCATCTAGATATCCAACAGCGGGTCCTATCGGCAGGAAAAACGGAGCGAATTCGATTCTACAGACGCGGATTGCGTACTGAGTAACTCAGCACGCTAAGCGTACTGAGTAAACTCTGTGGGGTCCACCATGATTTAAATATTTTATCCACTCTGTCCATACATTTTCACAGATAATTTAAGGGATCTAGACCAAAAACGAAGTATATCCAAATCTCAACTGGACCTCACCAAGGGAAACAGTGTGAATTGAAATTCTACCGTTGAAAATTTCTTGGAGGCCACAGAAGTTTTGGATCAATCTGTTATTTTTGTTTACCCTTCATCCATGACTGTGTCATCTTATGAACGGGTTAGATGACAAATAAACATTACTGTGGACTCTACCAAGGTTTCAACGGTGAAAGTCGTTATTCCCACTGTTGCCTGTGGTGTGGTCCACTTGAGCTTTGGATAAGTTCAATTTTCGGATCAACTACTAAAACCAGCTGGAAAAACGGATGGATGGCCTGGATAACCCACACACATTTACAATAGGCCCAACTAAGTTTACTCAGTAGGATAAAAGCGTACTGAATAACTCGGTGCGCAATCCGATTTCCGATTCACTCCCCACTGGGACCTAGAGACCAACGGTCTTGTCAGGAGATATGTGGGTCTACCGTGATTTATATACTTTACGCAAACGGTTCATAATGACGCCGATTCAAGGCTCAAATGAACCACACCACGGGAATCAGTTGGAATTGGATTCCAGCCTTTGAAACTTATCGGGACTCATCCTGATATTTATTTTCTGTCCACCTGTTCATAAGGACACGTAGACATTTAGTAAGATATCAACTTGATATAAAACATCAATCCCTGTAGCTTTATGTGGTGTGGTCTACTTAAGCCTTCGATTTGTCTTTTTTTTTTATTATTTATTTATTTATATTATTTTTTTTTATGGCTCATGGCTTAAAATGTGTTAATGTAAAAAACCAGTGAACCTTCCGTCGATCTATCACCTAGGATGAAACAAAGGAGACCCTGGCTAAAGCTGGGACCCTCTGATGCTTAAGTCAGTGATAGAAATGCGTAGGAATGTTTTTTAGAAGGGTTTTCTGTTTACCTCTTTAACTTGGAGTTCTCTGTATTTATAGAAATGGGAGAGTCCCGTCGTGTCGAGATTCTCTTCTTGATATCTTGGAGATATGATTTCAATCTGTTTTCGGTCTCCGTCTGATCCCAAGATCTTCAGGATCGGAGATCCTTTTATAAGATTTTCGGGACAACGTTTTTATTCACGCCGTCTTTTCCTTGCTCGGTCCAGTCCTCACCGACTTTAATAATAAGTTAGTCTAGTCCAACTTTATGAATCGGGTTACTCGCCATCTTACGGACGAAATGGATCCAATCCGTAATCGACATCCTCTCTTACTCCGATAGCTGAACTTATAACCGACCTAATTGGATCGGTTTTATGATCGATCATGTGGCTTCTAAGCTTCAGGCCTTAATCGGCATTTTTAAATGTTTTTGTCTCGTCATCCGAGTCAACTTCATGTATTTTATGTATTTTGCTTTTGGCTCGTGATTTTATAATCTCGGCTGGAGTTAATCTCTCGCAGTCCAAGTTAAGTATTTCCTTTAAGCTCTTGATTCTTTCGCCTTACCTTGGAAGTTCCGGCCAATGTCAATAGAGTTGGTTCATTTCATAACCGGTTCTCCAGACTTGTCATATTTTTCCTCAACAAAATAAATGGACAGCACGGATAAAACACATGCATTAAGGTGTGCCCACCGATCACCTTCAAGGACAGTCTCTCTCTAGCTAGGTCTTGATGGGAGTAGTAGTCAATGCGGGCTTATATAACAGTGCCTCAGTTCCTGCCGAACAGACCCGCTGTTGGATGAAGCAGATGCTTTTGGTTTACCAGGCTGGAAGATCCTAGACTATGGACGCGGATTGCGTCCTACCCCCGCCCGGACGGTAATCCGTCCGGGCAGGGCTCTATGGAGCCCACCGTGATGTAACTGTTTCATCCTGCCATCCAACTATTTTTCCAGGAAATTTTAATATTTGAACCAAAAATGAGGCAGGTCCAAGGCTTGAGTGGACCACAAAGTGGGGATTGAAGTCCACCATTAAAAGCTTCTTAGGAGCCAGATAAGTTTCGGATCAAGCTGATATTTGTGTTTTCACTTCATCCACGTCTACGTGACCTTATGAATAGGTTTTATGGTAAAAAAAACATCACGTGGGCCCTTAGAAAGGTTTCAACGGTGGCTGTCATATCAGTACAGGTTCCTTTGATGTGGTCCACTCAAGCCTTGAACCTGCCTCATTTTTTGGTTCACATATTAAAATTTCCTGGAAAAATAGTTGGATGGCAGGATGAAACAGTTACATCACGGTGGGCTCCACAGAGCCCTGCCCGGACGGATTACCGTCCGGGCGGGGGTAGGACGCAATCCGCGTCCCTAGACTATATCTTTGGCATGTCGTGTAGATGCCTTTTAAAAGTAAAAAGCCCAGCGAGTCTACTCATCAGGTGGGGCACATATGTAAAATGGACGGTGGAGAGAAATTGATCAAGTTCAAAAGTTGATGTGCACGTGGCCATCTGATGATACGGATCGGTCCTATTTTTAGAACAAGACATTTACCTAAGGGCCCGTTTAGCCGGGTGGATTAGAAGGGCTTGAATGGTATTAGGGTGGATGTCGTGGATTTCTAGGTAATGATGGTATTGTCCGTGGATTGTCTTGAGATCCATGGGATTGCTATATCCTGGATTGCTATATCCCGTCTGTTTGGCACGCCCGGCCAATCCGGGGATTAAACCTTTCCATCCCTCCCAATCCTACGAACCAAACACGTCTAAGGTAAATTTGAACGGATTAGGGTGGATTGGATGGGATTTAAAGGTAATGATGATGTTGTCAGCGGATTGTATTAAGATCCATGGGATTGGGATCAGATCACCAACTTTGTTTGGCACGACCCGCCAATCCCGGGATTTAACTTCCAATCCCTTCCAATACCATCCAATCCCTTCCAATCCGACCGGCCAAACCGGCCCTAATGGGATTGACTCATGAGCAGCTTGGATCTTGCACACTTGTGCCACGTCGCAGCACAAGTGAGGTGGGGACCGCAAAAGTTCTACTCGTTCGGGTCCACTTTAAATTCATCCATCCTAACCGGAAATTCATGAGATGATAATGAGTGAGAAGGATTTGGTTCATATTTCAATGATTCAAACCGTTTATACGATTGGACTCACCTGAAAAATAACAACTCTTTAATTGGACTGTTTCAAACAGTCTATACGATGGTCTCCTGTACATTTGAATAATCAAACAGTTAATATTTCAATCTGATTTTGTTTTTTACTCTAGCCATTAAAAAGTACCCTTACAATGGGCAGGGTGTATTTCCAGCAACATCAAGGCAATGAGATCGGATTGCCTCAAGAATGCTTTTATTATACTAAGTAAACTAAACAGGGCTCACCATAAATGTACGTGGATAATGTACTGTCCATCCATTTTTCCAAACTAATTTTACGTTGAGCCCAAAATTAAAGCATATCCAAAGCTTAAGTGGACCACACCATTGGAAACAAACTTCCACCGTTTAAACCTTCCTAAAGCCTACAGAAATGTTTATTTGTCATCCAACCTGTTCCTAAGATTATTAGGACCTCAATGAAAGAAAAAACACAAATATAGCTTGTTTTAAAATTTATGTGGCCCTCAAGAAATTTTCAACAATAGACATGCAATTCATATTGTTTCCAGGTGTTGTCCACTTAGTTTTCGATGTCCAGTTGAGTTTTCGACTTGCTTTATGTCTCGGGCTAAGTTGTAAAATTAGTAAAATGTACGGACAAAGTTGATAAAGTACATAAATCTTGGTGGCTAAGTTTACTTTCGGTAGGCAATCCGATTCCCAAGGCAATTTAGTAATTTTTCAGAGAAACAGGGGTACCTTTGGTACGTGTTGGTATTTGTTGAATACGACGCAATGCGGGCATCTTGTAGACTGTCGGTCAGTTAAACTATTTTTCAACTTTTCAACTTTTGCCTCCATGTGGGAGAGCGGATTAGGTTAGACCCCGAACTCACCTAACACTGTGCGGCCCTTACCGTGGGGCCTACCTTGATATATATATTATGTATCTACGCCGTCTATCCGTTTTTTAAGATCATTTTACGGTATTACACCAAAAATAAAGCAGATCTAATTCTCAGGTGGACCATACCATAAAAAACAGTGGTGAATAACCATTGAGGGGCCACAAAATTTTTAGATCAAGGTTATATTTGTTTTTTCTCATATTCATCCAGGCTTATGTGGCGTTATCAACATATTTGATTTAAATAAACACTAAGTAAACATTAATATGCACCCTAAGTAGTTTTTAATGGTTGGACGGTCAATCAACACTGTTTCGTATGGCATGGTCCATCTGATAATTGGATCTGGTTCATTTTTGGAATAATACTTTTAAATGATCTTTAAAAACAGATAGACAGAGTGGATACATAATATACACATCAAGGTGGCCCCCAAGGTTACCCTACGGTAAGGGCCGCACTGTCCTGGGTGAGGCCGGGGTCTCACGTAATCCGCTATCTCCATGTCGGCACCAGACGCGAAATTCCTGTGGACGCGTCGAACAGGGAGCTCGTGCAACACAAGTCCTGTGGGGCCCTCCCTGCTGTTTCATATGACATCCGGTTCATCCATCAGTTTGGTGGGTCCAAGTGCATTGACAAAAACAAAACAAAAAAAAAGAAGATGAAGCAGATATAAAACTCAAGTGAGCCACATCAGTTCATCAGTTTTGCTGGCTCATGTTAAAATGCCAACCAAAAGATGAGAGGCAGGTCTAAAACTCAAAGTGGGCCACAGGATATAAAAAAAACGTGACCTGAAATGCCCGCCATTGCAACCTTTCTTTGTATGCCATCCCGCCCCTTCGTTAGGTGATTACCGAAAGGATAAGGGAACACAATGGGATACGCTCCGGTGGTACTGGTACCACGGTAAGATTGCAGTGGTGTCAAGCATATGTCGGTTCCACATTATGTTCACACCAAACAACCCATCAATTGACACAGGTAATCAATCCTCTGTGACTCAAAAGTCAGCCGAATAAGAAAGCAGAGAAATATGCCGCTTTAAATTTCACTTTTAATCCGTAAATTTTTTAAACTTTCAAAATTTTATTTTTCTTTTTTAAATATATGCTTATATAATTTGACTATTTTTAAATGAAAATGCCCTTATTTTTTGGGTTATATCTCATTCATTCAGTTATACCCATAAACCTAAAAACCTAGTTGAATATTCAATTATTATCATTTTACATCTTTACTCTTTCTCAGGTTTATGTTCATTGCTAGAAACTGGTTGCATTAATAAATTTCAAATCTTTTGAGTTTTGTCCACAAAAAATTTCTACAATCTTTTAAAGAGTTGTAAATCATGTTTCACTTCCACGTATTGCTCCTTTTCTTCTTGAACTCATATTTCATTGGTATGACGGCTATGGGAAGTAAAATTAATTGAAAACTTAGTGCAATTAACTAAGAACTCGTGTAAACTAACCAAGAACTCAGTGAAATTGACTGAGAACTCGAGTAAATTAATCGAGAACTCACGAAATTGACCGAGAACCCGTACAAATGACTGACAACCCGTGCAAATTAAATGAGAAATCAGTAAAATTGACCAAGAACCTGTGCAAATTGAATGAGTATCTGTGATCATAGGGTTTAAGGTTTAAGAGAATTTCTTTGATTATACCTACAATACATAACTTCTTGAATGGAGGTACTATTATCTTCATTTTCTATCTCTTAACTCCGTCTTTACTGTAACATGTTTGAAGTGGAGATTAAATGAATAAAACAATGTATAAATTTCACGAAGAAAAAGTTTGGAAATGGAAGAGAGGAAACATTTTCAAAAAGAAATGCGATGAGAGGAGAAGATTTCAGTATGATATACGTTATTCAATATGTTACACCTATCGTACTAATAAATGGTAAACTTTGTTCAGCCCACCGTGAATGTATGAGGCGCATCCATGCCTTTCATCTATTTTTTCAGCTTATTTTACAGGTTGGGCCCAAAATTGAAGCATATCCAAAGCTCATGGGACTCCACCAGTGAAATAGTGGAGAATTATGAAGTCGACCACCAAAATCTTCCTAGAGCCCACAGTGATGCTTAATTGTCATCCAACCCATTCATAAGCTCATACAGACATGGATGAAGGAACACAAATATCAACTAGATCCAAAACCTTTGTTTCCCCATTAAGATTTCAATGGTAAGTGTTCAATTCACATAGTCTCCTGTGGTGTGGTCCACTTGAGCTTTGGATATGCATTGATTTTGGGCTCATACCCTAAAAATAAGCTGGTCAAACATATGAACGGGTGGATAAGACACGTAACTCATGGTAGGCCCCACAAAGTTTACTCAGTTACCCGGTTGGCAATCCCATTTCAATTCCATGAATGTACAATGGGCCCACATCTACCAAAGTCCGTCCCATTAGCGGGCCTATGAAGGTTTTAATGGCAGTGCCACCACTACTCTTTCCTTTAACGTGACCTAATCTATCTAATTTTTGGGTTGGCGTCCTAACATAAGTCGCCAGTTGATAGTTTGAGCAGAAGGGACACAAACATCACTTTATGCATTATGGACATTTTGTCGCACATGCTACCTTACAACAAGTGTCATAGAAAATCCCAATTAAAGGGCCCAAATTTTCATCAACTCAATAATGACGTGCACCAGGCAATTTCAATTCACACCACCTGTTAGGGGTGTTTGGATGCAGGAAAGGTGGAGTTACACAAGCCATCCCCCATTGATAACATGTACATGAGTTAGTAAGCTCTATTTTGAAAAAGTCTCAGGTGAAACGAATTTAAGAGAATATTTACTGAATATCACTATATTTTAATCTTTTATAATTTTGTGAATATATAAAATAGAGAGGAAATCAAATCCCTAATTAAAATTTTAATTTAGGAGAAAGAAACAGAAAATTATAGTTTTTATGTGATTGATTTTTTCCTAATATATAAAAAATACAGCAGTCAGATTTTCTTTTGGTTAGATTTTCCTAATACATCTACACACAAAATGAGAAAAAAAAAAAAAAAAACCGAAAATTTATTACAACATGTACAATCAAACAAATTAGAGTTTGTTTATTTATCAACCACAATTAGGTGCTTAAAGCTCCGTTTCAAATGGGTTTGATCCGTTGGGGGTTTGAACCTAACTGGTATGACCATTGTTGATGCAGAAATCTGGTTAGCCCTTCATGGACTTTCGTGTGCCTTTACAAGGGATGAACAAAAGAGACCCTAGCTAGTATAGGGGACCCTTTGATGCCTAAGTTAGGTAGGGATTTTGGGTCTAATCCAGTAAGGGGATTTGGTTAGCCTTTTAGTGTCAGACGATTTATAGCACATTTCCAGTAATTTCTTACTAGATTAGGCCTAGATTAGACTTAGATCCCTTACCTGACTTTGGTATCGGAGGGTTCATGTACTAGCCTGAGTCTCCTTTGTTCATCCCTTGTATAGGTACATGAAAGTCTAGGGAAAATTAACCAAATTTCTGTATCAACAACCATCTACACATATACATATACACAAACACAAACAAAGAAAACAATGGGGGAAAGAATTTTATTTCCCCAATCCATTTTAAGCATGCATGCGCTTGTGGTCAATAGCATACGTTCGGACTAATGGCACAACCCCCAATAAACTAAATTCACATGCCACTTGAGAGAGAGCTCAAGCCCCTTGCAAAAGTCTCATTTTATAAACTTGTTATTTTCCTTGGTCATTTTCAACGTGGAATAAGAAAGCTACTAAAAGACAAAACACTCTTTCAAACCAAAGAAAACAAAGGGGGAAAGAATTTTGAAACACATTTCATAAAAATAAAAATAAAAATAAAAACCTTTTAAAATACAACACATGTTCCCCAATCCATTTTAAGCTCCGTACGATGACAAATAAAATACTTAAACCATTGCTTAACTTGCATAGCATCTGGAAGACAATTTGTACATTATACAACATTGCATGGATCCAAAACAGCTCCACAAGGCATGGAAGGTGCCATGGCTTTGTGCCACAAATGGACTACATCAAAACCATTCATATGATAGACTAGACAGTGAATATATCATCATCTAAGAATCACAGCGTGTGGACAATCATAACCCTTAAATCTCCAACATTTAAACAAACAATAAAAGACAAACGTCAAAAATAGCTTGCATTCAGTGAAAATCACTAATTAGATGGTTAGGATGCCTCATCAGGATCATTAATAGAGAACCACAAGGGATACCTGGTTGGGATGATTACACATATACCACATGTGTAGTACACAACGTGGACGCCTCCAGACGTAGTAGATCACCTCCTTCTCTCATGGAGCTTTCAATGCGTGACATTCTTTCCATCTAGATATTCAAAGGAGTAGTTGCATTCGAGTAAAGTTGTGTCGGCAAAGGCTGTCCAGTGCAGACATTGTACATCTTTTCTCTCATTTGTCAAAATTCATTTATGTATGGCAACTAAAGAAGATAAGGACAACCTGTCCCCAAATTTTAATCATTAATAAGGATTGTATGTCTTTCTCAAAAACGGTGGGAGTAAGACTGAGGATAGCTATCTCTAGATTGGTACATGTCAAAACACATTATTTCATGCACATGCACAATTGTCCTAGTTCACCTCACGTGTGCACATGTCATATAAAAAGAGCATCTGATGAAGAATTCGGAACCTCATTTCAAACGTATCTATTTACTTTACATTTATCTTATCTTGATCTGGCCTAGTTCTAGCTTATATAGCTACTCCATAACAGCTCCCGCTATAATACATTATGAGTAAAGTAAATATCATTAACCTTAAGTTGTAAGAATGATCAATTAAGTTCTAATTTAGTCAATCATACTAATTTGGTCATATCCTGCTAACCGCCTACTTCAATCGTCTGCCTCAATATATGTATAAGGTATTTATCTTTGACTATTTTTTGGTTGATTGGTACTATCTATTGTTATGGCTATACATTTAAATATCAATAAAATTGGCATTGTTTAATCTTATTTTATTTATTTATACGTTCTTATTCATTTAAGAAATATACATACTTGAAGATGGGTATAAAAAATATTAATGAATTTGTAGACTCACATCTATTATCCCAATGCAAAAAAAAAAAAAAAAAAAAAAAAAAAAAAAAAAAAAAAAAAAACTTATTTAAAAGGCCTGACTCATACCATTTCACAAATCAACGCAATGGAGCACAAATTGATAGTTGAGAGGATAATTGGATCTAGTGTCCAAAGTCTAATCCATCCATCTATATGCAGGGAACACCAATGATTTAATCAAACATTTGAGTCAAAGAAGACTTTGGCATGCCCCCGCTCATCTTACCGGCACACGAAAAACTAATCTTGGCCAACGTTAGAGTTGGGCATCGGTCTGAATCTGACCGGATTGGGTTCAACCCGATACGATCCGAAAGGTTAATGGTTTGACCCAAACCCAATCCAATCGAGAACCAAATCCAGGTCACCTGATCCAAACCGAGTCCTACTCGGTCAAAGAAACTGAGTCGGATCGAGTCGGATCGCATGAACTTAATTCAACTGTTTCATGTGATGTGGTTAACTTTAATCTTTAATATATATTATTTTTCTTTTGCAAGGCCTAAAATAATATGACAAAATGGATGAACGACTTAGATGAAACATACACATCACGGTGGGCCTCATGTGGCTTGAAAGAGCTTTTCGTAAGCATATTCATGCATTAACTAGACAGTTGACGTGCACGGCAAGCAACCGTGACTTGCTTTTCACGCTTAAGCAGTTGTGATTTTTATCAAAGTTGGCAAGTTGTGTGGGTCTAATTATTGGGCATGTGTTATATCCAAACCGTCCATTCATTTGGTGAGCTCGCATTAAGGATTGAGATGAAAAATAAGACAAATCTAATTATCAAGTAGGTCACACAAATTGTTTAATGGCAAAAATCATTCCCTGCTGATATTTGTAGTGTGGTCGAACTGATGTTCGGATATTATTATTATTTAGATAATGTCCTATAATGATCCCTTAAAATATATAAACGATGTAAATATAATAAATACATCATTGTAGGGCCCATATAACTTTGATCTCCTTTGAACCGTTCGTACAACTTGAAGCTCGAGGAGCTCAGACCCCGAATGGGCTACTCGCCACTCCCCCTGCCACCAGCAGATGTCCTGTGGTCGGTGCTTTGTGGCCCCACCACGATGTATGTGTTTCATTTATTCCCTCTATTTATTTTTATACATCATTTTATGCAATGATAAAAAAAATTTGAGGTATATAGAAATCTCAAGTGGACCACATTGTAAGAAACAGTGTTGAATGAACGTTGACCATTAAAAACATTTTAGAGGCCATAAAAGTTTTTGATCAAGCTGATATTTATTGTTTCCTTTCATCTGGGTCCTTATGACCTAATCAGCAGATTAGACGTTAAATAAACTGTACAGTAGACCTTAGGAGGATTATAATGGTTGATATCTAATCATTATTATTTTCTTGTGGTGTCATCGTCCTGAGATTTATATCACTATCATTTGTTTTACATGAAGCACTAAAATGATATATAAAATGGATGAACGGAATGGATGAAACACATACATGATGATGGGGCCGAATCAGGTCAGGTCAAATCGGATCCAATCGGATTAGATTCCGAAACGGATCCGTCGAGTAGTTATAGATATGACCGATCCGAAAAACTTTTGGATGGACTGCTCTACTCGATTCGCACCGATCTATGCCGTCGGATCAGGTCGGGTCGGATTTGGTCGGATCCACCGGTTCAGGTCAGGATTGCCCAGCTTGACCCATCGTTCAAGCATGTGGCCTTGTTTGATAAAATTAGCAGCAACAGTATCAATAATTGGAAGTATACCAAAATATCTCAAGTGTATCAAGTACATAAGTTCCAAGTATCAACTGTATCGACAATAATATCACCAGTATAAGTTGACCTTCTTTACAACAACATGCGTGTGTTATTCAACAAAAGATATAGAAAAAAAAAAATGCAATTTTTTTTAAAAAAAAATTCTTCCAAATTTCTTTTCATATCTAAGTTTGTGAGGGTAGATTTTAGCACCTCAACTTCTTCCACATGACTCTCATTTGGGAGAGAAATCATGGACCGAAACATCGGTGGACCAAAACCAACAAAGTATAAATTACTGCAATAAATGATTTTTTTCTTCTTCTTTTTCTTCAGTATAAGTTGACCTTCTTTACAACAACATGCGTGTGTTATTCAACAAAAGATATAGAAAAAAAAAATGCAATTTAAAAAAAAAAAAAATCTTCCAAATTTCTTTTCATATCTAAGTTTGTGAGGGTAGATTTTAGCACCTCAACTTCTTCCACATGACTCTCATTTGGGAGAGAAATCATGGACCGAAACATCGGTGGACCAAAACCAACAAAGTATAAATTACTGCAATAAATGATTTTTTTTTCTTCTTTTTCTTATGGATATCACTTCAAATATGAGTATGTGCATGATTCTCATGATTGATATGGATTTGAGTGAAAAAATGAAAGATCGAAAGTTAAGGAAATTAAGGAAAATCTTTTTTTTTTTTCCCATTTTCTTGCTTAAGTAATTGAAGGGACCTAAATTTTAACATTATGATGAGGGTAGGCTAATCTACATATTCATGTTAATCTCTCAATTTTTTAAAAAGTTTTTGTCAATTATTTATATTTTCAAAAAATTTTAAAAAATATTTATTTTGAAAAATAATAATTTCAACATTTTTTTAAAGATGTCTACTTTTTTGTTTTGAGGTTTTTAATTTATGTTTCCATCTACATGATCAATGGGTTGCGTTTCTTGGCAGAAAATCAGTTTTATACATACATATATATATATATTAAAAATTTTATTTATGTAAAAAAACTATATTTCCATTTAATTTGAAATTTTTTTTTTCGGTGTGGATGCATGCTTGTATCATGAAAAGCATGTATGTGTGTGTACCCGTATGTATGGATGAAAGGATGGATCATAAATGTGTGTATGTATTTATTTGTGGATTGATGGATTAAGAATGTGTATGTATTCAAGGATGAATGGATCATGCATGTGTGTGTGTGTGTGTGTGTGTGTGTGAATGGATGGATCATGCATGTGTATGCATGTATGTGTGTGTACCTATGGATGCATGCATGGATGGATAAATCATGCATGTGTCCATGCATGGATCATGCAAGTGTATATATATGTATGTCATTGTATAAATGCATGCATAGATCAATGGATGGATAGAGATGACAACTTCAAGTCACACCGTATTCCATATGGGCATGAGGAATGGCTAGATAGGTAAGTTTTTAGATGTCTTAATTATTGTTTGGCAAGTGCATTTATATTATATAAACTCATTTAGGGCATTGTTACTGTATTTTCCTATTATAACACATTTTAAAGCCCTTATTAAATTAAAACTTATTATGCATGTTTTTTTTTTTTTACTTTTAAATATACAAATATGTGAATTTTAACATCTCTGGAAGTTTCACTGAAAAATCCCAACATTTTCCCTTTTATGATGTTTTTCTTTTTAGTATCATCCCTACCTAGCTAGCAATACATGTAAAGAAACTAATACTACGAAAACTAGCTAGCAGCAATCTTTAAGTGGCCGACATATGTCACATGCATCAACATGCGCATGTGTTTTAAATGCTACATATGCCGCCATTCATGTTAAGCTCCACACATGCACCACAATTTATCTTTACTCCTGCATGACTTGGGTAGCCCGTCCAAGACATGCAGACACAACTTTACTTGCATCCAAACGGCCTCAAGAGTATTTCCGACTTTAGGGCCCACTTGATGAGTGTACTACTCTGGTTTTGGACTCAGGGCATTTACAGCAAGGTCTGTTTGATGGACAGGCTCAAATGTTCCATGTATGCCGTTTCATATCATTTCTTTGGTGTGGGTGAGATGCATTTCATGACTGAAATGGACCGGTATCCATTCCACCATTTGTTTGGAGCAGCCCAGAAGAAGCCTCCACAAATTTTTATTTTTTATTTATTATTTATTTTTTTGAGGTAAGTAAATTCATACAAATTAGAGGGAAATGACATTTCCAAAATACAAGAAAGGTTGTGAAGACCCAGCAACCACCAAGGCTTCCACAAGTTCCAACCAAATGCTTCCATCTAATCTCATCAACCCTTGGTGTGGAATCATGGGCTTTCCTGAGAGCTCGTTGATACATTCATGATCAGAAAATCGTAAATTCTCCATGATAGAATCTGGCAATTTGTTAGATTCAATATTTTCAAACCCCTTAAATGGGCGGAAACTATTGAAAGAAAAAGAAAAAATGACGACTTTTTAAGTAAATCCATAACTGTTGTTTGCTAGAGTCTCACCGATCCTGCTGGTTCCAGCGTGTGATTTGGTGAATTTGAGCATTGTGCATGAAGCCACGGTCATCTTTCTTTCGCTTTCTTCAGTCTACAAAAGGAAATCAGTGTAGAACTTCCAAAGAGATCTATCTTCCTCTCTTCTTCTCATCTTTAACTGTAGCAATCGATAAACTACCATTCGTCTCCTGCTTTAGTTCAATCGCCTTGATCAGTAATTCAGTCCTTGGCTCTGGTATCATTCCTTTCGATGTCATTTCAGCAAAATACCGTATAGCCTCATCCAACCTTCCATTGTTGTAAAATCCATGGATCATTATAGTATAAGATCGCTGATCGGGACCCATCCCGTTCTTTTCCATCTCGACCCACATCGATTGGATTCCTTCTAGATGATTCCACTCAATGTACAGCTTCAAGAGCAAGTTATAGGTGTCACCCATTAGTCTACAACCACTTCTCTCCATCCTTTCCAACAATCCAGGCACTTCCTCCGGCTTCTTCATTGATTTGAAGAAGTACCCAAAAGTCCTAGTATTCGGGGGGCAGCCCTTCTGTTCCATTTCATCCAAGAGCTCGTATGCTTTCTCCATCCTTTGAATCTTGCAGAGGTGTTTTATAAGAGAGTTATAAGTTGCAACGTTTGGAAGGCAGCCACGCTCATTCATTTCACCGAAGATGGTGAGAGCATCTGGCACTCTCTTCTTAAAGCATAAGCCATCGATAATGCAGTTGCAGATTGCCACATCCGGTGGGCAACCCTTTTTCCACATGGCAGTGAACAATTCAACCGCCCGGCTCAATTTCCCTGCCTTTGTCAGGGAATTGATGAAAATCCCATATGTGAACAGATCAGGCTTGCACCTGGAGATGATTATATCGTTCCAGAACCTTTTTGCTTCACGTAAGCTTCCCAACACACACCAACCATTGAGGATTATATTTCGACTTTTTATATCTGGAGTGAATTCATCCTGCTTCAATAGAAAGAGAGATTCGGCTGCTGCGACATGTTTGTATCTACAGAGAGACATCAGAAGTGTGTGGAAAGCGGTATTGTCGAGTTTTAGGCCGAACTCTTCCCGCTTGTAGAACATCTCTATTGCTTCTTCTACCTTGTGACCAGATGCATATCTGTTCAACAGAATTGCAAACGTTCTTTCAGTGACAAGCGATGTCCGTTTCTCTTGTGGGATTTCATCGATTAGTTTCCTCATCAATTCAAATTGCTTCATCCTCCCTAGAATATCAAGCATCTCATTGAGAGCTCTAGATCCATGAGAATAGCCTTCTTGGCCAGAAGCCCAATTGAAGAACAAGAAAGCAGGACACCAATCGGAGCGATGTCTCTGAAGTACCTCGATAACTAGATTTTCAGTAACAGAAAGCCCACACCGATAAAGAGCTGATTTCAGCTTAGCAGGGTCTTGATGAACCTTCAGAAGATTTTGGATCATAACAGCATCTTTGCTAATTGAAGGATCATCGTGCAAAACCAGGTTATCAGAACCGGGCATGGACCCCACCTCAGCATGTGAGCTTGAACCAGGATACTCATCATATTCAGTGGAAGAGTTTGGGTCTCTTTCTATATACAAATTCTGGTATGGAGCATGACTCGGGAAAGTAATATTCCAAAATTGGTAGTTTTCTTTATTGGTTCCGGTGCAGTTACGCCCAAATCTGTCTTGGATGAGTGACATGAAATTCCGTCGTAGAAAAGGAAATATCTTCTTTAATGAATGATGTTCATCTATGAAACAACTCTGATCTGAAATAGAAATAGGGGATTAAAAACGGGAAGAATTAACTATTACAATTTCTGGAACTTTATTTCCCGCATAAACATCAGATCCAAGCAAAAGAAACCAGCTGGTTCTCATTCAAGGGTAAGTTTGGATGCAATACAATTGAATTGCAATTGTTAGTCTAATAAAATGAAAAAAAAAAAAAAAAAACAAATTGTATGTTCAAAAACAGGATTTATAACACCAACCCCAAATGGCTAGGACAAGGCAGTGATGACGATGAACAAAATCATAATTTCCCCAAGTTGAAATCAAGTTACTTTCAGTTTGGATTGTAACTTGTGGCGTAATTCATCATTATGAAGTAAGAAACACATATTGGCCTAATTCATCATTATGAATTAAGAAACACATATTTCATCATTTCTTCCTGATTAAATCGAATGATCCCAATTCAATTAATTCAAATCACTGTATCCAAACTCTATGAAGTCGTCCAGACAGAACTTCCATTCGGATAAAGTTCATCCAAGGATACTAAAAAGCAGCTAAAAGACACCAATTCATTCAAAGAACTCCCCATGATGGTGAACCTGTAGCTTTTTGGATTCAAGTGGGCAACAGGTGCTTTTTGTAATTGTGTACGAGTAGTGATCACCAACAACTGATTGTAGCTTAGCTTAGCTCAGCATACAACCCGTCTCGCGTGCATAGGACATCCAAGCCATACGGAAGGTGGGACCCACCATGAATATCGCGTGCAAAGAAACAAGTCCAGTTCCACTAACGATGCCCAGCACCCTCCACACAAGTATATTGAATCAGGCCATCAGCTGTTCCGATCCGAACTGTTCTTTTTTTGCACATAGCAGCGAGTCTAATGAGGAGACTGGTCTGATTGTTTGCCAGTGGAGCTTCATTGCAGGGTCCACATTTTGTAGGGCCTGAATGTCCTACAAATGTCTGGACTTGAGACGGGCCGATCCTATGTATGGTTTGACACACAGACCCGTCTTTCCCGCCAATCGTATCACTTGCGCAGAACATCTGACCCATTCAAAATCTCAGCATACCATGAGGATTACCTGGGGTGGAAATCAGGTTGGTCCACTCATCAGGCGTATCACACATCAAAATCAATGGATACTCGATGATCTGACTCAACGTACGGTTGTGATCCGCCTGATGAGTGGATAAGCCTGATTTTCATTGAAGATAATCTCCATGATGCGCTCAACACTTTAAACGGTTAAGATGTTCCACGCACGCGACCAGACGGTGGGAAAGATGGGGCTGTGGGCAACAGCTCACATCCAGTACTCACTATGAGAAGTTCACATTTCTCCTAATCAGAAGTTCCAAAATTTCAAAACCCTAGAAAAACTAAAATATATATGTATTGCAAGCTGCATCGTAAGGGAGAAGGGCAAAATGGTAATTTCCATAACTTACAGTAGAGAAAGGAAGGATGTAAGAGAGTCTTTGGGACTCTGGAGACCATTGACGCCGGCTTGCTTCTCCGCGGGAGGTTGGAGGTGGCGGGGGGATGTTTTTCCTGCCTTCTGAAGATACTAATATGCATGTAGCTGCATGAAAGTTCTATGCATTTTCATACTCACCGTACACTTGGACATCAGTAATGTTCATCAGAACGGTTGTTATGGTGGGACACCACATGGATAGGACGTACATCAAAACTGATCAGGATTTGAGCGTTTTATCGATCAGATGAGTGGCCTAAGAAAAGAACGGTTTGAGCAGCGGTTCACATTCAACTAGCAAAACTCACGGGAACTGGATCTGCGTTGTCCAGTAATGTTTTTTTTTTTAACCTGTGGACCATCCACTCGATGGCCCCAGCAGACCCACGGTTCAGATTGTGGGACATGTTGCCACGTGTGGGGGGGTGGGGAGGGGACTTCCGTATCTCTTCACTGGGAAACAGACGGACAAAACTGATCCGTATACCTCAAAGTAAACCGTCCAAATGGTGGGCTCCAATTCATAACCGAGATTTCACTCTACGAGGATGAACCTACATGGCTTATTGCCGAAAGTACGATGGACGGTTCAAGTGAAAACTAGCCAGTGGCTGAAAAGGATGGATAAACAGACCCCATCTTTGTACAGTGGCCAATCCACAACGTGGTCATTTAATTGCTCGGTGAGGATTGATTGACGGACTTGCTCATCTAATGGGTCAATGGTGTTGGGGACAATCTTAAACGTCTGTTTCCCATCTGAATTTGGAGCACATTTTTTTTCACTGGCTTACTAGCCTCCAATTGAATGAATGATTTAACGGTTGATTTTTTAATCTTGAATTTTTGAAACATCTCATAGGGATTGTTACTGGCAAATTTCCTCAAGAAATCTAATTTTACCTAACAATCCCTTGACGTTTTTGAAGATCTGTGTCCAAGTATTGTGGGGCTCACATGAATGGCACCCAATCGGACTACAGGTGCACCCATCAAGTTCATCAAATGGCCCACATACAAATTTGTTGTTTTTTGGGTGGTAAACATTGTTTTCTGCTGCTTATTGGACCAACCTGATATTCTGTTCGTCTCATCATCATAGTGGGTCTACCTGTTGGAAGGGTTAGATGTCATACACGCCATGCTGGCCCCACAACACTCACCTCCACCTTTCAAAAAAGGTATTTGTTCATTTCCTGCGCAAGAAGCCCCTTTGGGAACTTTATAAAATAAAGACGGTTTGTCGAATTCAAAATTCTTCTAGGAACTGTGGTAAATAAATAAATAAAAATCCCCATCATATGATGTGATGGTTTATTATATTCCCAGAAACCACCCCAAAAATCACTCAGATATTAGAGTCATAGGATCAGTCATAGGATCCTTGAGCTGGTCATGACAAATTGGGGGCCATGGTAAAGTAATCCAGCAACCAGACCATCATCAGTCTGTTGCCTGCCACTGTGGATGGACCATGCCCCGAGAATCTCCTAGATAGGAAGATCCCGGTCACCACTACCAAGCCTCCTCTCAGTTGAGTATGGACCACCAATGCTTCTCTTGCATCCATCTGTAAACCAAAAACTAGGGCTAAGCCCCTGTTTGGATGCCACCTCAATATGAGCTTTTAGTTCATTTTCATTGTGCATTGATCATGATAGTTGGTTGTCAAGAAGATTATTTTTTATCTACCGAAAAGAAATATGATCTCAAATACACAATTACCATTTGACTAAAATCAGATGAACTCGTGTTTAAGCAGCACCCAAACAGGCACCAAGGATTTTTCCAAAAGAGGAAACTTTACGGCAGTCTGGTATACAATAGACCCATGGTATGAATTCCTGAACAATGAGCCTAGCCGCCCCACAAGTCAGAACTGAAAACCCGAGTATGCAGTGAAACACCTCTGCTTGTGAATCTTTCAACTCCTCTTCTCAAACATCCACTTGCAGGCTTGGCACTGAAGTGCTATTTTCAGAGGGCAGTCCATCCACTGAATCTTGAAATTCCAACAGCCTGGATGGAACCATGGGCCCCACTTGTCCAAACTGAAAAACCAGGCAGACCATCCATATACTTGAGATGCCTCTTTATGCATATACTTGCGCTGTCTATGGTTGTAGGATACGGTGGCCACTCATCATCTGGTGGAGCCCAACTGAACAACTGGAAAAAATGGGGGGTTGTGCCAAATCAAGGTTTCATGTTTGATTGCTCAAAATTCCAAAACAAAGATTGTAGTATACATCATTCATTTATATAATATTACCATCTATGCTTTGCACAACAAGTTAAAAAACTTAAAATCTCTCAGCGGTCATCACGACAGGCTGCGCTTCAGTTTGGTCTTTGGCAAGGTAAGGCCCCCTTTTAACAGCTTCCTGTAACTGAAGAAAAATTTCATGTAGTCAGGCCTGCTCAAACGAGCATATTTCTTGTCACTTTCTTGATTTGTGAATGGAACCATGTGTTTGTCAGTGAAATATGATCATACCTTAGACACTATTCCACTACAAGCTGCGTCATTGACTTTGATAGAAGCAGATAGGGCCTTGTTGATGGCTGTGCAGCAGTTATATCGGGCCTCCATACCTGGAAATTCACACAACCCAGAATCAGAAAAGCTTACTAGGTACACTACCGAGAATAAAAGATGAGGGAATGTACAAGAGATATCAGGCAGTTTGCTCAGGCTGACAAAATGTGTGCATGGAGCCCACCTTTTTGTCGTCTGAATAGTTCCTATGGTGGGTCCATGGTGGACACATATAACCTGGAATTCTCACCCATCTGACGATCCTAACCGTCCAACGGCTGCAGTATATGCTAACTACTGTTTGCAATTGTCCATTTTCATAAGGTGGCTAGAATTCTAAAATGGGGAGGTACCAGGCAATGCACATTTCATGGAGCCACCAGAGGAACAGCTGAGCTAACTAGGTGGGCACACCCTCTTTTTTTTTTCTTTTTTACACACACACCACATGGGCACTAGAACCCATGACCTCAGTGTTGAAACGCCCTCTATCTACCACCTTATAATATTTGTGCATCATCATCCCATAACATTCACATATTTTATTTTTTTTAAGCAACTGAGAAAATGAATTAAAGAGAAAGAGAACTACAAAGAGGACTGCTGATAGCAGCCAAGAGGCAAAAACAACTAAGAACCTAGAAAAGAAAGATCATAGTCCTTTAAGCACAATACAGTAGACCCCCATTCTACAATTAACTTTTTGACAAACGATCCTACTGATCTGGCCGATGCCTGAGAGTCGTTGAAGCATCTTTCATTCCTTTCCTTCCAAACCACCCACCAAATAGCAATGATCCCCATTCTCCAAAGTTTAGTTTTCACTTTACCGAGTTTAGGCCCCTGCCAAGCTGTAAGCAAAGACGCTGCTGAATTGGGGACACAACCAACAATTTCGAAACGAGACCAAAAGTCCTACAGAATTAGAGAAATGAAGGGGCAGTGGACCAAGAGGTGGTCTACTGTCTCCTCGTTTTGCATACAGCAGCGGCAGACATTGATAATCTGCATACCCCGCTTCCTTAGATTATCTATAGTGAGGATACGATTCATAGCAGCAAGCCAACCAAAACAGAGAAACTTAGGAGGGGCGGCGCATATTACCTAATTAATTACTAAATAGAGCACAAACATTCCTAATTAATTACTAAATAGAAACTTGGGTAACAATCACATATTACCTAATTAATTACTAAATAGAGCACAAACATTCCTCCAATAAAAGAAACACACCACCGAAATTACCATGAAATGATCAAAACAACTCTTATACATTGGAAAAGTCTAATCAAATTATGAGTTGTGATAAGAACCCCAGAAAACATATGATAGGAGACAATCCCGTGAGAGTTGGGTAACTTCTAACTTGCAGCAACCATTCCAACTTTAGGGAAAAGAGAAAAGGAACGGGGTCGATATGCCCATTCTGCAATTTGGAGATGGCCTTCCTTCATTGTAAATTGTAATATTTTCTCTTCTTTGCTTCATAAATTTACCATTTAGCAATTGAAATAGGGAAAAAAAGGGGGGCTGCTTTTCTCCCAAGATATGGCATCTTTGTAAACAGGTATTTTCCTCGCTTAAAGAAATCCAGGTACTTGGAAGTGCATGATAATAGGTGTAAATTTATCCGCAGCTCGCTGCACTTCTAGAAACAAAACGATTTCCACTACTTTCCACACAAGCAAATCATCGAGTGCAGGAGATGCAAATTCGCAAATGAATACCAATGCAAGATGATGATGCCAAGAAACGATCATGAGAAAGCAAACCTTTCTTGGTGGTTTCGATGTGAGCATCAGTCACTATATCTATTATATCCTGCTTTGAGCAAACCTCCAACAAGCACCATGGCCGAGTCACCAGTCCAGTTATCATCCTATAGGCCTGAAAAGTTTTATAACATACAGGTGAATTTTTTTTCATCTGGTACATAGGCCTGAAATTCAAACCCCTGACTTCAAAGTTATGCAGTTGAGGTTCATCACTATTTCACAAAGGCTCTACTTCATGAGTGAATTTTCTGTTTACAGAATGACCATGAACTAAGCACAAAATGCAGAAACTGGAAGTTCATGGGATGGGCTTAAGCTTTTTTAGCTGGTCACCTCCGACCACTTCAGTTCACATGATTGGGCATATAATCAACTATCTCAGCTTTATGCATTTCTCTATTACAAACAATCTGTTAATCACGGATCAACACGGATCAACACGATTGACTTGATTTTTTTCCTCATACAATTTTGTACTAACAAGATTCACTTGATTTCTTTTTCTTTTTCTTTTGCTAAATTAAATAGGCTACATACTAGAGGGTAAATAATAAACCTCAGTGAATATGAGAACCAAAATGGGAATTGGCCCTTTCAGCAAAAGCTTGAAACAAGGTCTGGAAACCACCAAAATCAAAAGAAAGAATATATATGGTCCCATTAATGTTAAGAGGAAGAAAAACGACATAATAAAGTGCGGATCAAGCTGCACACGATCCCATTCTCTGTTCCACTTATAGTTGCATGAAAATGCGAAGCGCAGCAGCAACATATTCGGGTGCGAGAGTGGGGAAGCGTCTATTTTAAAATGTTAGCAAGTATAAAACAGCTAGGAAGGAGCAGGAGCTGAAGCATGGATAAGAAGTGTGATTCAAAGTGGGAGTGGCACCTTGATAGAAGGATCATGCAACTACGGGTTGTTTGGTAGCATGGATTGGGGGGGCATTTGGAATCCAGGGGATTGCCAATTCTCAGTTTTGCTGAGTTTTGCAATCTCTCCCTTTTCTGAGATACCAATCCTCTCCCTTTTTTGCTCATTTTTAAAGGAAGGAGAGTCGCGCGTGTAACATAGGTATCGCTAGGCTGCTAATCCATTATACATGTGGCCCACAGATGATATCTCAAAACAATTGTATTATTGATTGCATCACTAAAATTACATCAATAGAATAATCTGAGCAGTCCAAACATTGGCCATGTAAATCAATGGTTAAAAAACATTGGTTAGTAGCTCGGTTGTGATCCTATGCTTGTGAGCCATCCAAGGCTTGGAGTTTCATCATTTTTGGCTTAAGTATATATTTCAATGGGCTTGTTACAATCATTGTGTCAAACATCACATATGTACAGTTGTGCACTAATTAGGGATATTCAAGTTGATTTAGTAACTAAATTCAAACTCCTGTAAATATACTACATAATTTCAATGCATTGCTATTTTTGGATTACAAGGGATTCTGAATACAAGCTGCCAAACACAACTAAAGGATTCCGAATCACCTTGATTTGAAATCCAAGCTCCCAAATGGGCCCTAAGGTTCCACTAAGAGCCAATTTGTAATGAGATTGTTTTCAAATATTTGAAACTGACAAATTGAAGAAACTTCCAGCTTATGAGAAAAAGAAAAGAAAGAAAGAAAGAATTAAAAAAAAGAGAGCAAGCAAGAAAGAAAAGATCTATTTGCAGATGAGGCCATTACAAGCCAATACCAAAATATCAATGTACTCATTTACTCCAAAAGAATTTTTTTGAGTCCTTCCTAATGGGTTCTTACCGCCAATCGAATTTCTGAGTCCTGTTGCAAAACTGATAGAAACAAACCCTGTCAAACACATTTGCACCTGGCTCAGTAAACTCCAAATCAAAATATAGGTCAAAGGAAAGAAAAAAATGCAAAGGAAACAAACTAGAGACAGTAATGCACACATGCATGTGCACACCAAGAATATTAAGGACTGACTTGTTAGGTTCAAGTGGCTTGCCAACATTCATGCAATTACAGTATCGTTTCTCATGTACTCACCAAAAGAAGAAGAAGAAGAAGAAGAAGAAGAAGAAGGAAAAACACATTCATGCACAGACTATGCATGTGACAACAGCATGCCAAAAATGCCTTGGGAAACATGAAATAAGCTTATCATCCTAACCTCAACTTAGAGAGAGAGAGAGAGAGAGAGATTTCTTTCAAACAAATAAAAATAAAGATTATTTAACGCTGATCTAATCAGAGAAAAGAAGAGTCAGTACAACTTGCAAGCAAACAACAAGAACAAGGGCTGTAACTGACTGAAGGTGTTAGCTTTGAGCTTTCGGCAGCTGCTGCATAGATCAAGCGCCGAAGGAATTCTTCTGCATCATCATCTAGCATTATGCTATCTCGTGATCGGTTTTCCCCAGAAATGTTTGCAAGAGCATGCAAAGCAGCCTGCATGTAGGCCAATAAAGAACTCGCTCAGATAGCAGAACCAGATCTTGTTGAACACAATATTTACCAAATACCAACATTAGAATCTTTGAATGCAAGCAGATATATATATATATATATATATATATATATATATATATATATATATATATGAACAAATCCATCCGAATTATATTTGAGAGTTTTGACATTTAGTAGATCCGAACACTTCCCAAGATAACCTCCATACCATAATTGCTCTAGTAAATAACTAGTGAATTAATTAGATAGGAGATAGGAAAGAAAGAAACTGAGAAATGTGTCTGGGTTCAACACACATGCATGTGTGCGTGCACACATACAAACTCAGCGGCCTGGATCACTAGATGATTGATAAGAATCAAAATCTATGTCGATTGAATACAGGCCAACTCCACCTATCATTTAATCCAGTGCCCCATCAAATAATCAAGACATATCCAGTTTACACAATCACAAGCCTTTTACATGTCAATTTTTAGGAGGAATTATTAGCGGGCCTTCTTATGGTATTCATCCACCATCTTGTGAGAAATGGAAGGAACATCCATGATGTTTCTGCCAGCTACAAAAGTGTTTTAAAATAGGGATACGGTCATTGTTCGGAGTATTCCTGATATATCGATAATATCCCCAATATTATCCATATCTCCAGCTCAGCGATACCAATAACATTGACAGTAAAAAAAATTCCAAGTATCGGTGATATATCGCTAAGTATTGCCGTTGTATCATTATCACAAATGTATCGCCAATATTTTCAATTGTATAAAATCCAAGTGTCGCTTGTATCACCAATGTATCAATATCGCCAATATTTTTTACTGTGTAAATTCTAGGTGTCACTTGTATCGCTAGTGTATCGGCGATATTTCGATCATATCACCAATGTGTCAATATCACCAAAAATCTATTTGTTAAAAAAAAACACATTTCAAATTTTTTTATGGGTGCATGGTTGTATGTATAGCATGCATGCATGAATGGATGGATGTATGCATGGATGGATGGATGGATGGATAGATGTGTGTCTGTGCACGCATCCATTGATGGATGGATGGATCATGCATATGTTTTTGTATGTATGTGCATGCATGGACGGATGGTTTGATGAATGGATGGATCCACCATTTTTCCCAATGTTCCCTTGAGTCAACGATAGATGCTTTTAGGCTCCGTTAAAGGGAAACTTATTATTTGATTCCTAAATATACAAATATGCATCCTTTTCACTATTATTTGATTCTTAAATATGCATATATGTGTATTTTAGCATCTCCTAAAGTATCATTGAAGAATTCCACAATTCTCCTCATGTTTCTCTAATGTTTTGCATTACATGCTTTTAGACCACCATTAAAGAGAAACTTATTGTGAATGCATCTTTTTTGCAATTATTTCATTCCTAAATATGCAAATGTGTGGATTTTAGCATCTCCTGAAGCTTCATTGAGAAATTTCAGCATTTCTTCGTGTTTCCCTCAGTCAGTGATACATTTCCGGGTATCAGTGATAATATCGCTGATATCGATACATGTTTCCATACCCCCAGCCAGCAATACATGTAACGATATTGATACTACAAACATTGGATACAATGCGACTAAGAACCTTGCGGATTCTCAATACAAAAATCCCAATCCCCTCATTTGAATTAGGGCATGTTTGATTTTCCAATCCCCACGTTTGAATTAGGGCATGTTTGATTTTCCAATCCCCTCGTTTGAATTAGGGCATGTTTGATTTTCCAATCCCCTCGTTTGAATTAGTGATCTCTCTCCCTTATCCCAATCCCCTCGTTTGAATTAGTGATCTCTCTCCCTTATCCCAATCCACTCATTTGAATTAGGGCATGTTTGATTTTCCATGATACATGTAAATCCCTGGTAAATAAGTAATTATTACTTTTTCACCTGGTATGAAAATGGATGAGTAATTCCACCTCGAAAACCAATTCAAAAGTGTTGACTTAAATCTATGGGGCCCATCGTAATGTATATGATATATCCGCACCCTGCATCTGTTTTATCATAACATTTTGGGGCATGAGCCGAAAAATGAGGCAGATCCAATGCTCAAATGGCCCACATGAAAAATAAACAATGGCCTTAATTCGTCCATCGTTGAAAGTTGTTTCCTTCATTAGGCCCACATTGAGGTTTATTTATCATCTAACCGGTTCATAGGGTCACACAGACATGGATAAGGGGAAAACACAATAACAGCTTGATTCCAAACTTCTAGGGGCCCCAAGAAGTTTTTAACGACAGGTGTTCAATTCCCATTGTTTCCTATGGGGTGGTCCACTTGAGCTTTGGATCTGCCTCATTTTTTAGCTCATGCCCTAAATTTAGCTGGCATAACAAATGGGCAGTGTGGATAAGCCACATGCATCACGGTGCGCCCCATATTTATTTTGCAAATTTATCGATTTTAGTGTTAAAAAAGTAAGTTGTCATTGTCTGCATTGGGAAAGATGTACTAATTACCTGTGTAAATAATTATTACCCATTTACAATACAAGGTAATTACAGTTGAGCCGAAAAATCAAATAGGCCCTTAGAATTTCGAGAGAAGGGGGTTGGAAGAAAGGATATCCAACAAGAATGTTCTAAAGAATAACTGTGTGGGACCCACCCACTAGTGGTTGCCCACAAGTGCGCCCCCACAGACCCATATCCAATAAAAATTGCCACAATGGTTGACCTTCATGGCATAAATCCAAACCAATTTCCTGATACATTCAGCTCAATCACTCTCCCAAAGTTTCCTAGTATAACTCATAAGTTTAATCCCATGATAGTTACTGCAGCTCGGTACTCTACTCTAATCTTGTAAATAGGTACTATGGTACTTTTCCTACATTCGCATGCCATCTCCTTCAATCTTATAATCTTATTGAACAACTTTGTCAACCAAAATAAACCAATATCTCCCATGCACTTCCAAACCTTTATTGGAATGCCATCTGGTCCTATGCCCTTTCCTGTCTTCGTCTTTCTCATGTTCAATAGGGTTACATATACTTATTCATATAAGTACGCCGGCCCAAGCACAAAACCTCAATGTTGAACAGCACCTTATGTGCAACATTGAGTTATGGTCTCGAACACTTCTTTGACATGGAAAATATACATAGAAGGGAGTAAATGAACATGCTCTAGTCAATATGCTCGTCCCAACCTTCTTCTAGGGTTATAAAGCATATGTTCAGGGAAAAAAAAAAAAAGCAGGACAGAAAGATCTACCTAAAAATGCTGATAAAATCAAACCTAGTAGAATGGCTAATTCAACACATGAAGCAACATGGCAATGCAGATATTGATAAAGTTACAGCCATTGTTTGAATTATCTCCGATATTATCGAAATATCTCCGATACGATTGTTAGTGATACCGATAACACTGGTAGCGATACCAATAACACCGGTAGTATTAAAAATTCCAAGCATCAGCAATATATCGCTAAGTATCACCAATATTTTCAATTGTGTAAATTTAGGCATCGCTAGTATTGCCAATGTACCGATATCGCCAATGTATCAACAACATTTTCGACTGTGTAAATTCTAGGTGACGCTTGTCTCACAAGTGTATTGGCGATATTTCAATAATATCACCAATGCAAATATATCACAAAAAGTTTGTTTATTAAAAAAAATCTACTTCAAATTTTTTATGAGCACATTGTTTTGTGCAATTTTCCATTTACCATTGCTAATATTGATAATATCTCAATTTTATCGTTATTGCAACATGCTCAATATCAAGACCACAATCATTCGTATCCTTTCCAGTTGTTGATGATTTCTTGGCAAATATCGTGAGTTGTTGATATTCTGCAATATCAATGGATGTTTAGATGGAAGGTTGGATGAATGATTGGATGGTTAGATGGGATCGATGAGATGGTTAGACTGTTTCTTATGACGACAAGTGTTTTTAAGCCCCCATCAAATGGAAACTTATTGTGTATATATACAATTTTTTTGCAATTTTTTTATTTCTAAATATTCAAATATGCGCATTTTAGCATCTCCTGAAGTTTCGCTGAAAATTCTACCATTTTCCCATGTTTTTCTGCATTTCTGATTATCAGCGATATTGATATTGTTTCCATATCCCCGGCCAGCGAAATTTGTTGCAATACCGATACTTCAAACACTGGTTACGGCTTTTGGAGGACTCGGGTAAGAATTGAACTTCAAGAACGGAAGAAGCTGTTATACAATGTATTATTTCCATCATTATTGTTTCTCAGCTAAGAGGAATAATAGTGTAGCTCAAAACCAACCTAATTCTCAAACTGTTGCCTACAAGACTGAGGAAATGAGTCTAGAAAAAGAAATGTGAAGGCATTCTCTGACAGTTGCAGAAATGGCATATTCAACTGATGAACTAAATTAGAAATATAAACTAGAGAGACAAATTCCACATCTAATTGCTCCGCTAAGGGTGGATTGCAACCAGAGATTCTGCAAAATCCTCAAAGTCCAACAGCGTGTTCGGCTTAGGATCAATCAGAAAAAAATAAAATAATAATAATAATAAAATAAAATAAAAAATTTAAGTAATAAATTAGGGTAACCTAGTGCTAAAAATATTAAGGATATAAGGTAACAGACCAGGTGCATTAAGATCATAACAATAAGAAAGATCAGGCTTGCTCACCAGTTGTTTACATCTTACTTGCCGATCAAAAGCTGCCTCCACAACATGTCTTACTGCAGGTGATGAACTTGAAAGTAGCAAAGAAGCTCCTTGATTTGCTATTAGCATCACCAACACAACCAAATGAACTTCAAACATATAGTTTCGGAAATAAATTGCACTGGACTTCGAACAATAGATTAGTTGTTGCAAAATAAATTCCATGGAAGAAGTGCATGAAATGAAAACAAATGTAAAATTCCATCAGCAGTCAAGCAAGCAGCTCCCTCCCTCAAATAATTAAAAGTAAGAAAATAAACATGTTGCCCATTACTCAGCTTCAATACTGACTTGCAGATAATGCATCTTGTCTTCCTTGCACTTCCAAGAAAATCAAGGAGCATCAAGGAAATGTAAGGCCAATAAAAGACCTACAATCTGGAGTCTGGACAATCCAGTGAGTGTCAAAATATGGAGCAAGCTCCACAGGAACTGTTTGGTGCAAGAGGGAATGTATTATGGAGCAAGAATCAGGATCTCCAGATGAGGAGCCATAAAAAATGCCTATTTTGTTGGTAATCACCATCCAACACCAAAGATATTGAGGAAGAAACACAAGACCCTGCATTACATTTAGCGATGGGGTTACCGTAGTTTGATATTAACTTACTATGTATTGAATTCAATCATATATGATAAAAGTTAGGAAAGCGAAGTGCGGGTTGATCATCATGGCCGTGCTTTGGGTTAATTGGGGAGCTTAGAATGGACGATGCTTCCGGAATAACAGCACTTCTATGGAAGAGGTTAGTGGGAAAGTAAAGGGTCATGTTTTGGGATGGGCCATCTATGTAAATGCAGCTATGGCTGCAAATCTGTCTCTTGGATTTTGTGCTTGGGTTGTTTTCTTTTCTTGACTTGCGGCGGCTCTCTTAATAAATTTGCTGTTTTCTCTCTCAAAAAAGAAAAAAGAAAAAAAAGGAGTAGCTGGTGTGCTCTTCAGAACAGAAGTACCTGGTGTCTTTAGCATGAGAAACCATTAATATGTATCCTCAACCACATTTCAGGACATCCTATGAAAATTCGTAGAACAATTTCCTACAAATCCTAGAAATAAGTATGACCAAGCACAAAGTGTACAAAGGAGCTCCTATGCGATCCTGGTTTATAACCACAATGAAAGGAACCAATGTGAAAAACTGAACATGATATCCAAAAAGGGAATCATTTTGCCAGGAACTTCTTTCTTAGGCCCCATTGGCATACTTACAAGATCCAATGTGACCCAAAGCTTCAAGTGCCCTCTCACATTCATCTGTATCTTGACTTTTCAACAACTCCAATCTTCCATCTATGGCCAAAAGAGCAGTTTTAACACCTGAAAATCCATAAGCCCAGAACCAACATGAGTTCTCTGCCAAAAAGAAATGGTGAAAGGTTTTGGAAAGAGATTTTCACTCTATTTCTTTCACACCTAGATATTCAACCACAGTAATGTTTCACCTAACATCAACACATCTACACTAGCACGTGTGAAAAAATGCATGTGCAAAGAGACAGCACAATAAAACCAGAAATGGATTATACAATACATAAGGAGAAACTAATTATAAAAAATAAAAACTCTAAAAAGAAAGATGATGTGCAATAATTTGTACAACATGTTAGGCACATAGATTGATTTCCAAATGAACATGGACACATTAACCAACTGGTTTCTCAACAAACTTTGCTTGATCTCTATGATATCTATCTATATATATATATATATATATATATATATATATATATATTATATATATATATATATATATATATATATATATATATATTATGTTTGGTTCTCATTGAAACATTGAAGCTACACCGAGTCCAACCTAGCTTAGTGTCATCATGATCCCAAAAAAGAGTTCCATTAGAATCACAATAAAGAAAACAATGCTTCTGAAGCACAGCTGTATGGCTGTTTGATCTAGATGTTCATATAAAGAAGAACAGCAAATTGTACAGTTAATCTCTCTCAAAAGTTCATTGCAGATTATGACAGAACCAAATAATCACCATGCAGATTCACTGCACATTCACAAATTATAGCAAAAGGATGAATGACAATTAAAGCTTATGATTTTATATGTGCAATCCTTCATACCAGAGCCTCTATGGTACTAACACAAATCATATGAACAAATTTTACTGGAAATGAAATGTTAGAATTTTAAGCTGTTCTTACTAGATTCATCGGCAACAGTCAATAAATTATCTGTGGAAAGAAGCCTTCCACATATCAAAATTGCTCTTGATCGTAAAATAGCTTCTGCAGATGTATTGCTGCAGAAAAAGGAAAATGTCTGATAATGAAATATCAACAGGTTAAAAAAAAATCGAAGAAACTGATATAAGTCTATAAATATCTAGATGACGGCATTCATAGTAAACCTGATCATAGAAGTCAATTGCTGAAGCAATGTGGTCCTAAGGAGAAACTCTGTCCCATATGGAGATTCAGCTAACTTCACACATTGAACACACAGTAGCCAATACATTCAGTGAAGAAGTTACCAAAAGCCTTTTCTATCAGCCCAAAAAGTTATTACAAACTTGAATCAAGGAATTGCCCAGAAATAATCAAGAGAACAAAAGGAGAGTGACATCATTGAATTACAAATTTGCTAACAGCCACATGTCCGTGTCAGACATATTACGAGGTGTCACTGTCTCCAACGGTTGATTTTAAAAGCCAAATTGACAAACATGTCTAAAAACATATAAGGTAATCAAGTATTACATTTTTCATGGATAAGGCTGAAAAAATTAATAAAAAAGAAAAAGAAAAAGAACTAGAATACAACAGTGGAGTTCAAAAGGAAATAGCCCCAAAAGAGAGAAACATAATGCAAAAAAAATAAAGGAAAACTAGTATTACATTTTGTGTACAAATTGTAAAAATGCATTAAAGAAATAAAATTAACCTAAAAATCAATTGCTTACATGTAAAGAAGTACTTTTGGGTACATGTAAAAAAAAGAAAAAGAAAAAAAAGATAACAACCAAATGCGAAACGATCAATGCACTCAGTGAGCACTAAGAGTCAGTGAGGACATCATCTCCCACCATTAAAAGATGGACAGCAGGAATAATCTAGCAGGCATTTCAAAATGCAAATACTTAAATGCCCATTTTGAAGTTTGTGCTAAGTTACCTGTCCATCATTATTGGAAGGTGGATGGTAAGGGCACGATTTCTATTAGTGCACACAATTGCACACATTCTTTTTTCCAAAACTTCTTTTAGATAACTGTGTCCAACAGCTTCAGACATGCAGACACCAGGGCATGTTGACTTGGCACACTTCAAGTGTCATGTCCTTGTTACCAGGGTGTCCCGTATCGGCTGTTACGTACCGGTAACGGCCGTGTCCGTTACGTGATACGGGGCCGTAACGGGCACCCCACCGATTTTGTAGCCGTAACGACCGTTACTGCCCAGTAACGGTTAGGGCGTAACAGTCATCTTTTTTTTTTTGGTTTTTTAAGCTCCGTTTTTTCACTTTTTTTGAAACTTCTTTCTTCCAAACCCTTCATAAATCACTTTATTGCTATTTTCGACCAATCTTAGTTTGATATTTCAGATAAAAACAACTTATATTAAGGATTTTCTTGATTCAAAGCTCCGTGGGCCATTTTCCATAAATTCCTCAAAAATAGGTATTTATACTTTTTATTGAATGTTTTACTGTTTTAATGGTAGAATATGATGTGTTAATCATAATAGAAGATATTAATGTCCATTTTACAGATTATTGATGTCATTTTATATTTTTTTATAATTTTTTTCTATTTACGCACTATTTTTGGGCATTTTTTAAAAAATTCGAAAAATTAATTTTCATTGAATGTTTTGCTGTTTTAATGGTAGAATATGATGTGTTAATCATAGTAGAACATGTTAATGTGCATTTTACAGATTGTTGATGTCATTTTATATTTTTTTTATACTTTTTTTCTATTTACGCACTATTTTCGGCCCTTTTTTTTTAATTCGAAAAATCAATTTTTATAAAATGTTTTGTTGTTTTAATGATATAATATGATGTGTTAATCATAGTAGAACATGTTAATGTGCATTTGACAGATTGTCAATGTCATTTTATATTTTTTTTATAATTTTTTTCTATTTAGGCACTATTTTCGGTCCCTTTTTTTTTTTAATTCGAAAAATCAATTTTTCTTGAATGTTTTGCTATTTTAATGGTAGAATATGATGTGTTAATCATAGTAGAACATGTTAATGTGCATTTTACAGATTGTTGTTTTCATTTTATATTTTTTTATAATTTTTTTCTATTTACGCACTATTTTCAGCATCTTTTTTAATTTAAAAAATTATTTTTTATTGAATGTTTTGCTGTTTTAATGGTAGAATATGATGTGTTAATCATAGTAGAATGACAGGTCATAGACAGGAATCACAGTCACAACCACAGGTATGTTCCAGAAATTCCTCAAAAATAATTGCAAACACCTACACATGTAAGATATTTTCATATTACATTCATTCTAATATATCTATCATTGATAGTAGATAGTTAGAAAATTAAATATATGAATTTTGTAGTCAAATTCAGGTTATTTGGTTCATAAATTCATCAGACAGTCCGATACAACTTCTCACCAAAGAGTGGACCGTTACACCACCATAAACATGTTCCAATTTATAAATGAATGCATATTTGGAATGCTTAGAATATTCTGGATTTAATCCATATTTTTTCAATTTTTTTGACAAAAAAAAATAAAAATAAAAATTGCACCGTTACGGGCCGTTACACCCCCGTATCCGTATCGGTATCAGAGGACACCGTTACACCAATCGATACCGATATGGGATACCTTGCTTGTTACATAGTTAACAGTGAGACACAAAACTATTCCTCAGTCATTTAGAGAGAAGCCTAAGGACATCTCTTGACTAATTTTGCTAACCAAGTATGGAAGAAGCTGAAATAAGTTGACAGATAGTGCTTCTACTAGTCCTCTCATAGAAAGCACCATGCACCTGGTACTTGGATGGTTTCTTAAAACAATCATACACATGAATTTGAACCTAAGGGGAAGTTGGTCAAATATAAAGCATAAGATACATCTCTATTGATTTTGAAATCATCACCAATCAAGCTGCACAACATTGACAACTAGACAAAAAAAAAAGGACATGTAAATCATGATCTTAGCTCAATAATAAAGATAGCAGGAGTTGCAATATTTATATTAATAATAAATAACAATAATAGTAATGTCAATTTGTTGTCCATAATAACCAGTAATGGTAACAAAATGAGTTTAGTAGACAATCATGTCAATAGTATGTACGAGAAAAAAAGAAGTAAACCAACCGAATCTTTAACTCATTACCTCATACAAGAGCTCCAAAGCACTCAAAGTCATAAGCATATCATTTGTGTCATTAACTTCTGCTTCCAATAACCCAAGGAGATTAGAGTGATAAACTGCTGATGCCACAGAGCTAGAAATTGAGAAGAGCTTTGCAATAAGGGCCAAAACCCGAATCCGTGCCTGGAATATCCATATGCAGTAAGCAAAAGACTGAAGCGTGGCATCGAGTAGGTAACAGATAATTTATAGTTTGAATGATGCCTGACAAAGCCAAGCAAAATAGTTTCTTCTTCTTCTTCTTCTTTTTTTTACACAAGCACTCACACCCACACACACCCACACACTTACACCACAGTGGGATTTCACCACAATGGGTACTCGAACCCATGACCTCATGTTGAAACTCTTGTGAGTCTACCACTAAGGCATGAGTAAGGACCCAGCCAACCAACATAGCTGAAAGCGCAATTTGGTACAAGAAAGTTCATTTGCATTTATAAATAAATAAAAAAAAATAAAAAATCACATCTTTTAATCTATTGAGAACTTGTTGTGAACTTGGAATCTTGTGCTTTTCAAGGAAAAGGTCTTCGAGCAGAGTAATGTGGTGGAGAAGGGACTTGGAAAATCTTGAGAAAATAGTAACATGATATATAGATCATGGTTAAAATATAAAGTATATAACATGGCATGCAAAAACAAGGCAATAGCCTAACTTTACAAGAGCCTGGGAAAGGGAAATTTGATCAATTAATCAAACTTGTTGAATGGTATGCACAATGCTGTGTAACATAATCCCCGAGTATCGAAGTTGACCTCTCTAGCATCTGCTTAATGTTACCCTTGATGTCATGCTTTCAAATTGCATTCTGCACAACTTCAGACTCCATTTGCATAGAGATGCACATATGGGCCCTACCATCCTACACTATAGAAGTGGAATCGGTAATAAGACTGCTTGTTGTAACTGCAACCCACTTGCACTTGAGCAAAAACTCATGTGGACTAGATACCCACAAGATATGCAGCCTTTTCAAACAGCTTGCCAAAATAGAAGCTGGCTGAAAATGAAATTTCCATTGCAGTGAAGTTCTTCCAGTTAGACATAAATTGAGAATTAAAGATTCTACCAGAAGGCCATAATCAGTGACCAACTGTGCACGAAAAACCAAGCACCAAAAAATATAAAGTATTATCAAATCAGGGAAACATCTACTACCAGAAGGGGCATTAAAATTTCCAAATTCTAGAAAATGCATTGTCAGAAATAACAGCATATCTCTTAACTCCATAGAAACAAATTTCCTGAGAATCATAATCAATATTATCTAAAACAAATACAAAATAATCAACCACCATACCAGTGATGAACAGCGAGCTGCTATATTTTTTAGGTGCATAGCTTCATCAGTGTTTGTTGGGAAGATGATACCCTAACCACAGTTGGCATAGCAACAACGATCTTAGTATCAGCAGAATATGATAGTTCAATTGTTAGTAATGAAGTAGAAACAACATCTGCCCAAACAGCACACAGTAATTACAGCAAGTCCTTACAATCCCATCGGGGAACCTGGCAAGATTCAAAATGGCATCCATTGAAGCTGTTGCAACTAGTTCATTGCTGGAGCATATAAAAAATAGATGCAAAATGAGTTTGGATGATAGATAGAACGAGACTTTAAAAATGAAATAATGTATACAAAGTAAGTTCTTATCATGCCACACTATACATTAGAATGAATAGTATAGCAGAAATTGTCAACATTCACTTATAGATCCAATCAAAGAAGTGGCCTGATATGAGACTTTCCTTGACAAGCAAAAATAAGTTGATGTTAAATTTATTAATAAAAAAAAACAAAAAAAAACAAAAAAAAAACAAAAAAAAAAACAGAAAACAAAAAAACAAAAACAAAGCATAAAAATGAAGCATTCCCCAGATATGTAAAGTTCAGTTTTATGATCTCAATAGCAACCAATGTTTTAAGAATTCGGTCAGCGACAAAATCTTTGGCAACTGCATACTGCTACTTCCCAGCATGTAGGTAGTTAAGTAGAAACGAATATTAAAATATCAAAAGAGATGAAATTGTTTGCTTACCCATCGATGAGGCAATTAACTAAAAGTGGGTATACATCATATTCAATAACAAGTTGCACAGCACTCGCAGTATCTTCATTGACATTCTCCAAAAGACAAGAAACCTGTTGGGAAAATCAATTAAGGAACATATAAAGATTGATAATTTGATATCCAATGGATGCAGTTCAACCACTACTCGGTGATACGTACAGCTTTACAAGCTAAGCATTTGACCAACTGAGAGTATGCCTGAAGACCAACTTGCACAAATGGCTGAAAAGATAGAGAACTGAGAATTTAGCATAAAAGCAACTCCTAAATATAAAGCAAATACAAACGTTTTTTAACAAGAAAATACAAAATTATTGTTCAAGTTCATGGAAAATTGAAAGAACTTTTATATGAATTGTGATCTTCAAATGTGATGAGAATACGAGGACCTAAACACTGAGAAGCAAGATTTTTCTTTTTTCTTTTTTGTGAAGGGAATATAATTTTTTGCAAAGGCTGAGATGGCGCACAAAACTTACAACCCACTCAGAAAACAAGATTACAATCCTTTGATGAATCAATCTATACAAGAAACCCACTCAGCCAAACATACTTTCACCCTCTACACTACTTGCAACGCTTAATTGCTTGTATTGTTGAAACATTTCCCTTTTCTCTCCCCTCAAATAGTCCATAACAGCAAGCAAAACTAATCTCTACAACATCCTCTCTTGCTCCCCAAGATTCACTCCCTGCCATTGCATAAGCAGCGACATGGTAGAACCCGGCATTATCCACGCCATGCTGTTGGAGCTGAGAAGGCTGGCCCATACCGAGTGAGGGAAAGGACGGTGAATGAACAAATGATCTGCCAATTTAGCATACTAAACAAGATGTTATCAATGTGAGAGAACTAATTGTTTGAAATTATGCGGCAGTAGCTAATCAAGTGCTTCGAAATTTCCCTCAGCCTCCACAATCAAGAACCTGATCTTATTAAAAGCATTTGGAGTACCATATCCATGAAAAAACGGCAGTTTATGCATGTCTGGAAGCTTTTTTTCATGTAAACTATTCTCAAAAACAGGGTAGATATTACCATGAACAAAGTACTAGTAAATATTGGACAGGAATAAGAGATCTACTTCATATAGTAGTATGTTTATATCATAATTCTCCATGCAAGTAAATGTTTTACGGACTAAGAAATCTAGTCCATACTTCCTGCACCAAGAGTTTTTTTTTTTTCCACCAAGTAAACATCATAATCCGTGCACAGACATGAATGCAAAATCAAATCTGTTCTCAAGGAATGGCATCAAATGGTCACTGGAGGCATTTGGGATTCATAGGAAAAGGTCATGTGACCTTTTGACTCCTGTTATCAATCTCGAGTGCCACATGAACCTAAGAAAAGCTTTGGCATTTTAAGAACTCCCCACTTGGATCTTTTCTGATTCTCCTACAGGGCTATTAAAGAGGCATATGCAACATGATTTGCAGATAACTAGCTGAAGATTAGGAAAGGAGGACTTGTTGATTCAGTGAGTCTTAAAGTTCCAGTCAATGCCAAGCACCTTGCTCATAGTTGAAACATTGTTGCCTAGATGACCGCCGGATAGAGCTTCAAGGGCCCAAGAGGGTGGAAAATTGAATGCCTGAAACTGGATGCCTTCAGGAAGTATCTAAGCTAAAGGGAAAAAAAGGTAAAGGCCTTGTTATCTTTTATATTTCTGAGAATTTTTTCTTTCTTTTTTTCCAGGGCGAGGGGTTTCAATTGCATGGCCCATATTTTTCTAGTTTGGCTTGACAACCTTATTTCCTATCAGAATTATGGAAATTGCAATATCAAATCTTATTTGCACAATCATTGTTCTTTTAGGTTTTATTTTTTGGATGGAAAATCCATGCTGGCTTCCAAAGTTATCAAGAGACAACAAAACCATACATCTGGCATCAGATATCAGATGATTGTTCCAACAAGATCAAACTTTGCTATATGTGCATATAATGTTAGCATAGACACCATTTTGAAACATAGAAATATTTGAATAAATTAACTAATTCCTTCATTAAAAAAGTATCACTCATTGATCTAATAATGTAACCCTAACTTGACATTTGACCATTTTAAGTGAATGGCAATATGAACAACGAGAATCTTAATCATCAGCATGAATGTACCATATGTTGTGGGATGAGAGAAGCGCCATATTTTGTGTTGAATATCCTTTCTAGGCAAGAAACCAAGGTACTTTCTAACCCAGACACATCCCCTTGACTTTGCAGAGCACTGCAAATGCAAACGACATGTCAAAACACACACCACACACACACAAATAATAATAAACAAATAAAAATAAAGAACTTGTGTGAGATCTCCAACTTCTTCCAAAGATACATTCATAAAAAAGGTTTAAGGAAAAAGTTTGGATCGATGACACTAGACGTAGTGCAATTATGAATATGCAAAATCCAGCAATTTGAGTATTCTATTAGGGCATGTTAGGGAGCGTGGATTTGGAATCCTCCTGTTGTGTTTGGCACCCTAGATTCAAAATCCCCTGTAACCCAGAAGTAGCAATGCGTAGTGTATTTACAAGGGTTTGAATTTAATTACTAAATCAACTTTAATATTTTTAATTAGTGGTACGTATGTAATGTTTGACACAATGGTTGTAATAAGCCCGTTGAAATATATACTTTGCCCAAAATGATGAAATTCCAAGTCGCGATGGGCCGCAAGCACAAGATCACATCCAAGTCACTAACCAATGATTTT
>JAJHSJ010000005.1:12423415-12593748 GCA_021015155.1 Magnolia officinalis
CCCAATCTTATTGATTTCATTGCCGGTGATCATGGCTGCCAACGAAAGTGGTAGGTTGCCATTATGGTGGTGGCTGCCATGATTGTTGGAGATGAATGCTCACAGCACTACATGAATCCAGGGAAAAGAATCCTGATGGACTGCAGGGATTAATCACGACAACAAGAGAGGGGCCGGCCTTAGATAGAATGTCTGAGCATGTACAAATACGCATCATAGTACACAGACTACCAATATCTATATTGATATACAATGTGTGGCCCTTATACGTCGTTTCCAAACATTGATATGTATTAGAAATTGTATACATGCTAGGACAATACGTCCTATCTAGACATTGGTTAGTGGCATGTTTCTGATGGATGTATTCTGAATATCGCCTAACGTATACATGAACAGTACCCGAATACAATACAGTACAACTAAAACGTGAATCCAAACATGCCCTTAAGGGTGGCCATCTCTCTCCCAACAGTTTCCTTCAATGTATGCAGTGGCTTTTGATGGAGAATTCATTGTTTTATATGCATGAGTTGATATATGAATTTTTCTGGTTTTTAGTTGTTTTACAGGTAGAATTCATGGCAAAATGGAATGCAGTGGTTATATGCCTGTGTATGCTCAACTTATTCTATTAGATTTTTTATTTTTATTTTTTTGAAAACCCAAATGCTAACATATTGACCTGCTACCTTAGCCGCCTGTAGGCATAGAAAACAAAGATTGTCAGGTGGGCATCAACCCTGTCCTTGTTAGTTGCTTCATTACTAGCAAGAGACTCACAAATGTCCCAAGATACACAAATTCTTAGAAAAAAAAAAAAAGGGAATCTGAACCCCCATGATAACATTCAAGCAGTTAGTGAATTATATTTTTTATTTACTGATAAGACAACATGAGCCCTATACACTGAAATACATGTCCGGTTTGTGGAAATAAAAAACTGGTTGCAATGATCTGTTATATTAAGTGAAATAAAAATTTAAAAATCAACTTTCCTTTTATATTTTGCAGATGAATGCACATCGTGTTGCCCTTCTTTCTCAAGTAGATTGCACTGAGGTTAATGTCTCTCGCGCTTTGGATGGAGTTCTGTTTGCTCTCCATGACAGGTATATTTCATTTTATAGTTATATTTGTAATGAGGTTTATTCGTAACGTATTTGTAATGGTAGTTCCCCCATCTTTTAAAGTTGTCAACAAATATGCACAGTTGGAAGTCACCAACATACTTGTTTAAAATAATGGATGCATGTACAATGCACGAGTGGATTTAATGATCATGCAGTCATCTCAATTTTGAAATTTTATTTTATTGGAGGTAATGAATATGATGACCAAATTACAGAGAATATCAAAGGTCTGAGCAAAGCAAAACTATTGTTGTTGCATTTGTACTCATCAATGATCTTGGTAATTCTCATGGAATGTTTGAATCCATCTAAAATGAAAGTTTCTATATAAGGTCTTTTAGATCTTTGTACTCTTGGCGTAAAGAGCTCGTTGCTCAAGGGCGAGTTATTTTGGCAGATGGGCCCCAAATGATTCATGGCAAACCTCTTCAGGAAGATTTTTACAAGGTTGCGTCAAATTGCCCGAGCCAGACGGATATCACTCGACTTTAGGCGAAGTTGGCTCATTCGTTGCATGGCTTTGAGTCATGGAGTTTTTAAAACTATGACTCAACACCATGAATACTGTAACCATAACTCTCCGTCAATAATTCAAAATCAAACCCTTCTTTATTTTTTATTCTTTACATATGTCTTGGGACATACTTAACAAACATAACAAACGGTGTAAATCACCTTGTCTTTGGTGGGCCACAAAAAGTTCATCCGATGCCTATCTATTTTATACATTCATTCATGGAATTGATATCTCCACCCACCTTAATTGATTTGATTGTGCCCACTTGTCACTTTGTGATCTAAAATACTACATTTCCATTGTCAATAAATAAAAAATGGGCAAACAATAATATTAAGCAAGGTAAATTGAAATATTTCTAACCTGATGCATTATAAGTTACCTTTCAACCACTGGTAAGTTCCAACTAGCATTGTGTCTCAAAACCCAACTTGTCCCCATATGAAAGAAAAATTGCATATCTTTAGCAAGAATTGTTTAAAGAGTTGCCACACGTCAATTTTTGTTTCTATTGGATTTGGATGCTACCCTGTTTCTTTTAATTTTTGTTTTTTCTTATGCTAGAATATGGGCTTCAGTATGCTATGTTACATGAGTGCTTAAACTGGACCCTGGTACCTGCATCAATGTATAGGTATGAGTGGTATGGCTCTTTTGGGTCCTCCCAAAGGTTCATATTCTCTTGTTGCTGGTTAAAATACATCACAGAGCTTTCTTATATTTTCAGCAAGATCACTTTGTTAGAGGGACTAGTAGTCTTCCTTAAAATCTCGAGACACACGTGAAAATGGATACCTTTCCGAGATCAAAGCCTTATCCCAATTAATTAGGCTGGCTATATGAATCCTGTTCCATCATTCCACTATCAAGGGACATGCATGCATAATGTTTTTATTTTACCGGCGCTTTTACAATTTTTACTGGTAGTCATCAGAAACGCCGGCAAAATATAATAAGCGCCGCTAAAAGCATATATTTTAGCGGCGGTCATAAAAAACGCCGGTAAAGATGTGCGACCATTGGTAAAAGATACAGCGACGCCCCCCTTTAGCGGCTCAAGTACAACCACCGGTAATTCCTTTACTGGCGATTTTTTGGACTTTTAAGGGCGTTTTTTGCTGCCAATAAAGCCCAATTTTCTTATAGTGTAGGTAACTATTACTTTTGCTTTATCATTTTTTTTTGTTCTTTCTTTTTAGGGTTTTAAATAAATGAAAATTGAAAACAGAAAATAGAAAAATAAACTATAATCTTCATCAAAATAAATAGCCATATCACATTTATAAGTAAAATCACTTCACACTCACATAACTATATCATATCCTTAAGTGCAACCTCATCATATAGTCTATCAACCGTATCATATTCTCAAGTGGATCGATCACACCATACTGTCACACAACCATATCATATCCTCAAGTGCAACCTCATCACACAGTCCATAAAGTGTTTCACATTCTCAAGCGGAACCACATTACACTATCACACAACACATCATATGCATCCCCAAGTGCAACCTCATCATATAGTCCATCAACTGTATCACATTCTTAAGTGGAATTACATCACACTATCATCTCAACCATGCATGCGGTCAAGTGCAACCTAATCACATAGTCCTCAACCATATCATATCCTCAAGTGTAACCACATCATATTATCATACAACCATAACATATCCTCAGGTGCAAACTCATCATGTTGTCCATCAATCGTATCACATTCTCAAGTGGATAGGTAATGCCGGCGTTTTTGGGGGCTTTTACTGGCGGTCAAAACTGCCGGTAAAAGTGCCTTTTCTTGTAGTGAAGGCATTCGAGTTAAAAAAGAAAAGTTTATTACGATGCACTTAGTTATTTTTATTGGCATTGTTTTTCTTGAGTTTTTCTTATGATTATGATTTTTGTGTGCTTTTCATATTAGTTCGCTACACTTTTTCTTTTTTTCTTGGCACTCTTTTTTCTACTGATGGCATTTAACAGGGATCTCATAACACAAATAAATTGAATGGTCAGTATGGTTTATCAGTAGATTTGTTGATTCGGGGCTGTAGGTATGTTCCTATGGGATCTATTCTAGACCTTGAATCTTTTTGTTTGTATGTGTATGCATTAATTGTTTCTATTTGTCTTATAAATGCCTAGCTTTATCTTCAAACATGTGACACTAGCATACTTCCTCCTCTCTATTATTGTCCTGTCAAGGTAAACTTGTAATAGGAGGCCTATTTCAGTTCAGTTCTCAGTTCTCTGTGTCATTCTTACAGAAGGTGAGTTTTGTTTCTTTCTCAAGTTTTCTTAGAGAAACTCAATTCCATTTACCTTTTTATGTGTTAATTTTAATGTTAGATGATGAGGAGGAAGTGTCCTTTAATTAACACATTTTTCCCTTTTACTGTTGCAGGTTTCTAGTGGGACTAGTTTCTAAGATATATATGCCCTTCTAAACTTGTCATGTGATCAGGTGATTACTCATCTCTCTCTTCTCTTTAATTGTCCAATGAACCGCTGATTAGATGAGACACTTGGTTGATTGTAAAAATTCTTAAGGAAAAAAGAAGAGTGGGATTAACCAAGGATATGGTCCATGAACACCAGGAAAAAAGAAGAGTGGGATTAACCAAGGATATGGTCCATGAACACCAGGAAAAAAGAAGAGTGAGTTTAACCGAGGAGATGGTCCATGAACACAAGGAAAAAAAATGTATTTAGGATTTCGCTTCTTTGTAGTCGGGCTCTCGGCACAGTCCTTGGTGATATGATCCAAACCACCACATTTGAAGCAACCTCTACTTATGTCCAGAGTACAAAATTAGTGACATTACTCAAACTCCTTTCCTTAAGTGAATTTTATTTAGATCAATGGAATTGACTATGAAGGGGGGAGATGAGTCTCAGTAGTGAATTATCCTCTCATCATTCCACTCAACTAACTTGTTCACCTCCATACAAACATGGGAAAAGAAAATGTTCAATTTCAATGACGCAAAAAAGTCAAACAGCAAGTAGAGGCAATGGATCATCTTATCACTGGAGCATAATTTCTGGTAGTTCAGGTTGTTTTCAGGTTGGACAAGTACAAGCAACTTGTACTGCAAAGGAACTACGTGAAATTCCTGGTAGTTTTCACTTGTCCTTTGCTTTGCATTTGGGATGTAACTAATTTCTTTTTGCTATTTTGTTTTGCAGGATTTAGGCTGGGATGAATGGGAGCTGGATCGATAGATTTCTTCTTCTTTTTTTTATTTAAATGTATTTGGAACCATTTAACTTGTTATTGTAATATTATTTTAATATTTATTTTGAGGGCTGGCTAATGATGGGCTATGGCCGAGCTCAGGTTTGATGGATCTTTCCTTTGAGGAACCCATAAATCTTCGTTACATGCCCAATTTACGACCATTACAGGTCATGATTAGGCCTGAATTATAGGAATTGTTAGGCTTGACTTTTATAATTTAATGAATAGACAAAAGGTTGCATACATGGCCGAAACTATCTTCCATCAATATTAGTTTTTACGAAGGACAAAGCTAACATATTTTTTGCAGGTGCTTTTACGAGAGTTAACAATTGTGAAAATGCTGATTCGAGTGTGGCGACAAAGTTGACAATGAAATTTATATAATATTATCTTTTAAATATTAAATTTGTAAAAAAAAAAAGTAGGTTTCAATCAAATATAATAAACATTGGCTTGCACATATATAGACCTTTTACCAGCACTTCCACATGCCTTTATCGGTGGTTACATAGGCCTTTATTGGCGCTCATAAAAGTGCTGGTAAATCTTACCTATAGGGGCGTCCAGCACAACCGCCGGTAAAAGTCTCTGACCGCCGGTAAAGCCTTTACTAACGGCACTTTTGCCAGCGCTTGCCTGACCGTTGGGAAAGGCTTTACTAGCGGTTTTTTGGGCCTTTGCCAGCGGTTTTAACGTCGGTAAAAGCCATTTTTCTTGTAGTGACTCCTTTTACCAAATGCCTTGGTAATTGGTGAATGATCTATGAATTGGGCTGGAATTGAAATTTCGAATATGCTAAATGGATTTCAAATGTGCATTGAAACTTTTATTTTTCCAAGTTAACTTATAGAGGGTATTTTGAGGTGAGTAATTATTATCATATTTATCAAGATTCTTAGCTATTTAAAATTATCTACTTTTAACTCACTCTCCCTTACCCATGCACTATTATTACAATTCCAAGGGAATGCTCCTGATATAGAAAAGGAAATTCACTTCCGAATGGCCTGTTCTTGTGTTTGTAGGAGCAAGCTGTATAATGTTCGCATGGCAGCCCATGAAATGTGTAGTGGAACTAACAACCAATTGAGATTGATGAATTGGATTATTAGAAGGCATCCCAATGCAGGTAAGATAAATAGTTTTTTGTGTTTTTTTATAAGGTTGGAAAAATTCCAAATATAAATGGAAGAAATGGCAGACACCATGTAAGAGAGTAGAATCTATATCAAAATAGGTTCATGCATCTGTGGAAGTGATACAGTTGATAGACTATGTGATGAGATTATACTTGACGCGTTGATATAATATTGTCACAGTATGATGAGGATGCAATTGATGGACTATGTGATAAGATTATACTTGACACGTTGATATAATATTGTCACAGTATGTTGGGGTTATAGTTGAGAATGTGATATAGTTGATGGACTAAGTGATGAGGTTATCCTTTAGGATATGATGTAGTTGTGTGATAGTGTGAAGAGGTTCCACCTGAGAATATGATATAGCTGATAGACTATATGATGAGGTTGCGCTTGGGGATATGATGAGGTTACGCTTGAGGATATGATATGGTTGTGTGACAGTGTGATATGGTTCCACTTGAGAATGTGATATGGTTATCGTACTATGTGATGAGGTTACACTGGAGAATATGATATGGTTGCGTGATAGTATGATATGGTTACATTCGAGAATATGCTATAGTTGATAAACTATGTGATTAAGTTGCACATTTAAATATGATATGATTGTATGACGGTGTGAAGTGGTTCCAAATTGAAGAATGTGATACGGTTGATAGACTATTTGCACTTGAGAATATGATATGATTGTGTGAGAGTGTGATAAATGATCTCCACTTGAGAATGTGATACGGTTGATGGACTATGTTATGACGCTGGATAATCCAATGTTATGTGACAGTGTGATTATGTTACACTTGAAAATATGCTACAGTTAATAGACTATGTGATGAAGTTACACTTGAGGAATTGATATTGTAGTGCGATAATGTAATGAGGTTACACTTGATAATGAAGGAAATTGAAGGACTATGTGATGAGGTTACACTTGAGGATATGATATGTGGTTGTGTGAGTGTGATGTGTCCACTTAAGAATGTGATACGGTTGATGGACAACGTGATAGAGTTGCACTCGAGGATGTGGTATGATAGTGTGATAGTGTGATCTGGTATAATCCACTTGAGAATGTGATACGATTGATGGACAGTGTGATGAGTTTGCACTTGAGGATATGATATGGTTGCATGATAATGTGATGTGGTTACACTTGAGGATATTATATGGTTGATGGACCATGTGATTAGGTTGCACTTGAGCGCATGACATGATTGAGACGATAGTGTGATGTGATTCCACTTAAGAATGTGATACATTTGATGGGCTATATGATGAGGTTGCACTTGAGGATGCATATAATATGGTTGTGTGATAGTGTGATGTGGTTCCGCTTGAGAATGTGATACGATTGATGGATAGTGTGATGAGTTTACACTTGAGGATATGATATGATTGTATGATAATGTGATGTGGTTATACTTGAGGATATGATATGGTTGATGGACTATGTGTAACGCCCTGAAAATCGGGGGTCGAGCAGGAGCCCAACTCCCGAGTTCCAACACATCACTTATGCAACATAGATAATGATGATTAAATGTTGTTTGTATTAGTGCCTTAAACATGAATGAGATTATACCAAATCAGCATGTCATACTCCAGGCACAGTTAAATTACGCAAGCGGAAGACTGTGATAGATATATAAAATATATAAACTGTCGTGAGTCCCTAGAGTGTGAACATGTTATCAGGTTAAATATATACATGTATACTCCAAAACTGAATAAAATGAATATACATGGGTGTTCCAAAAGTGCAAAATGACAAGTGTAATGACTTCTAATCAGCATCCCTGAAACCCTGTCGATTAGAACATGCTCTACACAGACCCGCCTGATAGCTGCATATAGGAGGACTCCTCCTCATCATCATAAAAGTTCGGCTCCACTTTGTAAGCATCGCCATCATCTGCAACTGCAACAGGGTCTGGTTGGCGTTTAAAACACCGTCCCAAGACGTGGGAGTGAGTGATCAACTCAATGGAGCTATAAAGCAAAAGTTAACATATTACCAATTCAGTCAAGCAGTAATGATAAAGCAGTACAACACTCATGTCCTAAATACTCTTGTTAATGCAAGAATGATATGCGATAATGATGTATGGCCTCGCCTGTCCTAAATACTCATGTCCTAAATCGTTACTGACATTGAGGGCCTTGAAAACCATAACCTAAGGCCCTGTTTGGGCAACGGAATTAGAAGGGATTAGGTGGGATTGGATTCATCTGGTTCCGTGCCAATTCCACTCCATGTTGGCAAAGCTTGGAATTAGATCGAATGGAGTTTCATTGGGTCCCGTGCCAATTTCACTCAATGCTAGCAAGTTGTGTAGGTCCCACCTTGATGTGTGAGCTATATCCACACCGTCCACCCATTTTTTGAGATTATTTAGAGCATGGGCCAAAAATCAGGCAATTTTAAAGCTCAAGTGGACCCACCACTGAAAGCAATGGGGATTGAATACTTACCGTTGAAAACTTCTTTGGGGCTACATAAATTTGGATCTACCTCATTTTTCGGCCCATACCATAAAATGAGGTTACAAAACAAATGAACGGTTTAGATATAATACATATGTGTTATTCCGATAATTTCAAATGATGGTGGGTATATCCATTCAATGTACCACCGTATTACCAACAAAGCAGAGCATTAATCTAATCCCATGGAATCAGGGGACAACCCCTGCCATGGGTAATAATGATGTTTTTTTGAATACAATCCCACCTAATCCCTTCTAATACAGCTGCCCAAACAGGGCCTAAACGTTTATAGTCCGCACATTTTGCCGGTAAACAAGTATTGAACTCAGTTTGTATACTAAGTCTTTGTCTACGGCACGACGACAACGTATAACATGAAATAGGTTAGCTATTTCATTACTTACTCTAGTTGGATCCCTAAAATAGATTAGGGTTAGGATTTCTTACTCAGCAACATGATCAGAATCGACGGTATGGCGACACGGAAGCGGTGTTTCGACACGTGGAGTGGCAATGATGAATCCCTACAACAATCTCTCACTCTCTCCCTCTCACTTCCTCACTTTCTTCTTCTCTTTTCTCTCCTCTCACCTAGGGTTTTAAATTTCGTATGACAATGGGGAGAGAGGGTTTAACGCCTTATATAGGCCTAGAACTAACCTCAATGGTCCCAGGGCCATGGTATACTTAGGTTATAGCCAAAAGTCAGCCGTTTCGGGTCAACGGAGCTCATATGGAGGCCCCCTTTCTGCGTACGGTCTGGAGTAAGTCTCCTGATATTTGATATATGTCAAGTTAAGTTTTCAGTCCAATCGGATTTATGGATTGATCGTGGCGGACCAGTTTCAATTCAATGATCATCGTCACTCGATCAGGGCCACAAGTACACTGACCTGTGTAGGGAAATTTTCCTGATCCGAAGGTGTATTTGAGTCAGGATCTGACGGTCTGAATGCTTAAATTTGGTCCGCAAGCGAACGACCCAAATCACTTAAATCCGAGTTCGTTTTATAAAGGCATTCGCGTTTCTCACACACTTCGCTCCGGGCTCAAGTTGTACATTTCGGGATACTATCTGGACTTGGTTTCCGAGATGGTAGTCAAGTCCAACTAGGCGGTCATAACTGTATAGTTTTGCGGTTATCAGACTTTCGACGCGCAGTCCAGGTCCGATACGGAGTTTCAGTGTGCTCCCGAGAGCAACTGGGTCTTGAGATGGATCCTAAGTTTTTAGGTAATGTAGTGTTAACGGTTCTACTCGTTTTGGGTCTTACTGATCGTATTTAAAGTGATTAGTGCTAATTTCACAGGTAATCTCGTTTAACACTTAGTTAATTCTCATATAATTTTTAAGGGATTTGGTCCTTAGTGATTTCTGCCTGAGGTGGTACTTGGGTTTTTGTACGGATTTTTCCGACACGTTATACTATGTGATTAGGTTGCACTTGAAGATATGATATGGTTGTGTGAGTGTGAAGTGATTTTACTTAGAAATGTGATATAATTGTTTATTTTGACAAAGATTATAGTTTATTTTCTATTTCCAGTTTTCAATCTTCATTCATTTAAAACCCTCAAAAGAAAGAACAAAAGAAATTAGCAAAAAGTGTGTGTGTGTGTGTGTGTGTGTGTGTGTGTGTGTATATATATATATATATATATATATATATATATATATAGAGAGAGAGAGAGAGAGAGAAGAGAGAGAGAGAGAGAGAGAGTCCCGGTCTATATATAGATACAAAACATACAACATGGCATGACCCACAAAACTGAGAGATCACTTCGTTAGAAACCCGTCAGACCCCGAAAAAAATGCCGCGCGAGTCCTCCTTCAGTGAGACTCTCTCTTCTCGTGTACGTCGAATCCCAGTCGATGAGGCGGATTTGACGGTCCATATGGAAGCTCTCATTTAAGCTCCATAAGGCCTGGTGCATAGGAGACCGGGACTCTCTCTCTCTCTCTCTCTAAAGCAAAAGTAATAGTTACCTAGGTAGATTCAAGTCACAAAATTTAGTCAAATAAGAGGTCATGTCAGTTGGTGAATAAAAGGTCATGTTTAGATGCTGAATTGAATCACGACAATACAATGCAATAAAATAAATAACGAAAGTGGGTTTCATTCTATTCACAGTCGAGGATACTATGGTTACTAAACAATAAAGTTCATTCCATAATTTTTCAGGAACTTGTACTTTACTGTGGTTACTTGCATCCTCAACTACCAGGATGGATCAGACTATTTAGCTTAGCATTTTCAACTACCAGGATCATAGTATTTAGCTTACCATTTTGTTGAGAACCATTCCATATTAGCATCTTAACAAAAACATTACCCTCAACCTGCATCAATTGCAATTTACACTACATGAGTGGTCCATCCTGCAAAAAGCGCCGCTACAACTCTAAAGTACATTTTCTGGACATTTTAAATAACGGAAAAGCGCCGACGAAGGTCTATACAAGCGTTGCTAAAAGTCTTTGTATAAATTTGAGACGCCCCAGCGCAGGCCAGTAATTTTTATTATTATATATAATTCAATTGAAATGTTTTTACATAAACATTAAGTGATGAGGCAATGAGCCATGGCATCCCTGGCCTTACCAAATGAATGAATGATCCATATCACACCAACGCCAAAAATTTAATAATGTGGGTCTCATATTAGCTAATTAGATGATCTTGCTAGTACATTACATGTCTAAGAAGTTACAGTGGGCCAAAAGAAAACTGAATGCATGGAGAAAGATTACATTCCTTCTCTATAACCTTACCGACAATGCTCAGAAATGGGGCGAGTAGACTATCAGTCTGTTGCATACATAAAAGATTACATCTGTTCGTAGTAAGAGAATTGGACTTCCATAAGCTAAAAATATTGTGCTTCCATCTTGGGACTGTGACTAGCCAACGGATCCATGAATTACAAAGATACAGTTAGTTGTAAAAAGCTTAGGTTAGTATCGGTTGACTTGAGGTTTCAAGGAGTGGCCACATTCTCCTTAGCGAGAGGAGCAATTTCCTCTCCATCAATGTCAGGTTCACTGCCAGCAACTCCTAGAGTCAGTAGCTCTTCCTTCCACTTCTTCGCGGGTCACTGTGCAACAGCCAACAGATTCAAATCTAGCACAAAGAGAGAAGTAATGTGGTTTTGTTTTTCACACCAATCCAGCCATTCTTGGTAGCAACTGCAGTTGGTTGGGATGCTCCAACGGCCATGATTGCTCCCTGCAGAACAGTCCATTGCAAATTTGGCAGTCAGACTCTCAATTGAAGAGGGGATACCAGCTTCTAAACTAGCTTAGCTCAATGGACCTTGCAAATGGAAGCAGTTCAGTATGGACTACTTACAGTTCCTGGAGGCAGAATTGCATCAAAGCGATCAACACCAAACATACCAAGGTTTGAAAGAGTGAATGTACCTACAAAATCCACAAGATGGCATTATGAGAAACATCCAATGGGATTTATCAAATATCAATTATGTGTGTGTCATTTTTTTAGAATCGATCACATAGATGGGAGAAGAAAAAAAATTACAGCAACATTCCATCTTCAACGAAAAATGGTCCAAAGATACAAACCATAGATTATTTCAATCTGGGAGATAGCCCATCACTGTTTGGTCCATCAGGTCAATGGACTAGATCAGAGACCAATGGGCCCCACAGGACTTTTTTTAGAAGCACAAACTACTCAATAAATAACAAAATGATTACCGTTTCATTTTCATTTAAGATCTAAACACGCAAACTTGAAATGGCCAACTCAAAAGCAAAAGGGATGGGCCTGTTTTTTCTGCTTAAGCCACTGTCATACAGGGCCAGTACACTGTTAGTTCACTTGTGAAGTGCATGGCATTTTAGTGAAGTGGATGATAAAACCTGGGGTAAAAAAGTGAAAGGAAGTGAAATTTATACCTTGGCTTGTATAATAAAATCTCAACCTCTCCCACTAAGTAGCAACATTTTAGTGATGTATTTACTCTGTATTGACCAACAGAGATATCATGAAAACTAATTACAAAGGTAAAAAAATCAGAAATATTCACCTGGCATGGGTTGACTCAAAGGCTCAACCTCATTGGACTCAACAGTTGATAGATGTAATTTAAAACTTGTAGAAATAGTAAGGACTATTTAGATGCTATAAATACTACAAAATAAGATATTGCATAAAAAAGTTGCGTATGGCTTGTTGATTGGGAGCGTGTGGCAGGGAATCTATATATTTAGATGCTATAAACACTACAAAATAAGACAATACACACACACAACAGATACATCTTGATCTATATAGCACTAACAATTTATGAGCATAGTACAATTATTCTTTCTGGGTAGAAAGATTGTCCTGTCAACAGGAGCAACTGGGTTTGTTTTGGTCATTTTCCTATAAATAAGCATATGGGCCTATCTTTACCTTTACCGTAGTCACCAGATGTTAACAGCCAAGATGTAAATGCAGGCCAGGGACCAAGCAGACAAAACCTGGAAAGCAGAGGATCAAAACGTAAGAGAGAATAAAACCTCGACATGCCTTGTTAAGTATTACAACTTCTGACACCCTGATATATAGCTCAAGTGGTAGACTGAGTGAAAGATACCTCGTTTCAACACTTGAGGTCTTGGTATTGATCCCTAGTGGGGGTGGCTAACAGTGAAGTACAGTGGGGTGTACTAACAAGCTAACAAAAAAAAAAGTATTACAACTTCTGGGTCACTGGCAGATAAGGAGATGTTTGAACACAATAGCAGTACTAAGCTCACGCGTGGCCGCACATGGTAACCATGTGAGGGACATCTCAGCCACGCAAGAGGGTTCTACCCTTTAGATGATCTGCTCTGAAAATCAGGCAGGCCACACATGCTGGAACACAATGGATGGTTTAGTGAAATTTGCCAAAGACCCACATGGAATGCACACATGTGGCTCACCAGATGACTGGATTAGCCTGATTTATCGGCCCAATCATCTGCATGGTGAAGCTCACCTGATCAACAGCTCATATATCCCACAAGCCAGGTGGCACGTATGGCCACATACAGAGGCACATGCAACCTTAGCAAATAGTTTTGGATGATAGTTATGGGAACAAATACCAGAACATGAGAAAAATCCTGACACGTGTGTCACGAAGGAGATAGTTCTAATTTCATTAATAGCAGTCATCATAAATAGTTTTGTTGCTGAAGTTAGGTAGATAGGTAGCTAGCTAGCTAGCTAGATAGATAGAACGGTTACATCATTGTTACACTCACATAAACCAAGATCTGCTAATTAATTGGTCATACCACAATCAAAAGAAAAAAATTAATGCATTGGCAAATATTGAGTTGAAGAATCTGTGCCTGTGAAAGAGAATTCAAACAACCAAAAAGAAAATTAAAAGTCAAAAGCACTCTTTCTGCCTAATCAACCATGCAGGAAACTTCAGAAATTATAATTCCCAGCCATAGATCAACAAACATATTGGCAAATTTTTTGGCAGTTGAGTTGTACACGATGAGAATTTGTTTCAGTGTTCCTTGAAAGTTTGATGAGAATCGAGGACAGATGGTTTCCTTTCTCTTCTTTCTTTTTCATTCTTTTTCATTCTTTTTCTTTTCTTTTTATTATTATTATTATTTATTATTATTATTATTTTTTGTTTTCCTTTCTTTTGATGTACTGAAGTTGGGTTCTCGGCCTATCAATAGAAAAACTGTCACTTAAAACTAGCTTTTATGTGAGACATCATGAATTAACAAGTAGACTTCCAGAATGACACTGAACATCAACAAGGTTCAATATCTGCATGTTGGAAAGAAGGCCCAAAACCAGTTAGAGATCAATCAACATCTACAAAGGTAACATGTGCAGTAGCAAAGTATCCATCAACGATGAGAACCCTATAAAGAGATGAGATTGATTGGCATTCTAATTAGTTTCACAAGCTTTTAATTAGATCTGTTGATAAACTAATTTGGGAAATGTTCTAGCAGATGTGAACTTCTAAAGAAGAAATATTAGCTATGCATAGCATGTTCCATTAGGCGTGTATATGGGAAAAGCATCAGGATCTGATAAAAATCATTTTCCCTTCATGAACAATAGATCATCATCATCATCATCATCCAGAAATTAATAAATTTGGGGTCATAAGACAAGCTTCATTAGCAATAGATAGTAGTAAGAAAATGTTCACTTTTCCATGTTCAGATATCAAATTGGCATACATAAAAACTCATAAGTATGTGTCGATTACCCTAGTTTTCCTGTTTTCAGGCACCTTGAAAGGGCTGCAATGAAAATGGAAGCCAGCCGAACTCTCACTCTCCTTTGAACCATGGGCAAAAGAAGGGGGAGAAATCCCCAGGCTGAGATCGAGATTGTGGGCAGTTCATGTATCAAAATGGGAGAATAAGTATTCAGTTCATGGAGGCCTGACTTATGGTTGTTTCTGCTCAGGGTATTGTCAGATGCAGAAGTGTTGGAGGATGAAGAAGATGACAAGGACAACACTGAGCATGATGATAGTTTCATAGATGACAGAATAGATCCTACAACAAATACTCAAGCAGGAGCTAGTGGAAGCGACATGATGGCAATTTATAAGTAATTTTTTGGTCCACTAATCTTGATATTGCTATGGTATTTACCTGATGTGCAGGTAAGATGCTTGCATGTGTGGCCACATTTTGTGGTGCAGATAGAAAGGCTTTGTTTGTACAGAGCTTTACTAATTATACATTGACAAACATACACATAGGAAAGTGTTTTCCATGCCCACATAATGGGAAGTTTCACATTTTTGTGTGCCCCACACACAACAAATGGTGGGCTTCCACATCCGAATCCTTCCCTATGGTGTGGCATACCTAAGTTTTGGGCCAGCCTAATTTTTGAGTTCCAGGGTGAGCATGAGGCAGTGTACCTGATGGACAATGTGGATCTCATTCACATTAGTTGGCATGCCTGCATTTTTCCACATGAGAGCTATGCTAGAGCAGTCCTAATAAAATGAGATTGTCATCCAAACTCTTCAATTGCTGAGAGAGGGAGCGAGGGAGGGAGGGAGGGAGAGAGCCTAATTGGAACCTTGTCCCCTTGATGGATCATCTAATCTTCAGCACCTCATTTGATTCTCTTGCCGTCAATCCAAATGTTTGGATGCATGATGCCTTGCTCCAGATCATACATTCTGTCTAACACCATAAACACATTAACTATAATTAAACAAACCACGACTTCATCAAAACCAGAATGAACAAGAAAAACACTCGAAAAAGCAGTTGAGAAAACCAGCAATACCTGAAAAACCATATATGGGAGAGTTCAAGTGCATGTAGATATTCAAAATGCAAGACCCAATTGAGAATACCAGCAATACCCAATTTCCAAAAAGCCAGATATGAGAGTATCCAAGTGCATGTAGAAGTTCAAAATGAGACCCAATTGAGAAGACCAACAATACCAAATATTCAAAGAACAGATGAGAGAGTCCAAGTGCATGTACAAGTTGGAAGGTGCAACTTTACATGAAAGGTTGCAGGTCGTGCTCTCTGTCAGCTGCACACCATAAAATAGTGAAAGTTTGATCCTCTGTCTTGCATCCGTACTACATACTACATACTACAAAGCTTGAAATGTAAGCTTCTGAAAGTAGTTGTATTTTCATTGGAGTTGGGAACATCACTTATTACTCTCATTCCAAAGAAAAAAGGAGTGGGTCCTTGAGGGATTTCAGGCCAATCAGATTGATTGAAAGTCCCTACAAAATCCATGCTAAAATACTACCAATAAAGCAATAAAGCAAGTGAATAGGATAGCAAATAGGTAGTTTCTCATGGACCATAACAACAATGAGGTGGAGGTGTGAGTAGCCCACTGTGTTATGGCCTGAGACTGAATTATTCAGATGGGGACACATGCGAGCCAAAATTCAATGCACGGTGGGACTCACAAATTAAGGGTTGTGTATTAAGTAAGAAAACAAAAAATAAATAAATCAAGAAATGGAGTTGGATGTTTAAAAAACAATTAGTGCTGTTATTTAACTCTAGTCTCTTAGATAAGCAACAGAGAAGAAGCTGATGACAACATCCCATTTCTATGAGTTTTTCAGCCTCCATGCCCACCTTGGTTATAGGGCAGGAGAATAGTTAAACTCGTACAAAATTATGCAAATGATTACTCCTTTCTGCCTCCCACTGGTTAGATGAACCAAATAAAAAATAAAGAAAAAATTCCACATTTTTAACTACATTTTAATTGGTACTGGATTGCAAAATTGCATTCCACACCAAAACAGTGAGACATGTAAATTAATACATGATCCAATCGATTAATCAAAAGCCTACCATAAATCCAGTAAACAAATGTACAAGGCCATACCAAATTCAACAGTTCAAAAATGAAAAAAAAAAAAAAAACACTAATTTGATTTTCCAAGTGTAAGATTGGTGGAGATTAACTCAATGTTAAAAAATGACAAATATTATATGATTATATTTTACAATCGAGTTCCAATAAGTCAAAAGTTAGGATTGTTTCACCAATTTGATTTTGGGACTGTGAGTTGCCAATTAAAGAGACCACAACTTAGCCATATTGATCTCCAACATATATAGTACAGGCAGGGAAAACTTTCATGCAATTAGTTTTTGAAAAAGGATGTTAGTAACTAGCATTCTAGAACAAAAGAACATCCATTTCAGTTAGTTGGTGAAGCAGATGGGATCTTCAAATTTTAGTATGCATTTGAATGGGACAGGCCAAGCTCTGTCCAAACTGAGCCAAAAATAGTCCAGCCCAAGCCTAACTCTAAATGTATATGCAAAATTTTTGGCATCATGACCGAAAATGATATGAAAAAACAGAGGGACAGTGTGGATATAGAATAAATGCATCAAGGTGGGCCCCACAGTAAGGGCCACACTGTCTTGGGTGAGGCAGGTCTCACCTAATCCGCTCCCCCAACTTGAATGACAATTTTTGTTCTCACCCCAAACCTGCACCATTGCAGCATTTTCTACAAGCTGTTAGTTACTTTTAGTTTCTTATTCAGTTCACAGGTGGGCCACCTAAACATTGGATGTTGTTTTGGCCACAACACATTCACAGCTGTTGAAACTGATGAATGGCCCAGATCCTATACACCTACAGCATTGACACGCATTGAAATTCACATATAACATCTAACCAAAGGGCTGATTAAAAGCTAACCAAATAGACCCAAAGATTCCATTAAGTTCAGCTTGCTAGTGGACCCAAATGTCTGTCCAAATGAGAATGAAAATTCAAATACCAACCCTGTAAATCTTCTGCAATTTAAAGGAAAACCCAACTAAAATATATGAAAATTCGAATACCAACACGGAATCTTGTAATTTCATGAAGACATAAATAAGATCCCAGGAATCTAAATTTAAAGGAAAACCCAACTAAAATATATGAAAATTCAAATACCAATGTCGTAAATCTTCTGCAATTTCTATAACTCTCGCCTTTTAGCCAGAAAGGAAAACGACCCACCTCGTAAATCTTCTGCAATTTCTATAACTCTCGCCTTTTAGCTAGAAAGGAAAATGACCCAACAGAAGAGAGAGAGAGAGAGGAGATGAGACTCTCCCCCTTTTCTTCTTTTTCTTTTCCCTCCCTTCCTGTTTTCTTTCTTTCTTTCTTTCTTTTTATTATTATTATTATTATTATTATTATTATTTTATTTTTAATGGCTTGGAGTCCGAAGTATTTTTTAAGTAAATTTTTTTTTTTTTTAAGCGAGTGGTGACGTGGACCAATGAGGATTAGGCAACCAGGGAATCCCTGTTTACCAAATAACAGAGGATCCGGACTCTTCGGCAAATATATCAATTGCTCGGATCACTTGAACAAACCAAGGCCCCACTTGCACATGCCAAGGACCTGAGAATACCACTTGGGTCTGAGGGGCACACAATGTCTCTTTGATGCCACCGAGAAGGGCAGATCCTGTAGATGATCATGCATTGGGTCTTTTCCAAAAGATCACAAAGACATCGACCATAGCCTGAAATAGCCAGTCCCTTTAAAATTTCAAAATTACTGCAAACCAAGGTGATGTATTGTCCTGTGCCCAGTAAGTATTGCCCAATACGCACCTTATCCTCCAGGAATAATACAGCTGCATCGGTCATAAGGGGAGATCTGATTCCTTATTAGTGGTGAACAATTCAATTTGCAAAAACCCATCTGAAAACCATGCTGCAAAACTGCAAATCATTTTCTGATTGGTAAATTTCTGGCATTTTTGTTTACCCAAAACAAAGTGCTCATCTTCGTTGAGCATGAAGCAAGTAGCCAGGGATAATTTCAAAGGAAGAAAATGTTCTTTATTGATTCAAACGTTATACTTATGGGATAAGGATAGAGGAAGAGGAAAAAATCCGAACATTTCACATAGTACTTTTGATTGATTTACCTGTGTGATTTATTTCGTACCCTTCACTCGATGAGAAAATGGGTCAGATTCTACAGCAGCTATTTCATACGTGAGTACAGGTCAAACCAAAACAAAATATTTTTTCTTGGTATGTGTGATCTGTTGGACATAGATCCAATTTTTCAAATTTTTTTATTCATCCACAATTAGTTCTAAGAGGGCTATGAAGTTGAATTTTAAAATAACATTGGAGGTGATTTAGACATAGGGAATGTTATTAAGGTAATTTGAATTTATGAGCTTGCTTACAACCAGGGTTCAAAATTTCCCACACCCATGAGTTTTGCAGATTTTAAAATCTCTCTAGGGGCATTTTGGTGATCTTAATTTTTTTATGAGAAACGCACAACTGTTAAGTAGCTTGCACCCATGTAGTCTACACCCTCTCTCTCTCTCTCTCTACCTGTAGCCCGTGCATTTTCTATCTCCCACTTCTTCCAAAACACTTACTTATTTTCCATCTCCCACTTCTTGCAAACCACTTCCCTTGAATAGACCGCTGAATTATAACAGGGATGTCCAGAAATAACAAGGACCGAAACTGGAATAGGATAAGAAGAACAAGAACCTTTGAATTGGTGTATGTGGAGAAAATTGCAGTAGCAATAGATCATTATTACAAAAGAATGTGATGTGTGGATATATCTTCTACTTTTGGTATGAAGAACAGCAGGCAACACTGCCACTACAGTCTCATGAAGCACCATAAAATCGAGCTAGCCATGGACACCACTTGCAGATTCCCTCCGATGCTCCAGAAGATAAATCAGGTTTCTATTTTTGAAATCTAGCTGTTAAAGAGTTCAGGGATACATAGGATACAGCTCTACTTAATCGGACATGCAGATCCCAGGTGTCTTGAAACGATAGGACTAATGAATTTCAAAGCTGATTAAGAAAGATAATAAGCTTTAAAGGACCCAAAACTGCCATAAATATCACCAATAGTCCCCACAGGAGCAAGAACCATCTCTGAAATGATGGAACCGATTGATATCTCTAACAATAATCTCCCTCGAAACAATTTTGCATATGAACTTGAATGCAGTGTGGCAATCCCTGCATACTCGAAGGTTTTTCTTGACCCTAATAGGAGCTCCCGGCGGAGTACTGATCAGCCCAAAAGCTATGGCGAGCTTCTCGCTATGGTGGTAAAGAAGCACCTCCTTCTCACTCTGGTCCACATCATGAAGATCAATCTCCACCATGGGTACATATCCGGCTTTACTCATTAGATCACTCAGTTCATCAAGCTTTGCATAGATCTCTTCGGTCCTCGAATGGTTTCTATCCCCTACAATAAAGGTATGGACTTTGTCTTTCACTTCAATCCAACTCATCCCAGGCTCTTTCTTCACCTTGCTGTCCTTCATCAGTCTTCTAACTTCAGCAACATTTTCCCACATTCCCGCTGAAGCATACATGTTTGCAAGAAGCACATGGGTTCCTGACTTCTCTGGTTCGAGCATGAAAAGCATCTCAGCTGCACGTCTGCCTAATTCAAAATTCTTGTGGTTTCTGGAAGCTCCAAGAAGTGCGCCCCATACTGAAGCATTTGCATCAAATGGCAACTTGTTTACGAGCTCCACCGCCTCATTCAGTCTCCCCGCACGTCCAAGAAGATCGATCATGCATGCGTAATGCTCTTCCATTGGTTCAATCCCAAATCGCTCTTCCATCGATTCAAAATACTGTTTGGCCTCTGTCACTAGACCTGCATGGTTACACGCACAAAGAACGCTGACTAAAGTGATATGATTTGGAATCACACCTTCTCTAAGCATCTGATCAAACAAATCAAGAGCCTCCTTTCCATGCCCATGCTGAGCAAGCCCACCGATCATTGTGGACCATGAGACGATCCCCCTCTCCGGTATCTCGGAAAAGGCACGGCCCGCATCCTCTATGCTTCCACACTTGGCATACATGTCAACGAGTGCATTTCCAGCAAACACATCCAACTCGAACCCCGACTTCAAGACATGAACATGAATTTGTTTCCCTTGTTCATACGCTGATAAATTCGTACAAGCATTGAGAAGGCTGCTACACACAAACCGATCAGGCCTCAGCTCCTTATCCAGCATTTCACAGAAAAGCTTCACAGCTTCCTCCCCTTGCCCACATTGGGAATAAGCTGTGATCATAGACGTAAAGGACACAACATCTCCAAAAGGGCATTCCTCAAAAATTCTCTTAGCATCTTCTATCAGGCTACATTTCCCATAAGCATCAATGAGACTGTTTATTACATAAATATCAGACCGAAAGCCTGATTTCACACCAAGCACATGGATTTGCTTACTAACATCAACTGACTGCAAGCTCGCAGTGGATTTAAGGATAGTAGATAGAGTGGAGGGGTTAAAGCTAAATCCTTCTTTCCGCATTTCAGAAAAGAGACAAATAGCTTCTTTGTCACCCCCATTTTGAGTGTACCCAGAGATCATAGCATTCCATGAAATCAGATCCTTCTCAGGCATGGAATCAAAAATCTTTCTTGCATCCTCTATAAGTTTGCACTTTGAATACATGTCAACAAGCCCAACACCCACAACAAAGTCAGAATCAAAACCCATCTTGATTAGATTGGAGTTTATCTGCCTACCCAACTCTTTCATCCCCAATCCCGCACAAGCTTTAAGAGCACTAGATAGAGTGAACATGTTTGGAACCGCCCCTGATCCTTTCATCTCACCCATCAGTTCCAGTGCCCAATCATGATGTCCATGAAGAACACAACCAGCAATAACAGCATTCCACGAAACGATATCGGGTCGATTGATTTTCTCAAAAACCATCATAGCATCCTCAAGATCTCCTACTTTCCCATACATGTCAACAAGTGCATTGGCCGCGAATGGGTCCAAAGCATGTCCAAGCCGTATCAGGTATCCGTGAACTCTCCTTCCATGGTGTAAATCCTCTGATCCTGTGCATGCATTCAAGACACTCGACAGACTAAACTCGTCGGGTTTAATTCCACTCACAACCATTTCCTGGAAAAGTGCCACAGCTTCTCCACTACGTTCATTCTGCACATAACTAGAAAACAACGTGTTCCAAGATACAACATTTCGTTCGGGAATTTCATTGAACAGTCTCCGCGAATCCGATATCTGCCCACATTTGGCATACATTGCAACCAAAGTATTTGCAACATAGACATCGGATTCAAACCCAGTTACAACAATAATGCCATGGACCTGCTGCCCCAGCTTCAAATCCGATGTAATTGAGCATGCTTTAAGCACGCTCGGGAAAGCAAACTCATTACACTTGACAGCCGACAAATGCATCTGACGGAAGGCCGAAATTGCTTCATCCCCAAGCCCATTCTGGGCGTACCCAGATATAAGAGCAGACCAAGCGACGAGATCTGGGTGGGGAATTTCGTCGAACATCTGGTGGGCGTATCCAAAGACCCGGCATTTGGAATAAAGGTTGATCAGATGGTTGCGGAGTGGGGTGTTTTGGGAAAATCCGGATTTGATGATATGGGCGTGGATTTGCATGCCTAGGTGGATGGATTTGGAGGCGCCGCATTCTGATAGGATCTTGGAGTATGCGCTGGGATTCGGGGAGAAGTTGGTGGTATTGATCAAGGTTAAGATTGCGCTAGTTTTCCCGCCGCTGGGATTTGAGGCTGTTTGGATGGAGTTGGTGGTGTTGAGTAGGGAATGGAGAGGCTGTTGGGTAGTTGGTTGCACGATGCGGAGTCGCCAAAGCTTCATCCCCCATGAGGTTGACGATATGCTTTTTTTGGATTTTGCTTTGTACTTCTCGGACGGGCGCGGATTGGCTACTGACAGATTGAGTAGCGAGACCGCTACTGAAGTGACGTCACCAAGTTATGTGGGCCCCACCATGATGTATGTTTTGTATCTACGCCGTCCATCCATCTGGAGAGATCATTTTAGTGTAAGATCCAAAAAATGAATCATATACAAAACTCCAGTGGACCCTACCAAAGAAAACAGTGGGGAGAGTGACACCACCATTAAAAACTTTTAAAGGCCACAAAAGTTTTCGATTAAGCTGATATTTGTGTTTTCCCTTCTTGAGTGTCTTTGTTAACTTTTGAACGGGTTGAATTTCAAAAAAACATCATGGTGGGCCTTAGGAAGGTCTCAACGGTGGGCATCAATCTTTCCACTGTTTTCTGTGGTGGAGTCCACTAAAGATTTGGATATGTCTCATTCTTTGGGTCATGCCTTAAAATAATATCTCCAAGTGATTGGACGCTGTGGATACAACACATACATTATAGTGGGGTCCACAGAACTTGGTGACGTCACTTTAGTAGCGAGTCTCGATACTACTCAACCTGTCGGTATCTAATCCGCGTCCTTCTCGGACAACCAATGTGAAATCACAGCTCTCCAGAGGTGGGCCCATCGATCAGTGTAAAATGGGTCATGCACGGACAACACGGTCCTTCGCTTGCGAGAACGATCCTTCCTGGCCTTTTGAAACGACCCTCACTTGCGTACCTCGCGCACCAGGAGCCACAAGGGTGGAATTTTCATAGATCCACCCCGTCCATCAGGTGCACTGCCTCATTTTTACCCATGGAACCCAAAAATCATGACCATCGAGAATTAAACGAGGCCACAACCTTGGAAAAGTTGGGATGAGAGCCCATCATTAATTTTATCTAGGGCCCACCTTGGTGTTTTTGATGCCATCCATTCCATTAATCTAATCTGATCCTTCACGGTGAAAGAATTACCTAAAAAACAGTATTCTCAGACCTAGGTGGGCCAAGAAACGTTATGGTGGGCCCTATGAGTGTTTTAACGGTGAAAGTCATTATCCCGCTGTGGTCCATTTGAAGCTTGGATATGATTCATTTTTGGGCTCATACTCTAAAGTGATCTCAAAAAATGGATGAACGGTGTGGATATAATAAATGCATCATTTTGATGCCCATGTAACTTTGATCTCCTTTAAACCGTTCGTATAACTCGGAGGCCCGTCTGCGCACGACAGGTACCCACACACCAGCTAGATCGCTGGTGGCTGGTACAACAGCCAATGCGCTTCCATCTGAAACACACTATCTCGGGACGCGGATTGCGTCCTACCCCACCCGGACGGTAATCCGTCCGGGCAGGGCTCTGTGGAGCCCATCGTGATGTAACTATTTCATCCTGCCGTCCAACGAATTTTTCAGAAAATTTTAGTACATGAACCAAAAAATGAGGCAGGTCCAAGGGTTGAGTGGACCACAAAATGGGGATTGAACGTCCACCATTAAAAGCTTCTTGGGAGCCAGAGAAGTTTCGGATGAAGCTGATATTTGTGTTTTCACTTCATCCACGTCTTCGTGACCTTATGAATAGGTTTTATGGTAAAAAAACATCACGTGGGCCCTTAGAAAGGTTTCAACGGTGGGTGTCATATCAGTGCAGGTTCCTTTGGTGTGGTCCACTCAAGCCTTGGACGTGCCTCATTTTTGGATCATATATTAAAATTTTTTGAAAAAATGGTTGGACGGAGGGATAAAACAGTTACATCACGGTAGGCTCCACAGGGGTAGGACGCAATCCGCGTCCACTATCTCGAGCTTTCTATCTGTAAAATCGGACCCCATGGTTCAGATCCAAGCGGTGGATATAATAGGTGGTCTGGTCCCTCGAGATGGAAAAGATCCTAACCCTTCAATACACGTTCCAACAACTAGATAGTGAAAAAAAAAAAATACAGCATGCCAACAACGGTCCACATTCAACCAAAGAATGAGATATATATTTTACAGCTGGCATCTTCCCACCATCGGGATTTTTTGCACGGGCCATCCATGCCGATGCCCACCGTATCGTCGGTGTCGATCAATGGCTGATGGTTCCCAATCGCACACATGAAAAGCGGGAAAAAATGCAAGAACCCTTGGCAAAGCGAGCGCGGCAGGAATGGATATGACTCGTATGTTAGTTTTGAACCATTTTCTAAATGGTGGTGGCTCTTCAAAGGCATTCATTACATAGTTATAATGCAATCTAGACCATCCAAATCGCTCAACAAACCAACGGAACATAACCGAGAACTCCACAGAAAAGATGATCCCAACCATCTCACTGCTTTGCACTTAACCATCCATTTGATAGAGACTGATTAGATTGCTAGGGATTGCTTGGTCAGCGTGATTTTAGAGATATACTCCATCCACATATGGGCTCACAGTTTGGATGGTAGGGATAGCTCTGCATCAGCAAGACATTCGAGCAGGATGGATCACCACAATTCATTAAATCGCGCGAAACTGACAAATGAGTTGACGGATTGCGTCCTACCCCTGCCCGGACGGTAATCCGTCCGAGCAGGGATCTGTGGGGCCCACTGTGATGTAAGTGTTTTATCCACGCCGTTAATCGTTTTTATCAGATCATTGTAAGTTATATACCATTAAACGAGGCAGGTTCATGGATTAAGTGGACCACAAGGTGGGGATTAAACGTTCACCATTAAAAACTTCTTGCGAGCTGGAGAACTTTTGGATCAAGCTGATATTTGTGTTTTCACTTCATCCACGTCTACATGACCTTATTAATAGGTTGGATGGTAAAAAAACATCACGGTGGCCCTTAGAAAGGTTTCAACGGTGGATGTCATTATAACTGCAGCTTCCTTTGGTGTGGTCCACTGGAGCTGCTGACCTGCTTCATGCTTTAATGTTGTATATCAAAATTATCTGATAAAAGCGATGAACGGCGTGGATAACATACTTACATTACGGTAGGCCCCACAGAGCCCTGGTAGGACGCAAGCCGCGTCCTTTTAAAATGCATCCGGAGCAGCCCTACAGGCTACAGCCCAGCATTTTGGCGGGAAACCGTTGTTCCCCGCGCTTTCCGTCCCGCCAAAAGACAGTCCTCTTCTCATCACCAGCAGCAACCTAAATTTCGAAGCTCTCTCTTCATCCCTCCCTCAAAAAATCCCCGAACAACAGAGATAATGGACGCTTTCGGCGGTTTCTTCGTCGACGAGAAAGCCGTTCGGGTCGAAAACATCTTCTTAGAATTCCTCAAGAGGTCTCTCCCTCTCTCTCTCTCTCTCTCTCTCTCTCTCTCTCTCTCTCCCACTTTGTATATATATGGCTTTAATCGCCCGTTCTCCTTTTTTTTTTTTTTTTTTTTTTTTTTTTTTTCAGTTTCAAGGCCGATCCGAACTCCGTCGAGCCCTTCTACGAATCCGAGATCGAGGCCATGAAATCGAAGGAATCAACGACAATGTTCATTGATTTCTCTCACGTCATGCGCTTCAATGACCTCCTCCAAAAAGCCATCTCCGAGGAGTATTTGAGGTGACTGAAACACCCTTCTCTCATTTCGATTCCTTGCTTCCGTTTTTCCTAAAAGGAAAAAAATTTACGATTTTTTGTCTTCATATAGATTCGAGCCGTATTTGAGGAACGCTTGCAAGCGGTTTGTAATGGAGCAGAAACCGACATTCATAGCGGACGATAACCCTAACAAGGACATCAATGTCGCCTTCTACAACATTCCTCTCTTGAAGAGGTGAATATGATCCTAATTTTGGGGCTTTTTGTGTTTGATTCCATGTTTAAAAAAATAAAATAATAATAAATTAATTTGGGCTTTTATTTTTATTTTTGCAGATTGAGGGAACTGACTACAGCTGAAATTGGGAAATTGGTTTCCGTAACTGGGGTTGTGACACGGACGAGTGAGGTCCGGCCAGAGCTTCTACAAGGGACCTTCAAGTGCTTGGAATGCGGTTCCGTCATCAGGAATGTCGAACAGCAGTTCAAATACACCGAGGTGCGTTCAACTCCATTCCTCAAAAATTGCAATTTACTGATTTCCACCCTTTGATATGTTGGGATGTTTTATTGTGCTGATGTAGTCATTGGACGTTTCTGATAATTCAATCACTGTGATTTTCATCAATTGAACATGGAACATTGCTCAATTTTTCCAGGCCACTAATCTGATGGTCACCACAGCCCGGGCGACACTGTAGATAGACTAGAGCTGTGGGCTAGTCATGTTCAAAATCACTAAGTACTAAATCTAGAAGTATTTGGACAAGCTCATCACTTGTGTTTGAAAATTGAAAATCGGTGCTCCTCTCTTGGTAATTAGGAGCCTAGGTGGGGTCATTACTCATTAGAGAAGATAGAGGACTTGCTGGTAAGTTCTCCCCTCCTGCTAGGGGGCAGGCGAACATTGTTGAGGCCATTGCTATTCCTGAATGGTCAAGGATTTTTGTGAGTGAGCCATCAGGGCCTCTTCTTCTCAAGTCAGTACCATGGGAGATACCCCTCATCTTTTACTAGATTGGTGCATTAGTCTCTAGGTTAAACATGTCGTCTGTCTAGGTGTGTTGAGAGGCTAATCATGTGGCAGGCATTCTCGCTGGGGAGGGTGTGGATGCATGCCTTTTTTGTATCGGGGATTCTTCCCTACTGGATGTAGTTCCCATTCTCTTTTCTGCAAAGTTGTTGCTTTAAAAATTTCAAATGAAAAAAATTGATAATTAATAATGACTTTAAATTTAAAATATATTAACATGGAAACATTTGGTAATTGGACTTGCCAGGTTTATTACTCAACTTGAAAAACTTGACAATGCTCTACGGAAATGAATTTCTCATTTATTCACTCAAAGTCTAATCGAGTTGATTCCACTTGGTCTGGTTTTGATTTGAAAACAAGTTTTTGGACTACAATTGATAATATGGGTCCCTATACGGATGGCCATGCGCCAACTCCTCAGATTGGAAGAACCTTAATCTTGCATAGTTAGCTGACAACATAGACCATCAGAAGAGAAATACAGCAACAGTTCACAATCAACCAAGAAAAAGGTCAAATACTATATAGTTAGGAACTTCCAATCTGGGGGATTTCTGGTGCACGGGTCATCAACGGTGAGACCCATTGCACCAATAGTTCGGATCACTGAACCATGGGACCCACTTTATAAACTGAAAACCTGAATGATACCGTACTAACTTTTGGCCTGAACATTTTATGATTTTATAACTGTTTTCCGATAGCTGTTCTTTTTTCGGTAATTAACGATGTTGATTTTTGATGCAGCCTATAATTTGTGTCAATGCAACATGTCAGAAGCGGAATGGTTGGGCATTGCTTCGGCAAGAAAGTAAGTTTGCCGATTGGCAAAGGGTTCGGATGCAAGAGACCTCAAGTGAGATACCAGCTGGCTCCCTTCCACGGTCCTTGGATGTCATCCTCCGCCATGAGATTGTTGAGCAGGCTAGAGCAGGAGATACGTAAGAGAAATACTAAATTAATTGGAATTCCATATTTTCCTGAAATTTTGTTCTCATTTCAATGCCTTTGACGTCCTTTGTGGAGCATTTTCTGGGTACTCTGTTGCCCGTGACAGTTATTTAATTTGGTTTGATGGTCTTTTTTTTTTTTTTTTCCTGGCTTTTGTAGGGTCATCTTCACAGGAACAGTTGTCGTCATACCAGACATAATGGCATTGGCTTCACCTGGTGAGAGGGCCGAATGCCGACGAGAAGCATCTCAGAGACAGAATGCTTCCGGTGGGCAGGAAGGTGTTAAGGGTCTTCGGGCATTGGGTGTGAGAGACCTATCATATCGTCTTGCATTCATTGCAAATTCAGTGCAGGTCAGTGCCAATTGCACTTGTGTTTCCAGAGGCACCAATGGCAATATTTCTTATTTGTCATCTACAGATTGTTTATTTGATGAAGTCTATGTCCAGGTGTCCAATGGTAGAAGGGACAGTGATGTTAGGAGCAGGAAGAAGGATGCTGATGAAGATGACAGCCAGCAGTTCACGGTGAGTTCTTTGACTGTAGGCTCTGCTTTTTTTTAAAAATTATTATTATTATAGTATGTGATTCTTCTCTACTGATTGACATGCTAAAGAAATGGGAGCCATGCTTTCAAGTTACATGATTCACTGTCTTTATTAACGGATGACATTTGGTCAGAAAATCACCCGAGGGTTGAAACTAGACGACTATCCTTGAAAATCAATAGGCGACTCTCGATGCCCTTGGTGAATGCCTTGTAATAAATAAACAAGCTTACATAGCATCACACCACTTTTGAGTTATTTAGTGAAGCCTCAAAGTTCAATAACCCAACTCATTGTTGAGGTAAGAATAGTAGGGAGCCCACTGATACAATGTTAAAGAATGCCTTTCACATGACAGCATGATCATCCACAAACACACTTTAATTATTGCTCATTGCCTAAAAGTGGACTGGTTTACGCTTCAATGGAATAAGCATATCAACAACCAAAAGGTGGACGCTTCATTCTTATATGTGACCTGATAAACATGTCAACCACCATTAGAACAAGCTTTCTATTCACGATAATGCCTCGTGTTGATGTTTGTTAATACATTAAAACATATCCATGATTTTGCAACAAGGCGCAGTTTACTAGTTTCACAGGAGTCACTAAATAAGAACTAGTCTGTACTGGGTTGGTGCACGGGTTGCAGTAGTCTTTCAGAAATTGATTATCTTTGCCTTGCAAATTTCCCTTTTTTATTTGTGCGGCAGGCAGAAGAGGTGGATGAAGTACAGAGGATGAAGCATACCACTGATCTTTTCAATAAGCTTGTTGACAGCATTGCCCCACTGTTTTTGGTCACAAAGATATCAAGCGAGCAATCCTGCTTATGCTATTGGGTGGAGTGCATAAGTTCACTCATGAAGGCATCAATCTAAGAGGGGACATAAATGTCTGCATTGTCGGTGATCCTAGCTGTGCAAAGTCTCAGTTCCTCAAGTATGTCTGTCAATCTAATGTTCTTTCAGTTTTCCAAACCATGTAGTATGTGCTTGTTTCAATATAATCTCATCTGAGTGGAGATGCTTCAATTACAGCATCTGTATTGAGATCATGGGAAATTCCTTAGTCTGATTTGCCTGTTTGCTGCTGAATACGAGGTTTAGTTGGTATGGCTCTTTTATTACTATAATTTATTATCAAGTAATGGACTATCCATTATGCAGGTATACCACAAACCTAGTTCCACGGTCTGTTTATACATCTGGAAAATCCTCCTCTGCAGCAGGGTTGACAGCAACTGTGGCCAAGGAGCCAGAAACTGGGGAGTTCTGTATTGAGGTAATGGTGTTTACTGGTTGCAATTCCTTCCATCTCAATTCTTTTAGAAAATAAATTTAACCCCGGTGAGGAGCCTCGAACACGAGACCTCCCCCGTGGGCCTCAAATCACATGGGTCACTCACCCCGAGTGTGTTCCCGTATCTCACGGGCTACCCCCCTCGAGCCCGATGTGAAAATGCCCCTGCATTAATCACCCCCGGTGAGGAATCTCGAACACGAGACCTCCCGCTCTGATACCAATTTGATGCAGGACAATTAACCCCTTGCTCTAAAAGCTTGAATTGTTAGAGTATGATGAATTAATCCTTTTATCTCATAGCCCAGACCCCACATCGCATGGGTTAGGACCTCAGCCGAACCCCCCTCGTGGGCCCCAAATCACATGGGTACTACCTCACACGGGCCGCCCACCTTGAGTGGGTCTCCGCATCCCACAGGCTACCCCACTCGAGCCCAGTGTGAAATGTGCATTAATCACCCCCGGTGAGGAGTCTCGAATACGAGACCTCCCCCATGGGCCCCAAATCACATGGGTCACCCACCCCGAGTGTGTCCCCGCATCACACGGGCTACCCCACTCGAGCCCGGTGTGAAAATGCCCCTGCATTACTAACTCATGAACAAGCTATGGAAAATCTTCCAATTTGTATTTGGTTGCCTAGGAATGGAGTATGGCTTTCATTTGAATCTTACTTGATTTAGTACCTAGGTTCTACTTGGCTTGTTGATTTTGTGGAATAAGTTATTTTCATCTGACATAAAATTGGACATATTTGTGACGTGGAGATCTCAATTATCTAGTTTTAGATAATTGGCTGATTGCCAACCTAAGTGAACTTCTTTTCAACTAATTGCAGGCTGGTGCACTAATGCTGGCTGATAATGGTGTATGTTGCATTGATGAATTTGATAAAATGGACATCAGAGACCAGGTACTTTTTCTCTTACCAGCATTTGCATCTCCAGCAAGTTTCAGTTTGGAGTTCTGACTTTTTGTGATTAAAGGTTGCCATTCACGAGGCCATGGAACAGCAGACCATAAGCATCACAAAAGCAGGCATACAGGCTACACTAAATGCTAGAACATCCATTTTAGCAGCTGCTAACCCCACTGGCGGGCGATACGACAAATCGAAACCACTCAAGGTGAAAAATCTCAGCACAAAAAATCACCCATCTGCCTGTAGTCTTATGTGATTTAGAAAATGGAAGTTGATCCTTGCTTTTTGTTTTTCAGTACAACGTGGCCCTCCCTCCTGCTATTCTTTCAAGATTTGATCTGGTGTATGTTATGATTGATGAGCCGGATGATAAAATAGATTACGACATTGCACACCACATTGTGAGAGTTCATCAGAAGCGTGAAGAGGCACTTGCTCCGGCATTCACCACTGCACAACTGAAGCGTTACATTGCATATGCTAAGACTCTGAAACCCAAGGTTTGTTTAGTTTCCTTTCAAATATGCTTTGTTTTCCTGAGACAAGATTGATTCTATTGTTCCATCCACCTGCTAACAGATATCTAATTCATGCAGCTAAGCTCGGAAGCTAGAAAAGTGCTGGTAGATAAATATGTAGCTCTTCGCAGAGGAGATACAGCTCCTGGAAGTAGAGTTGCTTATCGAATGACAGTTAGACAACTGGAGGCATTGATCAGGTTGTCTGAAGCCATCGCCCGAAGTTGCTTGGAGCCCCTGGTATGCTAAAAGCAAGGAAGTCCAAAAAATCATGCTGCTTTTCCTTGATGTTTTTGTCCATGCATGGATATGACAAACACAAAAGGGGGTATAGAAGGAGATGCATGTACTCTAGTACTTATGTTATGTATGCGGATTAGATTCCTTTCAGCTCAAATTCCATTCCTCCTCTCCTTTGAATCCAATATTTGGGCTGTTAATTAGAACTGGATTGTTATTGGTCTCTGAAAATTTGAACCCCTCATGTTGTTGCAATCATGTTATTCATTAGCTTCCTGGGTGTTTATAGGTGCAGGAAAAACATGTACTTGTGGCAGTGAGACTGCTACAAACATCCATAATCAGGCAAGAAGATTTCAGCACATACACAATCAGCTTTGTGTTCATCTTATGTCCATAGAATTCATGGGTGTTTTTTTTAAATCTACTTGTAGTGTTGAATCAAGCGAGATTGATCTGTCTGATTTTCAAGAAGAAGATGGTGGTGAAGGAAATAGAGGCGCTGATCAACATGATGCTCCTCCACCAAGTACAGCTGATCCAGGGCCAGCTTCAGAGAATGGAGGTGAGCTGAAAGTCTAATGTCTTCATTAGGGGGGCATTTGGATTGTAAGCTACTTGTGCCTTAAGTAGCTTGTCTTGGTTTCTATTTATTCAACAGATAAGTATGTTCGGTAAACAACATACTTATCAACCAAAAAGTTAAAAAGTATGTTTGGTTTCTAACATCATGTAAGTACTCATTCCTCAAGTTTGTTTGGTCCACCCTTAATTTCCACCATCCATCATGTGGCCCAACTTTTGATGTGGACCATTCATTATGTTGGGCCCACCTTGGCCCTATCTTCAATGCGAACCGTCCTTTGTGTGGGGCCTACCTTCAACATGGACCATCCACCTTGTGAGGCCCACCTTTGATGTGGGCTATCCATCATTTGGGGCCCATCTTGGATGTGGGTTGTCCATCATGCAAGCCCACCTTTATTGTGGACCGTCCATCATGCAGGACCCAATTTTGAAGTGGGTCGTTCATCAAGCGAGACTGACCGTCCTCATTTTGGGCACCTCGATATGGGTAATCTATCATGTGGGGCCTACCTTTAATATCCACCGCCCATCATATAGAGCCCACCTTTGATGTGGACCGTCCATGTGGGTGTCACCTTGGATGTGGGTCATTCATCATCCACACTTTTGATGTGGGTCATCCATCATGTGGGCCCACCATCAAAATAAATTGTTCATCATATGGGGCCCACCTTTGATATGGACCATCCATCATGTGGGCTCCACCTTTGATGTGGGCCATCCATCATCCGGGGCCTGCTTGGATGTGGACCATTCATTATTAGGGGCTGACCTTTGATTTGGACCGTCCATTATGTAGGACCCATCTTGATGTTGGTCATCCATCATGTAGGGCCCACCTTGATATGGGTTGCCCGTCATGGGGGGCCACCTTCAATATCCACCACTCATGTAGAGCACACCTTTGACATGGGCCGTCCATCATGTGGGCCCCACCTTTAATGTGGGTCATAAATCATGCGGAGCTTGCTTTGGATGTGGACTATTCATTATGTCCACTCATTATTAGGGGCCTACCTTTGATGTGGAAAATCCATTATGTGGGCACACCTTGATGTGAATCATCCATAATGTGGCCTCCACCTTTGATGTGGACCATCCATTGTGTGGGCCCCACCTTTGATATGGACCATCCACTATGTGTGGCCTGCCTTTATGTGGACCACTCATCATGTGGAGCCTCCTTTGATATGGACCATCCATCACATGGAGAGAAGTAGAAAAGCTAAGAAGTTAAAAAAAAAACTTGTGGAGACAAGTAACTTTCATGCCGGAAGTTACTTTTAAATGGTGCTTACCAAACCAACTTAAAAAAGTTACTTATTAGGTGGTATCTAAATGGGCCCTTAAATGTATCCAGCTCCAGCTTTCTCACTGGAACTAATATTATCTTTCTGATATTGTAGGAAATGGAGAAGGGCCTGGGAGTCAACAGAAGAAGAAACTGGTAATAACCGAAGAGCATTTTCAGAGAGTTACTCAAGCTCTGGTGATGCGGCTTCGTCAGCATGAGGAATCTGTAATGCAAGATGGTATACGACATGCACCCTTGCCATCTCCGTTTTCTTTCTTATTGCCATCTTTGTTTAGCTGTCATGATGACCTCTAGTTCATGAAATGCAAAACTATTGTCAACCTAGAAAGTTCCGAGTCAGATGAAACTGGCTCTGGGGCAACTGATTGGCTACTTCAACGCTTACAAAAATAAGCGCAGCAGTTGATCTTTATTAATTCACATGCATGTACACAGAGCATCTGCAGCCTCACTAATTGGCCCACAGACTAGGGCGGAAAGTCGGGCGGGTTCAACCTGACCTACCCGTGACCGACCCGACATTCGGTTGGGCTAGGGCACGATGCATCGGGTTTGGTCTCGGGCTTGGGCTATATAAACACCAACCCGATAAAACTTGGGTCAGGCTCGGGTTGAAGTCTTGGGTTGCCTGACCCAACCCGAACCTGATCGATATATAAGTTACTTATAAATTATATTTGAGTGTGGATCGTCTGTGTTGAAGGCACAGGAAATTCCAGTGCTGTCGGATTTCATTAGTCTACGTCATTTTTTATGACTCATGCTAATAAGATATGCCAGATTTCTCTCCCTAATATTTTAGCTTGTTTATTTAGAAAAAAAGTGAAGTTCTTTACGATTAATAACTACATATATAATTAATAAAATCATACGTAAAAAAAATAAGACGTATATTGAATATATAATAGACTAATATGATAACGAAAATATTATCATGTATCCACCCGACCAACCCGACCGAGCCCGCTTGGGTTGGGCTTGGGTTGAGAACTCCCAACCTGAGGTTGGGTTAGGGTTGAGGTATAGGAACCTTGGGTCGGGCTAGGGTTGAGCACCAACCCGACCCAACCCAACCCACCCGACTTTCATCCCTACCACAGACAGGCACCATATACCTAAAGTTTATCAAGGAATGATCGCCCACACCCACTGCATGTAACATTCACATGCAACCCGGATGGCATTCCAACATGTACAGGTGGGACATTCAACCTATGCATAAGATGGGTGGCCCCACCATGAAGATCACCTAGTACAAATATCAGGCTGAGAGCTGGTACAAAAACAGTAGACATTTTGAATCAGACCTGGCAATGGTCTTAGTTCAACATACAGGTCTGGCCTGCCCTATGAGTAGAGCAGCCTATTTTGCACCAGGTAATCTTCATAGTCTGGACCACCTCATGCACGGCTCGGATGTCCCATATGTAACTTGTCGGCATGACAACCCATTGCATCAATGATTGTTGGTGACCATGCCTCAAGTTTGTTTCACCAAGCATAGAATTACAGTAAAACATCATATGTGCATACATATAAATCCAAAGTATTACCAGGTGATGGAAATTTGAGGACTCAAATCTGCCCAAGAGTGGACAGAAGGGAAGAGGTGAACGAGCTCCACGCCAAATGGCATATTCATTTATTATAAAAAGAGAAGCATGTGAACGCTCATTGCAGACTGTTTATAACCCAATTTTAACTTAACAACAATCTCGATCCTTCAATCTAAATCTTAACGATCCTAGTTCTAATGAAGAGTTGGTAAAATTAACAAATGACCCTAGTTCTAATGAAGAGTTGGTAAAATTCTGCTAAGCTCCCATCATGGTCATGTTCAATGTTTGGAAATGAGTAGTAATTCGTTTTATTCTCTGCCGTGATGATCTTGGGCTTGTTGGAGTGTAGTCAATAAGCTATCAAATACCAGTTTTGTGAATCCGTGGCTTGTCTATTTTTACAGGAAGTGGGTTGGCTGGTATGAAGCAGAAGGATTTGATTGTTTGGTACGTGGAACAGCAGAACACCCAAGGAGCCTACAGTTCCTCAGAGGAGGTGGTGGAAGAGGTCAAATGCATCAGGGCCATCATAGAGGTAAAAAACCAACTGAAGATCGCAAGAAATCAAAAGCATCAATTCTCTACCATAACTGAAAAAAACTAACTAATCTTACATTCGCCTCGCAATGCAGAGATTGATACAAAAGGAAGGACATTTGATTGTTATAGACGATGGAAGGAGTTCAGCACCAGCACCAGCAGCTGAGGGTGAAGAAGCAAGGGAGCCGTCTTCGTCTAGTGAGAGAAGGATTTTAGCTGTGGCTCCGAATTATGTTATTGATTGAAGTAAACATGATTAATCTCGTCGGCTTATTTAACAACAAGAAATCGTGCTGCAATTTTAAGCCCTACTGCTCATGATCTCTACTGGCTGCTTGCTGAAAAACCTTGGTCCATTTTTTAAGAAAATCCGAAGAAGCAAATCCTATTGTAGCAGTTGTCAGGAGGTTGTCTTTCTTGTAATGGATGTCTTGGTTTGTCTCAAAGCAGATTTGAGTTCTTGAGTATGGAATGTTTTGGATCATTAGAATGCATGTCCTTCCTGCTGAATTGAGGCGGTTCCGTTGATGGAATTGAGTTCATTTTCCTTTGATGGTAACTGTTAATTTGCAGATGCTTCCGAGCATCTTGTGGGCCAGGATGTGAATGGGGTATTATCTAAACCATGCTGCTGATGAACCCCAACTGGCTGATCAGGGGATTTGGCTCATTGACTATAGTTTTTGGACCGTTGCCTATATATATATATATATATATATATATATATATATATATATATATATATATAGGAATGCTCACCTTCTTCGGCGCACCTTTGCACACGATCAACGTGATGCAGCACCCCTTGAATCCTCAGAAGCCCAACTTTTAGCCCCATACAAAACTCTTGTAGGCCATTGCAAAAGGAAACAATTTCCTCCTTGATTTGCATTTCCTCCCAGCCCAGCCAGCAATTAGTAATGAAGTAACAAGTTAAGAGAAAAAATTACATTGTACGGACTTATATCTGTGCTATGAACACACATAGCTATGCTATAATCAAACTTATTCACTCATCAATCATTATATATATATATATATATATATATATATATATATATATATATATATATATAAAACGTAATACCTTTGAACACTTTATATTAGAAAAAAATTACAATCAAACAACAAATATACTATAATTACAAAATCATCCATCTAATTGCACTTATATTCTAAAATTGCTGTAACTCTTTCTTTTATATACATGGTCAAAGAGTTAACAAGGTAAATGCCTTAAAATATAAAAAACGCTTACCTACTTTTGCAGTAATAGAGAGGGCATTGCTTTACTAACATGGACAAAACTACTTAATGTGGAAGTGATCCACCCCATCCATTAGGTTCCCTGCCATCGGTTTGTTACAGGGCTAAAAAATCAAGCGGATTCAACACTAATGCAAGCCACACCAAGGAAAACAGTTAGAATGGGAAGTCCCACCATTAAAATCGTCCAATTTTTGTGTGGGGTTTTCCATGGTGCGTATATACCATCCAATCCACTCATCTGAAGTACTGCACTAGGATAAATGGAATCCCTGAAATTTACGACATCATAAGACTCATGTGAATCACATATGCACCTTTATCTATATCTACACACATTTATTAATCTTCTTAGCGGATTGCGTCCTACTCCGCCGGGACAGTAATCCGTCCAGGCAGGGGCTCTATGTGGCCCACCATGATGTATGGGTTTTATCCACGCCGATGAACAAATGAAAAAAACACAAATATCAGCTTGATCCAAAACATCAGGCCAATCCAGCACTTAAAGTGGGCCACCCCATAAAATTACACCTAAAAACCTCTAAATTCACAACGGGATACTGTGATTTTTTAATAATTCTTTCATCTGATGAGGCAGTAGGCACAGACGAATTAATCCATGCAATGTGCAGATTATACATCGATATCTACATCGTGTATAGAGGGTACTTTGCGTATATAGTCAATTAGAAGATTAAGAAGTGTCTTAATGTAATTATCATTTAATATAAGTGTACTAAAATTTTCCACTAGATCACTTTAATTTTCCCATATGTCACTGCCCCAATGGGGCCCACACGGAGTGGTCTAATGATAGGGGCCGTCCATTTTATGGGCACTATGCTATATAGACACCATAAGAAAGTTATGCTGAATGGACGACAGTGACCATCATCGTCTACATATGCATTTAATATAATTTAAAACATGAAAGAAATTTTTCGATGGCCCGCATTCAACACTAAAACTCAAAGGTTAGGATCATTACTGAATGATTATGAGAAAGCAGCTTATTTATATAGTAACAAGAATATGGACGGTATCATTGGACCATCTTAGCATGTGACTGACTTGAACTGTCCACGGACTCTTCCTACCATAAACAAACACTCAAGTGAAATTCATCTACAGATTGCGATGGCCCCAATCATCTGTTCAACTGAATTTAGTTTCTTAAGGTGGGCATTGATTATAGCATAGGCAAGAGCCCATGTACGTCGTGGACAGTTCTGATCATCTGATCACTCATCATGTGGGACCCAGTACATGGTCACATATGCTGGATCCCGAGTTCCATATCCAAGTCAGGCATAAAAGAAGATTAGTGATAATAAGATACTGAAAACACTAGCTATGAGAAAGGAAAGAAGACATCCACGCATAGAAAGAAAACAGTAACCCAAAGAGAAAAGGGGAAAAAAGAAAAAGGAAGGAAAGAATAACTACTCATGTGACATGGGTAGTTAGTTTCCTAGAAGGAGAGAGACCATGAGATCAAGATCTCTATGGCTTTGGTATTTCTTCGGCCTCTTCCTTGACCTTTGATGGCTCCACCAGTTCCATCACAATTTCAGATTTTTCTTTCTCTATTTCTTCCTCCCTTATCTTTTCCTCCACCTTCTTCTCTTTCTCTTCCTCTTCCTCTTCTACTCCAATTTCCTTCTCCTTGCTAGCTTCTGATATTGTTGTTTGTACTTCTTTCTCTTCTGTACTGAATAGGTCATACACCATCTCAAAAACATATACGATTGGGCCTGAAACTGCCATAGGCCCGTATTTTGAAGATGCTTCATAGACTTGTTTGGATCCTGGAAAGTCTGCCAATAATAAATGAAAAGATCGATTACATATTAAGTTTCTTGTACTCTAAAATAGATACTTATATTGAATATTCAAGGCCACTCAATCACTTGCAATATTAATCAATTTTACTTTTGTGACCTCGAAAATGCATCCAATATTTATATTAATTCTAAAATACACACCTATAAGATTCTAAGGTTGCCACCTTAGTAGGAAATCAATGTTCCGAAAATTTAAATGACATGTGGACCATACTTGTTTATAGGAATGCTAGCATCCCACCCTCATGGGAAATTAATGTTCCAAAACTTTTAATTAATAATGCATGGAACACACGCATGATCATAGGAATTAACATCCCCAAAGCTTTTAAATGACACGTGGCTAATTAATCATCAATTTGGACCGTCCATTCATTCCACACCAACCGTGGCTTTTATGACCAAAAAGCGCTCAAATGCCATTTCTGCGAAAAAGCCGTGCCAGTCATCTTTGCTCATTAAAGATATTATAAGACCATAGAAATATGGCTGTCTTTTGATATAATTCTAGAACCAAACTTTCATTCTCTAAAATAGTTAAACCCTAGTCTACATGATGATTCGGCTTGAAATCGTGAGCCTATCCAACTTTCTAAGTCCAAGTAAGTTTTGATTGATTGTGTAAAATTACGTTCTCTATTTTATTACTTACAATACTCCGTTGTGTATTTAAAATTTTATATTGCATATTTCAAAATTTAATATTTTATCACTTCTAATATTAATTATGTTTTTAAAATTTATAAGTAGAAGGGAAAAATAAGGAGACAAAAAGAGGAAGAAAATATCCATTTATACCAATTTTTACTAATTCCTCCAAGAAATTATGAACTGCTGCTGAGTTCTTCTTGATTCCAGCATCCTTTCGATCCTTCACAATTGTCTATAAAAAATAGTTAGTAATATCCAATAAAAGTAGGGGGAACTGATAGTAGAAGAAAGGTTATATGTATAAAAAACATAGGGTGCATGTATCATTTCACCAAGAAATATTACCATATGGTCATATTTAAAAAAGAAATACCTGACCTTAATTTCAGTGGATGAAGCTTCAAAGATTTCAATTACTTTGGGTTGGAGTTCTGCTTTCTTCTCTTCAAACTCCTTGTTGATGGCTTCCTTAATACACACATAAAAGAAAATTTTTAGAAGAGAGGATTTATTTCAGAATTAAAAAAAAAAATAATAATAATAATAATAATCAAAGAGAAAGGAAGAAAAACCACCTTGGAATCATCAAATGATTTGCATGCTTGTTCAGCAGCAGCTTTTTTTGTACTGTTTTTCTCAAAGATCTTCTTGATCTTGGAAAGAACCTTGGATATCCAGTTACCCATTTCTCCGTATGCTCCAAAAAATTAAAAAAAAATACAGATAAAAATATATAAGAAGAAATGAAGAGTTGAAATTAAGAAATTTGAAGTAATAATAAATAATAATAGCAATATGTATGTGAACATAATATAGTTTTCATACGAGAAATGGAAAGAGAGAAGCGGTGGAAGCTTTGCTCGCCCTTACCTCAAGAACGATTTGCCAACTGTCTGTACTAAGTGCTTTGGCCTTGCAGGTGTGTGTGTGTGTGTATATATATATATATATATATGCGTCCAAATGGCCCAACGGATTCGAATTTAATTACGTAAACAGCCTATAGAATTTTACCAAAAGAAGGTCATAAAGAAATCTGATTTCACTAAACAGTGCCTTGAGTTTTATAAAAGGTACAACGGGTGCTTATGTAAATGTCATATCATCCTCGTCTACTTTTTTTCGTTTTTCTAAAATATGGAGTTGAGCATTTTCGCGCTGTATCCCTGACTGTGGGGCCCACAGTGATGTATATGTATTATATCCGTGCCGTTCATCCGCTTTGAAAACTCAATTTAGGACATGATCCAAAAACATAAAGCAAATCCAAATCCTATGTAGACCACACCACTGGAAACGGTGGTTATTGACTACCCACCATTAAAAACTTATTGGGAACCACTGGAATGTTTATTTTCCATCCAAACTGTTGATAAGGTCAAAGATAGTTGGATGAAGGGACAACATAAATATCAGCTTCATCCAAAACTTACAGGGCCCACAAAAATATTTTAATGGTCATTCACCACTTTTCTATGGTGTAGTCCACCTTAGATAAGGATATGCTTAGTTTTTGGGATCCTGGCCTAAGATGAGCTTTCAAAACAGATGGACGGTATGGATTTAAGGAACATACATCACGGTGGGCCCGACAGTCAAGGATCCACCAAAGCCTATCCCTTTGAGACCACGGTGTGTGAGACATGCAACACTTTCAGCAGCCTCACATCACAATAATGTTAGATGAACAAGGACTCAAGCCTATCATCATGTGGGCCTCCCCCAAGGTCAGCTTGATTTTTGGTACATCCAAACACCATGGTGGATTTACTGTTGGACTGTTTGGATGCCAAACACACACCACATGGGTAGGGGTGGCAATGGGCTGGGTTTGAACTAGGACAGGATAGTCCCTCGGCACAACCTGACAGTTAAGATCCAAGGCCTGAGCTTGGCCCAAACTCATCATGGACATGGCATAGACAATTTTTTTTATTTTTTTTTATTTTTTTAAAAAACAAAAATTACAGCAAAGAAAAACTACATGCTTAATGTAGAATTTACATTCCGATGCTTTTCTCGAAGAGGTTTTCAATAGACTACTCCATTAATTTAGTAATTATCACTTAATGTCTACCAAGTGGACAAAGGAATCAGGTGCTCAGGTGGGCTCCACTGTAATGTTTACTTAAATTCCCTTGACAATAAGGTGAAAAAAAGAAGAAGGTTGAAGGCTCCAAAATACGCCTCATGTGTGATTCAAGCGGATTATATGATTTAAAATAGCGTACAAGAGAACTTCTGTACAAACTTGCCCAATACATTGTTTCTAATTTTGTGGCTCACCTAAATCATGATGGAAATGAGTTTTGGGCCTTGGACCTAACACCGGATAATAGAGGTGGATTTTATATGAGGCGACAACTCCTCGCAAGGCCTACCCCATCTTCTGATAGGACCCTTTCCGAAAAAGGTAAGGAATGCAAATTCCAAATTAAGTAGGTAGTTTTTTTTTTAAAAAAATTACCCTTTAAAATATCCAACTATAAGTCAACTCCAACATGATTTCCTCGTTAACTGAAAATACCAATTGTTTAGTTAAATTAATGTTTAGACTTCCCAATACTTATATGCATTACATATTATTACTCGATTTAGGTCTGAGTCAGGTCCATTCTATAATGGCCCAAAGTGAACCCATTTCGATTTCGAAAGGTCTCAAATGTGACCTATCTACTAATTAGGGTCGAACTTCTAGACTCATGGTCCATTTGGTCCAATTCAACTAATTGTTAGGTTAAGTCCAATGACCCATCCAATGACCTATTTGCACCCTTATCAATCAATCTGGCTTTCTGACGTAGAACGTGTCATAGATACGTTCCTAGCATGGTTGGGCCAAAAGAAGATGGACCGTAAATTGACCATAACTTTTGATCCGGGTATCGTTACGGGGAGCACAACCTATCAATCTTTACTGAAACGGGCCATCCGAGGTGAACCGACCCACATAGTGGGTCGTGTCTGTCCGTTTCGTCAGAAAACGGGCGCTTTCAGCTCAAAAACGAATTTTTAGGAAAATTTTACTATTTTTAGTAATTCCGAATTTTTAAAATATTTTTAGAGTTTTAGATTTTCTTTCCTTTTGGAAATAACTTTTAGTTATACTAGGACTCTTCTAGAGAAAGTTTATTTGCAATTTTTATTTTTAGAAATTAGACCTTAGAAGAGTTTTATTAGAATTAGGATTTTTATTAGAGTTAGAATTTTGCTATTTTTGGTAATTACGAATTTTATTTTTTTTTTCTTTATTAATGGTGTAAGGAGACACATTAGAGGATAATCAATTATGAATTAAGCTATTTCGAATTTATTTAGAATTTATTTCTATTTTCTACTCTCTTTTCTCGTGGATTCGAGAAGTCTCTGTGAGGAGTCCAGAGAAGTTCCGTGGATTCGGAATAGTTATCCTCTGAGGAAGACGGTGCTCGACCTCACGTCCTCCCCTGCGTCAGTTTGGTATCAAAGCGAGGTTTCTCCTCGGGTCGATGGATTCTAACGACGGGTCGGGCAACAATCTCATGGGCGGTGCTCCAGGGAATTTACCTTTAACGGCGGCAACTTTTGAAGTAGCGCAACAAGAGAATCGGCAAGCCATGCAAAGACTGCAGGCTTCCATCGATAGCATAGTGGATCTCTTGGCGGAAAACCTAAGGCAACTCCGTGTTCATGGTGGTGATCCACCACCAGCAATTGTTGGAATTCATAATTATACTGATCGTAGGGCGATGCTATCAATGAACCACAAGATGATTCAAGAATTTAAGATGAAAGTCGATCTTCCTAATTTTAATGGCCAACTCTACTTCCAAGACTTTCTCGATTGGTTGCTTGAGGTCGAACGTTTCTTCGACTACATGAACATTGTAGAAGAGAAGAAAGCTAAACTCGTGGCCTACAAGTTGACGGGCAGAGCTTCAGATTGGTGGGAACAACTTCAACTCGAGCGAACGAGACAGATGAAGGCGCCAATTTGCACGTGGTCGCGGATGAAGAAGTTATTGTGCATGCGATTCCTCCTTCGAGATTACGATCAGGTATTATTCCAACAAAACCAAAATTATTATCAAGATAGTCGATCAGTAAAAGGTTATGCAGAAAAATCCTATTATTGGTCCGTGAGAAACGACTTCATCAAAACAGAGTTGCAACAGACCACAGGATTCATCAGTGGCGAATATGTGACCTCTATAGGAATGGAGAACCAACCCAACACTTCTAAAGTGGAGGAACAATATCTCATCACTGAACAAGCCTTTGTTAAACAATATGAGGAAACGAGAAATATATATCCATTAGTTGAAAAGAAAAAATATGTGGAGCCTGTGAATATCTTAGAGGATTTGGAACCAGTATCGCAGGAGTTCAAGAGGGTTGTGCTCGATGAACTCCCTAATAAATTACCTCCCATACGAGATATACAAAATCACGTTGATCCCATCTCAGGGGCAAGTCCGCCTAATTGTCCACATTATCAGAAAAAATATGAGATCTTGAAGGCAGATGTGAAGGAACTAATCGATATTAGTCAAATCAAGAAAAGCATGAGTGCATATATTGTGTCAACTCAAGAGCTTAATACCAAGTACAAAAAAAGAGCTAATGAACATCGACATCGGAAGTTATCTCAGACTCATGTGCCAAGTCTCTTGCGTAACTCGAGGACGAGTTTTTTTCAAGTGGAGGAGTCTGATGTAGAACGTGTCATAGATACGTTCCTAGCATGGTTGGGCCAAAAGAAGATGGACCGTAAATTGACCATAACTTTTGATCCGGGTATCGTTACGGGGAGCACAAGCTATCAATCTTTACTGAAACGGGCCATCCGAGGTGAACCGACCCACAAAGTGGGTTGCGTCTGTCCGTTTCGTCAGAAAACGCGCGCTTTCAGCTCAAAAACGAATTTTTAGGAAAATTTTACTATTTTTAGTAATTCCGAATTTTTAAAATATTTTTAGAGTTTTAGATTTTCTTTCCTTTTGAAAATAACTTTTAGTTATACTAGGACTCTTCTAGAGAAAGTTTATTTGCAATTTTTATTTTTAGAAATTAGACCTTAGAAGAGTTTTATTAGAATTAGGATTTTTATTAGAGTTAGAATTTTGCTATTTTTGGTAATTACGAATTTTAATTTTTTTTTTCTTTATTAATGGTGTAAGGAGACACATTAGAGGATAATCAATTATGAATTAAGCTATTTCGAATTTATTTCTATTTTCTACTCTCTTTTCTCATGGATTCGAGAAGTCTCTGTGAGGAGTCCAGAGAAGTTCTGTGGATTCGGAATAGTTATCCTCTGAGGAAGACGGTGCTCGACCTCACGTCCTCCCCTGCATCACTTTCTAAGTGGAGCAAGCAATGATGTAAATTCTTGTTTAAGAGATTCGACTAGTGAATGCTATTCTAGGGCCATCTTGCTAATTTCACCAACGGGTGGGTCTTCAAACCGTGTTAGGCAAATGGCCTTGCCTGGCCCGGTCCATATTTCAACAATCCTGGCAAGTGGTATACTGATCACTCTAATAGATGGGCTATGCCCAAAGATCTCTTATATGATAAGATTGGTGGATAAGTCTCTTTTCAATTGCGAGGTATTTCCAACCATCTATTATTTTTCATTGATCACAAATCAAACTGTTACAATGTACTTTTGGGTCATCCATCATTATTAGTTGGCTAAATAAAATGGCTAAATTGTATAGCCGATTATATTTTGGGAATAGTCCATGTACTATGGGCGGTCCAAACTACCCAGTTAAGAAGTAGTACAACAGATGTATATAGTAAATTTCACACAATCATCACGGTGGGTCTTATATAATCTTGTCATAAGTGCTCCGTAATAATAGCACGGTGCGTATGAGCTACTCATGAAAGAAATGAAATGAAAAAGATACTTTCTATTGAAGGGCCGCATGTCCCATTTTTTAAAAGTTCATGCCTTTTCCCGTACCTAATTACATGGGTAAAATTGGCGAGACACTTGTGATAAGCAGAGATGCTTTAATGAGGACCGTAAGGCCCAGTAACTGATTCAATTACAGAACCCACTGTAGCTAAGTCACAATTCCAAAATCAGATTACTCAAAAAATCCTAATATCTAATTGATTTATGTTTGTCTGTCTAAATATGATGATTTGATATTTTCATTTTTTTAAACATCAAATAAATATGCATCAATCAATTAATAGTCAAATTGACAAATTAACACAATCTTTAGCTTATGATCCATCTAAATTGGTACCAATGATTTAGACAATTTAGCTTTAATTACTTGTGTTACTCCCTATAAGGGATTAGGTTGTGAAAATTGTAAATTGTTTATTTCATTATAAATGACAAAAATATCTTAAAAATATGAGAGATTTGTAGAGATGTATGGGGGATCTTGACATATATACTTAAATCCATTCATAGTGTGTGTGTGTGTGTGTGTGTATAGTGTACATATCAAACATTGCATGTGTATCCAATTTCTAAGTAATTTTTAAGTGCTTACATGTCTTCCATCATAGTTTGCATCTATATCTTAGATTAGTTAGATACTTCTTAGTTTATGGTAAATTTGAATTTTACCAATTAAGGCCTCAGCTTTGTTTAAGTGCCAAATGTGGTTTTTGGAAAAGGTTAAAATGACCAAATTGCCTTCTTCTATTTCTTTCCCCTATAAGGTGGAGTTAAGCATCAAGGGCCTGCATGTAAGGGTGGCAATGGGTTGGGTAGCCCTGCTTTGGGCCGAGCTTGGCCCATGCGTTGGTCTTGGCCCTTATATGCATCGCCTGATCGGTTTTCTAGTCAGGCTTAAAGATAGTCATTTTAGCCCGACCCGACCCAACTTTTTATATATCCTACGAATATTTTAATCCTTAGATATAACATCTACTGGAACATGAATAGCTGGTTTCATTTCTCTAAAATGTTTATCTTTTTTGCATGCATGGCCTACTTATAAGCAAATAAATTAGAAAATTTTAAAGAAGTTATAAGGATTTTATCAATTTTTGGGTTGGGTCCGAACCTAACCATTTTTTTTTCAGATGGGTCCTGGACCTTCTATGCCATGTCCATGATGAGTTTGGGCCAAGCTCAGGCCTTGGATCTTAACTGTCAGGTTGTGCCGAGGGACTATCCTGTCCTAGTTCAAACCCAGCCCATTGCCACCCCTACCCATGTGGTGTGTGTTTGGCATCCAAACAGTCCAACAGTAAATCCACCATGGTGTTTGGATGTACCAAAAATCAAGCTGACCTTGGGGGAGGCCCACATGATGATAGGCTTGAGTCCTTGTTCATCTAACATTATTGTGATGTGAGGCTGCTGAAAGGGTTGGATGTCTCACACACCGTGGTCTCAAAGGGATAGGCTTTGGTGGATCCTTGACTGTCTTGCCCACCATGATGTATGTTCCTTAAATCCATACCGTCCATCTGTTTTGAAAGCTCATCTTAGGCCAGGATCCCAAAAACTAAGCATATCCTTATCTAATGCCACACTGACTGTGGGACCCACTTGCGCCCCTTCATCCATTTTGCCGGCTAATTTTAAGGCATGAGCTCAAAAATGAAGTCCACTTGTGCCCGTTCATTCATTTTGCCAGCTAATTTTGGGGCATTAGCTCAAAAATGAAGCCCACTTGTACCTATTCGTCCATTTTGCCAGCTAATTTTAGGGCATGAGCTCAAAAATGAAACCCACTTGCGCCCGTTCATCCATTTTACCAGTTAACTTTAGGGCACGAGCTAAAGAATTGAAGTCTGCTTGTGCCTGTTCATCTATTTTGCCAGCTAACTTTAGAGCATGAGCTCAAAAATGAAGCTTTCTTGCGTCCGTTCATCCATTTTACCCCCTAATTTTAGAGCATGAGCTCAAAAATGAAGTAGATCCAAATCTTAAGTGGACTATGTTACAAGAAACAGTGCTGATTGAGCGGCCACAATTAAAAGCTTCCTAGAGCCCACCGTAATGTCTACCACAGTATTTATTTGCCATCCAACCTGTTGATAAGGTCACACGGGATTAGAAAAAAAACAGGTATCTGCTTGGTATAAAATTTTTGTACACCACAAGAAGTTTTTAATGGTTAATTCTACTGTTTCATGTGGTGTGATTCACCTTAGATTTGTATTTGCTGTATTTTTGGGGTCATTCACTAAAATGATTTGCAAAAAAGGATAGACGGCATGGATATAAAATACATAACCAATGTGGGTCCCACAGTCAGCGCCGTACCTAATTCGCCGTTTCTTTCATTTCACTTCTCAGAGATAAGGTCCGGCTTCCGGAGAGGAAGGGCATTTCCGTGGTTCTTTTACAATCGAAGGGCATATGTTGTGTAGGGAGCGTGGGTTTCACACTCGCTACATGATGCACATCTGTCCACGCTCTCTGTATTTTTGTTCCACACAAACCTCTCACGTGGCTTCGGTCGTTTATACGCGAAACAGAGTGGGGCCCACCTTGATGTTTTTTTTTAAAATATCCACGCTGTTCATTTATTTTTCCATCTCATTTTAGAGCTTGATCCTAGACATTAAGAAGATCCAAATCAAAGGTGACACGTACCACTAGAAACAGTGATGAATGACCATTAAAAATTTTATGGGTCACGAGAGTTTTGGATCAAGATGATCTTTGTATTTTCCTTCATCCAGATCTTCTTGACATCATCAACAGGTTGGATTGAAAATAAACATTTAGAAAATCTTAAGATGGGCCCTTTGGAATTTTTAATGGTGAGGCGCTCAATTACCACTGTTTCCTTTGGTGTGGTCCACCTGAGATTTGGATATGCATCATTTTTGAGACCGTCCTAAAATGGGCTGGAGAAACGTATGAACGGAGTGGATATACAAAACATCATGAAGGTGGGCCCCACGGTAAGGGTAACACACTAAGGTGTTACCCGGGTGACACCTATTACGCTACCACGTTACCAAAACATTCGTCAGTGCTCTCACCTCACAAGTGGAAGGAGGACGTGCAGAAGATCTGAGCCGTCCATGCATTCTCGCAAGATTCTCATTTTACACGTAGCACCGTTGCATGGTTGTTAGGATTTTCCAACATGATCATCTGTCCTGGTGCTGGGCCACAAACGGTGGGCCAACCGGATGGACGGCATCCGTCGTTAAGGACTGCGCTAGTATGATTACGCGTGGTCACGCGGAGGACGTGCCTCCAATCAACCGGCCACCAAGTTCAGGAAATGTGCATCGGATCCGTCCGGTGTGTCGCCATGTTTCCGTGCCCCACGCGGGGCAATATCATGCATATCAATTTTAAATTGAATCCGGATCCTTTGCTTGCCATAATCAACGATTTTCTGTTTCCGACATTGTGATTGGTTCACGTCATTATTAAGGTTGTGGAATTTACGGGGTGGTTCACATGAGTTTTAAAATGAAGGGCCGCTTCTATGTATCCCCAAATCCACTGAGTGAATCCTTGATTGTGGGGCTAACTTAATGTATATTTCTTATAACAACTCCTATGAGGTGACTGTGATGTATCTGTTTATCCACATCATTTATTCATGTTCTAAATGATACAATTTTTTTTTGAGGCAGGTCTAACACCGAAGGTCACGTCTAAGTCTAGGTCTATATGAAGACTTAGAGTACACTTGCATTAGTTAAATTTGTGTGAATTTTTAAACCAAGTATGCATCTTTTTGGGTAGTCGCACCAATTGGGTTCAAACCCAATGAATCTGATCCATTTGAAATAGTACTTTAAGCACCTAATCATGGTCTACATATATACCTACTCGTTTTTTTTGAATTTATTCATTTAAACCAACGATTTCTCGTTGTTTCTTCAAAATTTGTCTCTGGTTCAATATTGTTGTGCCAATTAAGTTTGATGTTGAGTCAACTCACTTCGATTTAAGTTTTGTACACTGTTTCGAGCCCATGTACAATGAGTGCACCGTTGGGACCGGGTAATAGTCGTTTTCTAGTAAAGGTGGATGGTCAAAAGGCACCAAACTCCAGAACCAGCTGTAACGAAAAAGTTGTGTGAGTGACATGTATATCCATTTACGGTTAAAGGGCCAAGTTAAAGACCAATAGTCACATAATTCCTGTAAACCCATCTTACTTACTCTAGATGTCGATTAAAGTCGGATAAATATCAACACTATTACGCAACTCTTATATCTTATATCGAAGTGTTTTGAATTTGAAACATGTGAGAGATTGTTGTATTTTAAAAAGAATTTAAAAATACTTTTGTTTTAAAATACAAGTTTTTCCTCAATATTTCTTTTTATAAGTGTTTTATTTTTAGTTTATTTCTCGTCCCACATCGGAAAAGACCAAAGAAATACTCAAGCATATAAGAGATAAGTTTTGCATGGGGCTTAAGCCCCTCTCCGGGGGCATGTGAATTTGGTCTAATGGGGGGCTATGCCATTAGTCCGAACATATACCATTGACCACATGCGCGCGGGTGCAGAGTCGTGTCATGGCCATGGACGTGTGTGCGCGCATGTGATGCACCGTGTTGGATTGGGTCCGGGTCTGGGTTTGAGTCTGGGTCTATATGAGACTGAGAGTACACTCGCACTAATGATTTTGTTCCACACTTCGCAAGTATACTTGCATCTGGCAATTTTGTGCGAATTTTCAAACCAGGGATGCATATGTTCGGGTGATCGCACAAGTTTAGTTCAGGCCCAATGGACCCAACCCATTTAAAACGGTTCTTTAAGCACCTACTCATTTTTCTGAATTTATTCATTCAAACCAGTGATTTCTTTCTTTATTTCTTTAAAATTCGTCTCTCGCTCAGTGTTTTTTTTTGCCAACTGAGTTCACTGCCGAGTCAATTTACTTTGGTTTAAGTTTTGCACACTGATTTGAGCCTATGTACAATGAGTACACCGTTCGAACCGGATAATAGTTGTATCATGGACGTCAACTATTCATGATTCCTATTGCGCTTGCGATGCGATCCAAGGAGAGTAGATTTGGTTTCAAGCCGAGTGATCCAACATGCCTCGACTCAAACAAATAAGTTATTTTTTCTTACTTTATTTTATTATTTAATTTTATGTTTTTCTGAATAGTATCTACTATTTTCAGTAAATTATTTCCAAGAAGACTTCCCAACTTAGCTGTTTCAGCTTTAAACAATGTTATTTATTAGGTCGAGTCCATATCCACGTGGTGCACCTGATGGAAAGCCCCCCCCCCCCCCCCCCCCCCCCCCAAGATGGGAATGGGCAAGAGCTTTGAGTGGCCACCATGATATATGGGTTTTATCCACATCACCCATCCATTTTTTTCGTATCATTTTAGGATATAAGCCTAAAATTGAGGCAGGTCTAAGGCTCAAGTGGACCACACAACAAGAAGCGGGGGTGATAATGATTCTCACTGTTGAAACTTTCCTAAGGTCAATCGTGATTTTATTTTCCATTCAGCCTAGTCATAAAGTTACATAGACCTGGATGAAGAGAAAACACAAATATCAACTCGATCCAAAACTTTTATGGCCTCCGAGAAGTTTTCAAATGTAAGAGTTTAATCCTCATTATTTGGTCCACATGTGTCTTGGAAATGTTGTATCTTATTTCTGATCGTTCCTGAAATAGCAAATTAGGAAATGACATGTGTCGTTGTACGGAAAATATATAATGTGCAAAAGATCTTTAAAGATATTTGGAGCATTTTTTAGGGAAGTAAAACTGGCGTTGAGTTAGATGATACATGTCAACTAATGACGAAGCACGACCGAGAAGTTCAAGAGGCGGAAAGCGGTTGAGCGGAAAAGAACGGCTAGAGGTTAGAGGGACACATGTCAAGAAGATAAAGAAGAATCTGGAAGACCGATGTGGCAACGATTCAGTTGCCATAACCGTCAAGGAAGAAATGCATGAAGAAAGAAGTCGTGAGAGAGATCTATAAATAGCAAGGAGTGTAGCAAAGCAAGTCCTCTCATCTCAAACCAATCAAATAAATCAAATTATTTTTCCTTATCATATCTTAGCATTATCTTAAGAGTAGCAGACTTTTAACAGTAATCTTTAGTTGTAATCCAAGTCTATGCTTTTGCGTTGGACTATTCTCGATATCAATATAATCACTTTATCTGTCAGAAAGGCATCTTATAGTTGCTCTCTGTAATCGACCATAAGTATTTCCTTTTTGTTTGACTGTTTCCGCTTATAAAAGTCTTTTCGTATGAAAGGCAAAGTGCAACCCATCTTTAGAGGAAGAACCACACCCTCCGACAATCACATGATCTTCTTAATAACTATTTTGCGAGTGGCTGAATAGATGATCGATCTTCTTAGGTCTTAGTTATATACAATTGCACTCGACGTATCTACCTATCTTAGTGATCGGAGTCATGTTGTTCGGTTTGAATCGAGCCGCAGAATCGGTTCTGACATGCTACACACACCATACATTACCAAAAACAATTTGAGAGCCAACAAAATCTGCCTCAGTTTTGGGCTTACATCCTGAAATTATACGGAAAAATGAATGGACAGTGGATAAAACTCATACATCGTGGTGGCCACTCAAAGCTTCTGCTCGTTCCCAGCTAGAGATGACGGGGTAGGACGCAATCTGCCTTTGGTTTGAATTCCAATGCATTTCTTTTACTCTCATCCAAATATAACTTGAGTAAGTCATTTACCCCAAATTTATTTACATCTAATTCCATTTCCCATTTACTTTCATTTACAAGCTCCCAATGAAACCCTTAGGTGGTTTGTGATTAGAGCCGTTCAAAAGCAGATGGACAACTATCTTGATCGTTAAAAAATTACATGGACAATAATCCGAACAATTCCAAGATGAGAAACAATGATATTGACAGCTGAAAAGTAAGTGGAGGGATTCAGACTATTTCAAAATGATGAACAACAACCTAGGCCAATATGTGCATCAATATATGTAAAAATGATTACTTAGAAGTATTTTCATCATTTTCATAAATAAACTAACACTCGTTACTTGGATTGTTGTTGATTGATGTCGTAAATCTATAAATTAATATGTATGTCGATGACAGTTCGATGTCATCGGTAAAATTTGGAATTTATCGAGTTGGTTGTTGGACACTTTAGGTGCCTTGTTTGATGCCATCGAACAACCTTCGATGACATTGAACAACCTTCGATGACATTGACAGTCTGTTTGATGACATCGGTAAAATCTGAAAAAATCATGTTTAGTCGCTGGAACCTTTTGGTTGTTAGTTCGATGACATAAAAGTGGGTTCTATGTCATCGACGGTCTGTCGATGCCATCGAAGTCCCATCGAAGTTACCATCGAACAAATGCATAGATTTATGTAGAGTTATGTATCTGCGGGATTTGTTTTCAATTTCGATTATAATTCTCCTTAAGTCTATATATAAGGGTGTAATCGGGATTGAGGTGTACCTAAGAGTTTTCTAATTCGTTCCTAGAGTTTTCAAAGGCTTGTAAGGAGAGATTTGAGGTTTGTTTGAATAAAGTATTCTCTTTATCTCTTGTCATTTCTGCTTTCATAGTGATATTTGTCGCTTTGTGCCGCGGTTTTTTCCCGAAAAGATTTTTCCAAGTTCAATTTGGAGTCTTTGTGATTGGGCTTGTTTGTGCTATTTGAATACTTTGCTTGATTCACCTCTGTGTGCTTCCGCGATTCACCTACATGGATTTGGTGAAAAGTTAGAAAACAAATAGATCCTCAAAATGTGGATGGTAACATTTAAAGAAGTTTTTTTTCATGGTTCTATCTAAGCAAAAAAAAATTGGCGGCATTCATAAAAATCCCAATATAGAAATATTATTAGCTAATTATTTAGATATAATCGGTTTATGGTGGGGTTTAAGTATGGGTTAGCTATACACACACCCGTCTTATTTATTAGTTGGGCTAAAAAAAAACTCACACCTACACCCATTTAGCCACACATAACCTGACCCATGCCGAGCTCCTATAGACAGTCACATTGATGGTGGTGATTTCCTTATTATAAGCATTTCCTTATCGATTTTAGGAGTGTCAATGGGTTTGGGTTTGAGTTTGGGACAGATCTGGCTAGGCCCAGACAGCCTGAGCGGTTGAACCTGAGAAATACCAAAATTCTAAGAAGAAAAATCTGATGCTCCGATAGAGTGTGATAGATGATATGCAGGCACTTAAAAACTACTTACAAATTGCATATACAAGTAATTTAAATTAAAGTGTACAAATTTTGGGTTCTAGTTAAGATGCACGATGACCCAAATATAATAATTATTTGGTAGACATTTATTGGATGGTTTTAAAAAAAAAAAAAAAAAAAACGAGATCCTATGGTCCTACTTAGACAAACACGTCCATGAATAAGAGCTTAGAATTTCTCACTCAGTTTGCAAGTGGATTAGTTCGAATTAATGTATGCCATGTGTACAATTTCTGACTGCCCCAACGTATCCAATTACTCCTAAAATTTTGAATACGCCCACTCAGGCCCACAGACCCGAAGTGGGAAGGGTTTTCACACGCATAACCGACTGTCGGCACCCTATAGTTTAATGAAATATACACTTGAATCTGAGACTTACATATCGCTGCCCTACAGTGGACCCCTCTAGATTGATCTGGTCCCCTATCATTCAGTGGCTGAAGCAACACATACAGTGGCAAATGGAGGAATGACAGACCGACCCATCTCAGATAATTGCGGTGGACACAACCCTTTTGGGCGGATGCAAGGCTGCCCACATGCCCGCATCTTAAAACCAATAAGGTCTTAATAAAAATTATATGATCTCGTTTCAGTTTTGTACAAGTGGAACACTGCCATAGTCCACATCATTGGCCTATTGGACCCACCACAGCTGGGAATCTCCCTGATAAAACAATCCTAATCTTTCAACGTGATGCATGTCCTCCGTTGTGAAGAGGAGACACCCATGATATGCACCGGTGCTCCACATTCACCTTAAGACGTCATGATTTGTGATCATCTTTCAATGTGGGAGATGATTTAGGGGGGTCCACGCACCCAACCCTTGCAAGCAGAAAACCCGAGCAGAGAATATATCATCCTCCAAAGCCAGTGGTCACTTTCTGGCACCGACTTGGACCCCAACCATGCAAAAATTCCCAGCACCAGCAATTTCATCAGATCATTAGATTCTATATTGCATACAGAAAACTACAGACACATGTGCAAAAGAAAAAACATGAAATAAGAACAATTGATTACATCTTTCCCCACTATCATTTTTCATCAATTCTCATCTCTTTTTTTTTTTTCTTTTTTTTTTTTTTTTTTTTCTTTCTTTTTGTACCCTTTTACAACAATGAAGATACAGCCCCACTCTTCTAATTTGAGAGAAGCTGTGGCCCTAAATGGATGCCTCACAAGCAAAAACCAACCCCCATTCCCAAAAAAACCTTCCCCTCTTGTGCATCCAAGCACACCCACCACCAGTTACAATACAGCCAAGTCTGTCCTATCAAAACCACAACCCCACCACAAAAAAAAAAAAAAAAGAAAAAAAAAAGAGGGAAACAGAAGGCACAGATCGGTGCACACTGAATTTCTAGTCAGCAGCCATCGTGAATCTCCACCAGCTCACAGCTGGGAGTCTGCTCGAAGATAGGATGCCAGTCACCGGAATCTCATCAAATGAGGCCAATTCAAATGCAGTGAATCCCTCTACACGGGAACCAAAATACAACACTCCCTCCTGGCATCTTTGATTGTCGATTGTGATGGCCATTTGAGCCATGTTCTTCAAAACATCCGCGCTCTGTTCCATGGCAAAATGATCCCCTTTTCAAAAGTTGCCTTTGCTACTTGGCTTCAACGCCTGCCTTAATTTCTTTGTTCTTCTTAGAAGAAGCCAGTTCAATCACCTGGTCACCAGCAACAATAGAATTTGAATCACCTGCCTTGGTCACATGCTGGCCTTCATCTGCTTTCTGCTGCAGAAGCAGAGATGGAAAAGGATTTTCAATATCTACAATTTCAAATGGCACATGAGAAATGGAAGGGTAAAATCACACTTGAACATGCATTCTTGAACATGCATTTGCATATTCCACAATTTCTCGACGCATTATTATTGCAATACAGCTAGATTTGAGTATAATTTCAACAAGAAATCAGTCAGCTAAGGAAGAACAGCTTTAATTCACATAGGCGTGGACTTTGAACTGGTCCAACCAGCCCATTGCCAGCCCTAGATTCACACATGCATGCACTAGTAAAATGCAAGGACAAATAAAACCAACACGCCATTGATATTTAACAACTAATTAATACTAAAAGTTAAATAAGAAGCAAATAAATGATAAGGCTAAATTGCTGAGCATTTCCCACCATTTTTTAAATGGTGGTAGTCCAAATGGTGGTAGTCATCCATCATCACCAAGGATTAAAAGAACATCTGAAAGCTGTAGATATCACCCAATACACACCCGTATTAATCCAGAACAGCCCGATATAGGGTTATACGTAATGGTATCAGTGGTGAACAGTGTTATGTTATGGACATTTCAAACCGTGATCATCACATTATGTGGGCATGTATGGATTCAGATATAGTCCAAACTGTGGGCTGCATCATCGAACCTTTTAATTGACACATGGGACAGCTAATCATTGATTCAGACAGTCTGTTTGCTCCATAACACCATTGGCAGATCATGATGCAAAACTCACAGCAATTGGATGATCCTAGCTCCTCAAATGCTGCTCATCATCCTATCATTGTACATTTCTTATGAGCCGTAGATTGGATGATTTAGCATCATCAGACTAATGTGCTACAGTCGAATCACGCACAATCCACAGTGGGACCGACAAATTGTCCAGTTTAATTCGAACTATTATCTAACATGTGTACAATTTCCAAATGTCTGCATATCAAACATCAAACTCAGCAGTCATACAATTCCCCTAATTGCAAAGGGAGCTTCGCTACATCCACCCGTGGGTGCAAGGCAGTTCATGCACATTCCACCATAAGTGCTAGCATGGCACATTGCTACAGGTACCACCTATCCATCAGATGGTTCCTTCTATGCGGATGCCCTGGTGCAAGAATCAGGTTGGTCCACATATCAAGTAGCCACAGTTTGTGAAATAAAGGTACAGAAAAAAAAAATTGGCAGGAGTTTTCTAAGCTGTCCACCTGTTTTTAACATCATGGGCCACAAAAACATCTTCAGAGGTGCCACTTTGTGAACAGCTTGAACATTATACCTCTCCCATGCCATGCTGGCACATGTGCTGGTGCACTAGTTCATAGGTCTGCCTTGTACACGCATGAGTTTGGCAAACTTCTCACCCAAATAGGGCGGTGTTAGTTTCACCATTTAAAAAATTGTGGTAACTCATCCTCCCCACGTGGCACTGATTCACAGCTATCCAGGGCATCTAAATTGCAGGTCCCATTGTAGGAACATATCTTCAAAAGCACACCGACCAACACCCCTAAACATCCAGCAAATGGGCTATGAAATGCATGGTAAAAAGTAAAATAGTGAAATAATTAAGATGGTTACTACTAACAGAATACAGTTTAGGCAAACTTTTGCCCAAATAGGGTCATGTTAGTTTTGCTCATTTAAAAAATGGTGGTAACTGATCCTCCTCACAAGTGGCACTGACAGAGGTATCCAGGCCATCCAAATTGTGGGTCCCATCGTAGTTGGAACATATTTCAAAAGCACACTGATCAACAATCCTAAACATCAAATTAATGACTATACAATGTAGAATAGTGAAAATTTTCAGATGGTTACAACTATCAGATGAGTAGTATTAACTGTATTATCTTATCAGAGAAGTACAATTTTCCAGTTCTGCTATACCCACAGTTGGGTCAGCAATCTGGGCGGTCTGGTTTGCTGTACAGCTAAGCCATTTGTATGGTTAAAAAGTCACCCCAATTGGCAAAATGGTTCAAAACTAACATAGTGATCACCCTCTCGAGTAAGATCCTCTGAGTGGATGAGGGGGATGATCATCACTCCCTTTGGTTCACACAACAAAAATGTTATGAGCCATTTACTAAAATTCGCCTAACTTTTTTTGGAAATTACAAAAACCCGCCAACTTTTAAGTTATTTAAAGTAATCCACTAACCCCTTTGCTCTGTTATCGATTTAACCGCCTGACGTCATTTGCCGTTACAATTGCATACAGTTTTAAAACCGTATTTTATAAAAGGCTAAAATGCCATTCATTTAAGACACATAACAACAGAGAAAGTGGCAGTCAATGTTCCTGGATCCCAAGCTAGACAAGACACACCTTGGTGTTTGTGAGAAATCCACCCTGTTTGCATGTTTTGCCAAATCATTTTATGGCATGAACCCAAAAATGAGGCAAATCCAAAGCTCAAGTAGGGCACACAACATAAAACAATTGATATTGTACGTGCACCGTTGAAACATTTGTGGGGCTGCAGGCCGCAGAAGCTTTGGATCAGGTTAATATATTTATTCTTTCAATTCATCAGTGACAAGGACCTCATGATCAGTTGGGCCACTTTATAAACGGTTTGGATTGCATATAAACATCACGGTAGAGCCCGGAAAGTATTGAACAATAAGCAGCCCCTTTCCATTGTTTCCACTCATGTATCCGACTTGAGTTTCGGATATGCCTGATTTTTGGTCTCATGTCTTAAAATAATTTGCCAAAATGGATGAACGGAGTGGATTTCTCCCAAACATCACGGTGGGCACTACATATAGTGGGATCAAATACGCCATTCAAAAGTCACATCAGAGCGCGCAGCTTTGGCACAGCTTTGGCAGAGAGGGGAATGGATTAGGTACGGCTCCTGTCTCATCCAACACAGCGTTGTCCTCAATGTAGAGCCAACTTAGGTGTATTTGTCTTACATCTACGCTATCCAGCCATTTTGAAAATTCATTTTAGAGCAAGATCCAAAAAATGAAAAAAGATCTAAACCTCAGGCAGACCATAGTACAAGAAACAGAGGTAATCGGCCATTAAAAAAGATCTAACCCATTCTTTTGGCTTGTGACCTAAAATAAGCGTAAAAAAATGGATGCACGGTTTCGATCAACTATATACATAAAGAAGGGCCCCATGAACTCTTTCGCACGTTGTCCCCAAACAATGGGGGTATATTCGTGAAAACGAGTGCCCTTAAGGGCAAAATGATCATTTTAAGACCTTAACGACGCTCTTCCGTACACAACAGTTAGTCAAGGTCAGCAAAGTGGTTTTCTCACTGTCTTTTCAAACTATAAGCGCATTACTTTAAATAACTTAAAAGTAGGCAGGTTTCGAAATATCAATGTAAAGGTAAGTGGCGAACACTAAATATCCCAAAAGTTATTTATTTTTCCTCATTCATACATGAGAGTTGCGAGAAGGGAAGGGAAGGGAAGCTAGTTGGAGACTTAAGAGGAGTTTACTCAGGGGACTACAATGGGCGTTAGGGTTTATTAACCAAATAGACCTTAAAGGTAGATTTTATTCTTAAATATCATTCTTCCAATGTTTTAACATTATGCACTTGTATGCTCTGTTTGAACTCTGATTGCGATGCTTACTGATTATATCCAAAGATGAAAATCAGAGCACACAATTTTCTGTTTATGTTATCGCTGGAAGGTAATTTACCTGTAATTGCTCTGGGTGTAGCGTCAGTGGTCTGATCCTCTTTTCCTGCATTGCTTTCTGCCGGCTTTCATAAAACCCAAAGTCATCCAATATGGATGTCTTGGCAGTGAAGTTCTTAAAAATGTTCAACATTTCAATGCCTTGAGGAAATTTCACCTGCAAAAGACAAAAAAGGGAAGAACTAGCCTATTTTATTAACAGCCAAAAATAACATCAGATGCAGTAGTAATCTTGAATTTAAATCAAAATCGTCACATCATAGAAAAGATACTATGCATAATAAAAGCTTTTAAGTTGTGAAAGTGATGGTTATAGGGAAGGAAAGAGTTCCAACTCAAAACAATACCAGGCCTCCCAATGGATATTTATATTGATTATTAGATGAGAACAGTGTCAAAATGTGTTGCAGATAGGTAGCTGGTAATTTATTGACAGTTATAAAGATTTGCTTCTTTGATCCCACCGTCGGTAAGATCAGCCTTAAGTCTAAACTGGGGAGTTGGCACTCATTAGCATCATCATCTTCAGTAAAGTGTGCTTCAGTGCTTTGTTTTGTGACTGGTCTACTTTACAAAGTCAAAACCAGGTCCCATTGATAGATACAAAGCCAGGTTGGTGGCTAAGGGATACACTCAAGAGTATGAGCTTTATTATGAGGACACCGTGAATCAATATATGAACGTGTGCTTGAAGTTTACATCGGTCAAGAATCAAAGAAAAAATGCAGTTATAATGCAGGCATCATTGAAATTCCATAACCGTGGACTCCATAATATGCTTGGTAAATATGCATGGGAGCGAGGAGACTTCACGCGGACAGGCAGTAGCCCATGGATGGAACTGATTTGTTTTTTCTCCTGTGTTAACAGCCCACTTGCAGCCCACTGAAATGATCACCAAAGCATCTTATTTTTGGGCCATGGCCCGTCCACAAGATGCCCACAATATTAAGGCCCTGAAGGATTAATGTTCCATAAATTCAATGGAGATGTCGCATCTCATGGAACTCCATGATGCACACACATCATAGCAGCATTTCTCAAGGTTGAAGCAGTGGAAATGGACTAGTATTAATTATTCATACCTCCTGTGTATCTCTGCTATTAGTAACGGGTTTGTTTTCATTGTTCTCAAGTATTACATGACGAAACTGTGGGTTTGGTACATCCTTTATAATGTGCCACTTGACCGGAAAAAATCCATTCCACTTATCCTGCTGCCAGAAGTCCATGTTCTTGTTGAAATCTACATGGCCAGTCATCTCAGCTATTCCACAGAACTGACCACTGGCATTTACCTGTTCCAAAGACAAAAGAACAAAGATTATATTGATATCCAGAAAATTCTCTACAATCAGAAATTGATCCTGGATTCCAAAACCATTTAGATTTCTATTATCAGTTTCTGTTAACAGCTATCAGAGATCTTCCAGCATTCGGAAAACCATGTAGGGTGTAGTTCTCACTTTATTCCAATACGATCATCAAAGTGTCTACAAGGGCAAGGGAAATTATTGAATATAAATGTTCATTACTCAGGCTTATTACTTACTAAAGCAAAATCCATATAGCCATTGATGAGAGCTAATCAAGAAGACATACCGAAAAGAAAAGAAACACAGGGCACTTGCTGCCTTTCTCCCCTGTTCTCTCTTGCGCGTCTTGGTATGCACTGTCAAGCCTCTTATTTCCATTCGGAGTGCTCGCCCAAACCTTATACTTAATACTTTTATGGACGTCATCCTCACTGTATGATTTTATTACGTAGAAAAAAGCATGTTCATATTTGGTTGGAAAATCTGGATGGTTGTATTGATCCCTCCTGATTATAATAGAGCTGCTGCTATTGTCTTTGCCCTCAGCACCAGGAGATCCAGCTTGAACAACCTCCGATACCCACGCACTTTTGGCACTATTGGTTCTTGGGCCACGGTTCTGTTCATTCAGCAAGTCAAAATCACTCATCCCATTGGCCTTGGCTCTCGTTTTAGGCTTTTCAGTGCCTCCCCAACCTCGTTCGTTTGCTTTGATATTGATAGGACTGTTTGGGTAGCGCAAGTCACTCTTCCCGTGGCTGGGGAATGATGGGAACTTAGATATGGGAAAGTAACCCTTTGCCACGAGAGCAGGGGCTTGAAACCCATGTTGTGATACCTGTAAATTATTATAAATATCATCAAATCACACAAGTAAACTTAAATATGCTCAGATTACTATGAAATGCAAATCACTGCAGTACCTTATTCGTTGGCTTCAGAGATTGGTTATGAAGGACAGTGCTTGGAGGCACATTCAATGGTGGCAAGGAGCCTTTTGTTTCTAGTATATTAGATTTATTGGGTAGTGTAGGCTTCGGAGGAGCAAGCGTATGACTTGCGGCAGGGTAATTGGGCTTGGGACCGGTGACTGTTGGACCTCCACTAAAGCCACTACCAAGGGCCCCATCACCGAATATAGATGGGTCCCACAGGTATGCTGGTGCTACTTCTGATCCATATGGGACTGGAGAAGCGTAATATCCTGGGGAAGTCATGGGCGGTGAAAACACTGGGCTCGATACGTATGGTTGTTGACTCAAATATTGTCCATCAACACCAACCATACCTCCAGGTGAGTATGTACTGTAAGGATTATAGCCAGGTTGAAACCCCGGCATATAGTAAAGGAGAGATCCATTATCTGCTCGAAAGGCCTGAAAAAGAAAAAGAAAAATGAATAAAAAAGACCACATATGATAAAGCAATAGGTGATGTCAACTATAAGCAAAGCCAGTTTTGCATTTTTCGGGACTTAAAAAGACTTCCAGAATCAACTTGCTGGCAAGAGTTTCCAAACAAAATGCATACACATCTATTCAGCTGAAGAGCAAACAAAGTTCTAAGAAGAGAGTAGAAAATAGACCAAAATTATTCTAAGAATTAGACAGGTGAAAGGAATTTTTTAAATAATTTGGCCGTCCAGCAATCCAAATGGAATGCTAGCAATAAAATATAAGCTAGAAGTCCTGTCAGTTGCCAGCTCAAACAAAAAGATGCTACAGATGCTGTTGAAAAGCATAAGGCATCATTCAAATGGGCAACACATTAATCCATGTAGACCTGCCTTAAAATGCATCAATCTAAAATTATAGGAAAACTGTAAATCTAAAATTCCATAAATCGAATCGCCAACCTTGGAGACAAGATCAACATCCAGAACATACTAATCCTTATACCTTGCAGGCTTGCATCCTACGTAACTCACGACTTTGTTGAGTCTCTTGATTTTGGTCACAAACACCAGAACATGACCATGGAAAACCCAGCCACTTGCACTTCCATAACGCCACATGACAAAAGATATATTCTCACAACTTTTACTGTAGGTAAGGTGGGTTTGAACCAAAGACCTCAATGAGGAAACAACAATTGGCCCATCATTGAGCTGCAGGCTGGAAATATCATATAACCACCAGGTAAAACTTTTTTTATAAAAAAAAGGGGATCAGTAACCCACTTCCAAATGGTACACATCTTTTGGCAACAGCATGGATGAAATAAGGGTGCACAACAGATACGAAAAAATAATATGCCATTACATAAGCATGCATTTACCAAATCACAAAATATAGAAGCGCATCAATATAAATGAAAATTAATTAGGCATTAACTAGCATACAAAGTATAGAAAGGGCAGTAGAAAGCTGGCAGAGGATATCTTTCAATTTGCTCTAACGTGATTAGATGGATGACCAGGTGGAATGTCCTTGTTACATAAGTTGCAGCATCGAATACTCAAGCCATTAATTTAATAGTCTTAGAGAAATACAGAGTTCCTCTACTTCTCTCATATTAAGAAATTATCACAATTTTTTTAATACACATCAAATTTCTCACAACAAAACAGATGAAATTAGCCTCTCATAGTCAGAGCAACATAAAACAATTAACCATAGATTTTTTATATAAAAAAAAAAAAAAAAAACACAGACACACACACACAAATGGATAAAACTCACAGGATATTGATCCAATCCATCACTCCCATAAAAGTAACCCTGATCATCCCATTCTCCAAACGAAGTGTCGTATCCTGTATTCATACTGCCATTAGAAATATGGAAAAAGAAGGAAAGATGATAGAAAACAGATTGCCTATCTTAGTCACAACAAACCTGGGTAATAGTATCCATAGTAGCTACTGGGTGAATAATACACTCCTTGCTCAGCCATCAAAGACTCATGATCCACTTCACTTTCCTTAACACTGCCTGTCGCATCTCCTGACGAGGAGATACAGGACGTTGCATCAGACGGGCTTCCATCCTTCGAAGCAACCTGGTATGAACAGAGTCACCAAAAATCATATCTATCAAAAAACCAACATTCCAATCTAAGAGGTTTGCTAACCCCACTTGTGCCAAAGCCCACCTACACGCCAACATAGATTTGGTTTTCATGTCCATGATGAACATCCATCAGGTGTGTCCCGGCGTGGAGAGGCCCTGGACCAAGTTCAGGCCCACCATTCCTCAGGCGGCCACAGTGGAAACAAAAAAAGGACAGCCGCAACAAGCTCTTTAACGATCCAATTGTTTCATACGGTGTCTCGCCTAATCAACAAACCAGCCTGATTTTCGGACCAGGGCATCTACACAGTGGGACCTACCAGATGGACGGCTTGGATGTTGAGTCAACATACAGAGTGGGTAACACGTGCACGGAGATAAAGAACCTCCCCAATTCATTAAACAACAGTCGGTAACTTGATAAATTGAAATACACCAACAAATTGTTAGTTCAAATCAATGGATTCAATACCATAGTAGGATGGCTGACATCAGAGGGACGATCTATTTTCAGATTCTTCATTACACCTTCGAGAGCTGGATAGGAAAACAAGTTAAGGTTCCAAACCATGTTCTATCCGACCTTTCGATCACGACCGTTCCAGCTCATACATCAAATTTGCCATAAAGATCAGCATAAGAAAACACGATCATACAGTTCTATAATTCCAAATTTCAAAAAAATACGGAATCGACTTGACTTTACTTTTCACTGTATTCAGTTCAAGACTGCAAGTCTTTGTGAGATTAGATCGAATCAAAAGCCAAAACAGCTAAAGACAGAAACAAGAAAATCATATCGATCAATGACGGAGCTGATGAGACTCGACTATCAAAGATCTGTAACAGCTACTGAGAAAATACTAACCAAAAAAAAAAAAGAAAGGAAAAATCGATCTATAGCTAGCACGAAGAGCGGATCTAAACCGAAGATCGATCAAGGATCTCTAATCTACACAGATCTGCCAGACCAAGCAACCCATTTTTTAAAAAAAGAAAAGTACTAATAAAAAGCGGAATCCATGAAGGAAACCCTACATCGAAGTAACAAATCCTTTTCGAACATCGATCAAAGTTGAGATCAACAGGAATCAGGAACACGAAATACAGTAAAAATCACGAAACAGAAGCGAAAAAATCATAAAAATATTATAGAAAAACGAAAGGATACGCTTCTGCTGTTTTAATTCCGTCGCCATTAGATCGCACCACAGATCTCCACAGAAAAACCCTCGATTTCCTTCCTCCAGCTCGAAAAACAGCTCAGAAACCTCCCAAACCCTAGCTAGAAACAGCTTTTGAAACCAAAAGCGCCGACACAGATCGAAACCTCCTCAGATCCGCAAAAATGAAACCCCTTGCGAGACGGAAAATCGAAGTCGGTTTGAAAGATCGGAGCGAAGGGTTCCTAGACGGCGGAGCGAGGTAGAGAAATAGAGGGAAAAGGGTTTGTAGGGAGCTGGAAAGTCAAGGGTAAAAGAACGGTGACAAAAGCATCCACGTCACCTAATAGTCAGAGATCGGACGGTCTTTGTCGGCTCATGGAAAACTGGAGGAGGGTTTATCGTCCGTCGATAAAACCGAGAAGCAGGAGCGGGAGTAACTATAAACTGGAAAAATCCTTGTCATACCGACACATGCATGCATACAGACTCCATGTATGTGGATGATGTGGAGATGAACGTCTATGCGATGCTCCATACGCGTGCTTTCAGTTCTGATGAGTGGGTCCCATTTTTAGGAAATCTAGACCTTTGATCTGTTAATTCCCACCGTATATGGCCCATTATATACAATTTATTTTTGATATGAAAATAGAAACATCTCAACTTTGGTCTACGTATAGAAGGCTCAGAACAGAGACAAAGCCGTCCACGTTCATTTGAAAAGGTCACAAGATTGATCGATGTGGTCTTCCTATCTGAGATATTTTATCAGATGTGTTCCATTCAATACGGGATGCAACAGAACAATGGTCTGGATCAGCAAACCGTGGGGGCCATGGCCGATACGTATAGGACTGAAAACCGCTGGTCGACTATTGTGTAGTTCCATCCAGACCTGAATCCGGTAAAACCCTCGAATTTTAAGGGGATCTCCATGTTTTGGGTATGAAATCCACTCTGTCCATCAACTGAGACTTCTCGTTTTTACCGTAAATACCATAAAGAATAGATAAGAAGTTGAAAGACCCACAACGGGAAACAATGTAAAATCACTCATAAAAACCTCTAAGTCCAGTACGTGTGGGGTGTCTGAATTTTGGATCAGAAAGATATTTGGAATATATGTTCATCTTTGTGAAACCAGCCTGATAAACGGATTGGATGTAATAAAAACGACATGGTTCGCCCCACACTCAACCTGTGGTGGCCGTCTCATCTCTATTTTTTCAGTTGTATGGCCCACTTTAGTTTTGTATCGGACTTGATCGTGGTTACAGATTCTAAAATCGATCGTTTTCCGCGATGCGTCCAATAGCCGTTGCGGAGGATTCCGTCAATACCATCCTACCCACGGAAGACGACTTACACCATATCGAATGGACGCGGGTTGGCCACGGACTGTGCTCTGTGGGCCCCACCATGATGAATGTATTTTATCTACGCCGTACATCCATTTTTAAAGATCATTTTATGGCGTGATCTAAAAAATGAGGCAGATCTACATCTAAGGTGGTCCATACCATAGGAAATAGTGTTGATTGAACACCCACCATTAAAAACTTTCTGGGGGCCCACAAGAGTTTTAGATCAGGCTAGTATTTATTTTTTTCCTTCATCCAGGTCTGTGTCACCTAATCAACAGCTTGGATGGCAAATAAACATTAGTGGGCTCAATTCTTTTTAATGGTGTGCGTTCAACCACAACTGTTTTTTCTGTGATGTGGTACATTTGAGATATGGAGATAATTAATTTTTTGGCTCTTCCCATAAGATGATCTAAAAAAATAGATGGACGGCTTGGATAGAAAACATACATCATAGTGGGGCCCACAGAGCACCGAACCAGTACGCCAACGGCTACTGGCACCGTCAGTAGGCAATCCCAAAGGCTCCCGAAATTGTACAGTACAGAGGGCTTCAATTTTGAGACTTTGGGCCCACGCTTGGTTATCCAGAACATTGGTCTATTGTGCCCCACCTTGGGTGGGGCATACCCCAAAAATATCTCAGATTGAAGGATCCGACCAACCATTATTTCGGTTGAATCTGGACCGTTGTTTTATTTGTCTTCTTTATCACCATCGATCTCTAGGCAACGCATCTAAAGGTTGAATTAGTATCCGGATTTGGAAATATTCAAGCCATAGTATATCCACTGTTGGAGCCAATATACGAATTGATCCCTGACTGTAGGGCCATTGTGATATACTTTCCTTAAATCCACGCCGTCCATCCGTTTTGAATGCTCATTTCAATGCATTATCTAAAGAAATGAAGTACATCCGATTCTCAGGTGGACAGCACTAGAGGAAACAGTGATGATTCAATATCCACTATTAAAAACTTATTGTGGGCCACCGTGATGTTTATTAGCCATCATACCTGTTGATAAGGTCACAAAGACATGGATGAAGGGACCACATAAATATCAGTTTGATCTACAACTTTTACAGCCCACAAGAAGTTTTTAATGGTCAATCACCACTTATCCTATGGTGTGGCCCACCTATGCTTTAATTTTTGAATCATGCCCTAGAAGGATCTTTCAAAACGTATGGACGGCATGGATGTAAGGAAAATACATCAAGTTTGGCCCCATAGTCGGGTATTCACCCACCTTGGTGGATCCGGGGATCCAACGAAGCCGTGCCCAATGGTTTGACTAATGAGTCGCGGGCTCCACCACACGGAGGTGAAAATTCTTGGATGTACTACGAAGAAATGCAGTCCACGTCTCATGTGATTCCTTCGTTGTGAAGAAATGCAAGGCAATGCGATTCACGCGAGATGAAATTGAAAATGTCACTCGCGGCATCTGCTCCAACACGGAACATTCGTGCAAGATCTGAACCACTCATCACTGACGGGCAATGGCACAACCCTTGGACTAACCCACCAGAACATAACGCAACGTCGATGTTCATAAATTTCAGATCATTCACTCATGCTGTGATTATGTATGTGCGACTACACATTGGGGCCCACTATTTGGACGGACTGGATTGACATACATGTATGCCACACGTGCGAAAGGTGAGATACCACAGCAGTTGCAACGACGAAAGGAGCAAAACACGAGTCGTACCGATTTCGAATTTTAAATGTTACAAATGACCATGACATCCATGCCATGAGTCTCATAACCATGCCGACATACCACCACAAGAAGTTTGCTTGAATACGTTTCGACGTATTACGATGTGATACGTCGCGATGTTATCCCTTTAATATGTAAATATTTCAATGATCCAAGCTGTTTATAAGATGGTTCTCAACTTCTTTCATACATAGAAAACAAATATTTTTTTTTCATTGAGTTATTTTAACCATTTGAAATTTGCCTATTTTCTTTGAAGATAGACGATCTACCTTTGTATAATAAGATAATATTTCTGGAATCTCCTATCCAATGGAACTAATATCACATGAACAGTTTGGATCATTGAAAAATAAAAACAAATGCAATGGATAAAAAACAGACGTATCGTATCAAATTACGTGGGGATGTACTTGACTAAGCCTCTCACCAGAAAATCAAACAAGAGAAAATTACCACTGTTCACCCCACCTTTTATCCACCGTCTTCTATGATGATCCAAAACTTACCTTCCCAACTTAGACCATTCACGTACGGACAGAGCATTTGAGGACGAAAATACCCCTACTTTCCAAAGTGATTTTTCATTTCTGTAGATATATAGCTACGGTTACAGTACCGTAGGCAGGGGGTATTTTCGTCCTCAAGGCTCAGTCCGTACGTGCAAGGTTTAAGTTCAAAAGGTAAGTTTTGGATCTCAATAAAAGGCGCTAGATAAAAGGTGAGGTTTACAGTGGTAATTTTCTCATCAAACAAAGGAAGACCGGGAGGCGGGAGAAAAACAAGCCTACTCACGCGAGTAGGATTAACATACTAAACGAAGGAAGCACGTGTAATAGTCGCTTACTTGCCCAAGATCCAGACCGTTCACCTAGCATCCGGTGTGACACACGTGCACCGTTTCTATTGGTTGGTTTCATGATCCATGTTTTGGTAGGCCCTCCTGTGACCAGATAGTCCTGCCATTTGTCGCCAGTTGCTTACCCCACGCCATGTGAGGACCTCCATGTCTTCTAACACGCGTGCCACGCTGCTCGTGTGCCCGTGACTAGAACTATTACATTATATTATATTGGTCTAACAGGCACCGTCCGTGGTCTATACGCCGAGAGATGATAAAAAGGAAGTGATGTGCACGTACACGCTAGCCCTGTTTGTAATGGAAAGAAAGTGACATGCAATGGAGATGTATTTTTTTATAAATATGATTTTTATTTGTATTATTATAAAAAAAATTGATTTCAAATGTACAAATATGTGTATGAATTTGATGATTTAACGCCGAAGTAAGCTGTCGTTTGGACGGGAGTAAATGAGATATTTTAAGAGGAATAAAAATTAAACGAGAAAGACGTGGGTTTTGATAGGCCTAAATACAGTAAATGAGACCAATTTGAAATTGATGATTAGTATAAGGTGCTTTATTTTGTCTCTTTTGGAGAGTCCGATGATTAAACAAATGTGTCATTATACTCCTCGTCCTAGTCATTTGTATATGTGGTATGTTGATGACCATATCAAACAATCCGTCTCTGGTTGCATCATTAAAATCACACCAATTGAATGATCCATAATGTCCAAACGTTGATCATCCAAACAGGGGTTAAAAAATGTTGGTAAGCCACTTGTTGGTGATCCTTCCGTTTATGGGCCACCCGAGGCTCAATATTCCTATATTTTTCCCTATTCCAATCATTCTGCCACACGTACACTAATTTAAGATATTGAAGCTAGTTCAGCTAATCAATTTCAGGTTCTTATGAATTTCAATGTATTATAATTACAATAAAATAGAAGCATCTAAACAAAATATTTGGATTCTAATGCATTTCGTTTATAGACTATTAAGCACAATTGAAGACTTCGTTTACTTCTATTTACAAGAATTTAAATAAAAAATAATATATAAGTAACATCATTGTGGTTTTACTATCCATAAATTAAACAAAAAAATCCTAGTCAATTGCAAATACTTTTAAGAGATAAGTGTTGACGCAGAAATTCGGTTAGCCTTTCTTGGACCTTCATGTACCTGCACACTAGACGAACAAAGGAGAACTTGGCCAATACAGGGGACCCTCCGATGCCTAAATCAGGTAAGGAATCTGGGTCTAGTCGAGTAATGAGTTTTAGGCTAGAAATCGTGCGTACATTTCATCCTTAGATATGTTATATAGTTGAGAAGAGACGGTGACGTAGGGGGGATCTCTCTATTTAGTAGGTGCGTATTATGGAGAGATTCAGATTCTGAGCGTGTGGGAGAATCATCCAAGATACTTGGCGAAGATCTTGAGATCTCGAGCACGTCGCAGATATCCTCCAAATTCTCCGGAGAATATCTTAGGAGAACCTTTAATTATTTGGAATCAGCGGGGGCATGCAGTAGGAGGTTGAGGTGGTCTTGGCCATCCGGGGATAATATGTTGACCTGAGGTACGATCTAATCATTTCGTTCAGTACTATCCTTTGATGTTATGCAAGTCAGCCTATTTCCCGACCTGCTAGCGAGAGGTTGAGCTTGAGCCCGGCCGCTGTTCAGTTTGGGGCCGAGTGGGCAGATTTCCCATTCATGTCCATTGTTGTCTAACCTAGCGAAGTGCGTGAGGGTCCGACTTGACCTCTGTTTACTAGTCAACCTATTTTCACCATAACAATAAATAAAGTATTTGTACTCATTGCACTTTTTCATTGCATTACTACAATAATCCTTCATGTGACTAAACCTCTAACTTCTTAAATAAATGATTTGTTTTTGTTCAATTTTACTTGATATGGTAGTGCAACATTGTAATGTTCCATATCACTAACCTAAGAAATGAGACCACCCAAAAGAAAGCGTTTCAAATGAAGAATTGTGGCATGCCCATGCACAATCAAATAAGGGCACATTATACCTGCACAAGCCATCATGTGCACCACCTAATATTCGGCCTTGAAACGGAACACCACATCGATCCATACTTGAGGTCAACTTCACCATAGAAAACAATATAAAATCATGGTAAACTTGGTGCATCCCTTGTGGGTTTTATAGCACAATTATTCATTCCACTTATTTGTGTCATATGAGCATTGAGCCCCACACTCAACTAATGGTGGCCATTCCATACCAACTCTTTCTAGGGTGAAAAGACCTGATTTTTTGGTTTTGGGGTGAAAATGAGGCCAACACTTAAGGCCCATTTGGATACCACCAAATAAGTTACTTTTTCTACTTATAGCAATAAATAAGTGGCTTATTTTAGATAAGTAAGTTTGGTTTATGATTAGTTATAAATAACTTTTTAACTTAAAAGTACATAATCACTTCAGTTAGTATTTTTAGCTTTTCTATTTATTTTATAAGCTACTGAAGAGAGGCATATAGAGGAGAAGCAGATACGTATGTTATTTGTCAAACATACTTATCTTTTTAATAAGTAGAAACTAAGATAAGCTACTTGTGAAATAAGTACATGGTTCGAGTACCCATAGGTGGTGAAATCTCACTATGGCATGAGTGTGTGGTTGTGTGTTGTGTGTGCATGTGTGGGTGTGTATGCATGTGGAAAAAATACTAATTTATCTTGAGCAACTTATAATCCAAACGCCCCCTAAATGAACTCGGTGGATCTCTTGCTCGTGGTCCCTACGTGTAGATCAATTAGTAGCTCTTAATTTGATTACCCTTCTTTGATTTGTTTCCTATATTTCCGTTTAAGCACATATTGCTTGTCAACATTGAGAAAGTTAAGAGTAGACTAATTTAGGAGGATATTCCAAGAACGGTCCATCAAGATGGAAGAGTTCAGGCAAATGGCTTGGATAGGTCAACCACTGCAAGCTATGCTCAGAATGAGATAATTTCCTGCTTGAAATGGCATAGGAAACGCGACCTACGCGAGAGCGGATTAGGTGAGGCCCACTATGATGTATTATGCATCTACACCATCCACCCGTTTTTCTATATCATTTTTGGGAATTGTTTCAAAAATGAAGCAAATCCAATTATCAGGTGGACTATACTATAGGAAAGAATGGTGATTGACCATTAATGGATATGATATATATATATATATATATATATATATATATATATATATATATATATATATATATATATATATATATTCCCTTTATCTAAGTTTATGTGACCTTATCAACACATTAGATTGAAATTAAACACTACTTAAACATTAAGGTGCGACCTAAGAAGTTTTTAATGGTAGGACATTCAATCACGATTGGTTCCCATGGTATGGTCCACCACATAATTAGATCAACTTCATTTTTGGATAATGCCCTAGAATGATCTGGAAAAATGGATGGACATTGTGGATACAAAATACATACATCAAGGTGGGCCCTACAATAAGGGCGGCATCATCTAGGGTGAGTCCGGGGTCTCACCTAATCCACTCCCTACCTACAATTTTTATATTGAAAAAGCTCGTTTGTTAAGCTTTAAACATGAGAAACAATAGGGTAATGACCATATGAGGCTTACCCAAGGATTTATGTGGCTGGATGCTTTGGCAAGGATACCATGTTTTCATTCCCGGCAAGTGGATCCAAGTTTTCATGATCCAAACTATTAATCTATTGATCATCATTATAAATAAAGAATGCCCCAAGCAAATCCCAAATTTAAGAATTTTTAAGGAGAAATCTCAAGACAGGTAAATTTAGACTCCTGTTATGTTTCTCTTCTCACCGTGTATGTTACACCATAAATATAAAATGTTACTATCATTTCACTAAGGAAATGCTCTTTGAATGCAATTTGTTGCAATTGAATATGACTATAAGTTACCGAGAACTCATTGAAGATCCATTGATCCAGTAAGGTTTCTTTGGATGCTTGCAAGATGAGCACTTCGGCAAAAAATGATAAAATTCCAAGCCTTGGATGGGTCACATGCATAGGATCACAAACGAGCAACTAATCAACATTTTTTAAGTTTTTATTTACATGGCCCATATTTAAACTGTTTATATCATTCTATTGATGTAATTTTCATATTGCATTTGATAATATGATTGTTTTAGGACATCATCAATGGATCATGCATGGTACAATAGATTAGTAGCCTAGTAACACATGTTATATATGCAATTCACTTGTATTTAAAAAAAAAAAAAAAAAAAAAAAAAAAAAAAAAAAAAAAAAGTCGAAATCCAAGGAAAAGAGAGAGATCATGAAACTCACCAAAAGTGAGCATCTAAATTTCCTGTTAAATGACTGGTGAGTTTGGAATATCCTTAAAATCCCTTTAAATTTGCAATGCCAATTGCCAAACAACCCCTAGAGAGGAAGTAAAAATGAGGGGAGGCTTTTCTAAGGTTGTCCAATTGGAAGTTGATAATACCTCATTATTTAGTTGATATTATGATAGATGTACAATGTCCATTCAATACAATTATTTTGGCGAGCAACATACGGTACATATTTCTCAAAGTCATTGTACGCCATGCACAATGAATACTTTGGACCCTATATGAAGTAGGTGGGCCCCACTTAATGTTTGTTAAAAATCTATCCCGTTCATCTGCTTTGCAAGCTCATGTGAGGACGTGAGCCCAAGAATAACCCAAATATATAAGGGCCTGTTTGGGAGCGTGGATTTGAAATCCCCTGGATTTGAAATCATCTTGTTATGCTTGGCACCTATATTGAGAATTAACTTTAATCCAAAGTAGATATAGGTTCGTAGTATATTTGTAGGGATTTGAATTTAATTACTGAATCAACTTTAATCTCTAATTAATGAACTTATGAAAATTTTGACACAATAGTTATAATAAGCCAGTTGAAATATATACTTTGCCAAAAAATGATGAAATTCTAAGTCTAGGATGGGCCACAACCACAAGATCACATCCGAGTGACTAACCAATGATTTTTATCCGTTGATTTACATGGATAATGTTTGGACGGTGTTGATCATCGTATTAAAGTAGTTATAGTGATGCAATTAATAATCTAATTATTTTAGGATATCGTTAGTGGGCCATGTGTCCAATACATTAATAGTCTAGTGTTACGCATGTTACACATGTAACTATGAGAATGATTTTAGATGTAATCCAAAGTCTCACCTTAGATTTCAAACCCCTATTTGAGGGGATCTGAAATCCTGTGGATTTATAGCCCTTTATGGTGCCAAACAACTAGTGGATTTAAAATTCCCATGGTGCCAAACGACCACATTCTTTGGACCAAGTAAATTTTGAATCACGCCGATATTTTTGTAAACTCATCGCAATAGAAATGATGAAAGGTTTAGATGGCATATAAACATTAGGTGTACTTTGTAAAGGTTTCAATGGCAGGCATTTCCCCTCCACTTTTTACTGTGGTGTGGTCCACTTTAGAATCTGCTAAATTTTAAGCACGTGAGCTGGCAAATGGGATGGATGGAGTGGATTTCTCGCAAACATAACGGTGGACAGGCAATAAGCGTCCGAAAGCGGTCTACCCAATAAACCATTGACTTGTCTATTGGTGTAATCTGAACCGTTATATGGCCAACAATCAAATGGAAACACAAAATCTAAAATTATTTTACTTTATTTTCCAGTAATTTATCGCTGCCTTTGAGATTCTGAACCATGAAAATCGTTGTGATCATCAGAGCAAAAAACTGAGACGATCCAACCACAAACTTACGTGTGTGGGACCTTTCGGCTGCCCGCTGGTTTCAACCGTATAGCCTTCTTGATGAGTGGAACATCCTTATGTTTTACCAAGCTGATCTTGATGTTGTGTCCCACCATTCGTACGGCTCGGATGTGATAAACAAACGACACACAGGTGAGAAAGAAAGTGTTGGCAGCGGATTGGCTGGTGTACTACACACAAGCTATATAGCTACTGTAGGTACGTGTCATGCGAAGACGAGCACTGACGCTCATCGAGCTCCAAGTTGTACGAACGGTTCAAAGGAGATCAAAGTTACATGGCCCCACATTGATGTATTTATTGTATTTACACCGTTCATCTATTTTTAGAGATAATTTTAGAGAATTATCCAAAAAATTGAATCATATCCAAAGATCATCTGGACCACATCAGGAGATAATGATTTTCACCGTTAAAAAATTTGTAGGGCCCACCATGACGTTTATTTTCCATCCAATATGTTCATAAGGTCAAAAAGACCTAAATGAATAGGAAAAACAAATTTCATATTGATCCAAAACTTATGTGACCCAAAAAAGGGTTTCAATGGTAGACGTTCAATCCCCCACTGCTAATTGCAGTGTGGTCCAATTAATACTTAGAACTGTCTTATTTTTCGTCTCAAGCCTTAAGATGATCTCGCCAAATGGACGGACAATTTGAATATAACAAATACCTTATGATTAGACTCACAGAACTTGCTAATGTCAATCAACAGCTATTTAGCTGGTGTGAGGTACACTAGCAAATCAACTTCCATTTTTAAGCCACCGTACACTGATGCATGTCTGGACGGGATGCGGATTGCGTCCTACCCCTGGAGCTATACACGAGTAAAGTTAGCTTGGAAACTGACTCGACTCGGCTCGAAAAAACTCAACTCGACTCAGATTGAAACTCTGTTCAAACCGAATCGAATTATTTTTTGGGAACTCGGAACATTTTGAGTCGAATCCGAACTGGACCTAGCTCAACTTGGCTCGACTCGATATCGAGCTTGACTCGACTCGACTCGGATCAAGTTTTAAGTGTATATATAAGAGTTTTTTAAAAAAAATAAAAAAATCTTCATCCGCCCGACCCTATCCATTTCGCCCAACCCACAAACCCTAACCCATTTCTTTATCCCTTACGCTTAAATTGCCCAACCCTAATCCAATTTTCCCTCCCTTTCGTCTAAATCGGCAGTTCATTCGCCCAAAACTCTCACCGTTCTTTACCACTTGACGAAATTCTTCCTTCCAAAGTCTGTCCGGACGATCTCCTTTCCCAAAGCGAGTCCTCTCCTCCCCTCTCTTCATTTTTTTCCGGTGAGTAGCGTCCATCTGAATAGTGAAACTCGACTAAAAAACTAACTCGGCTTGAACTCGGCTCGAACTAGACCGAGCTGCTGGCCGAGCCGAGATGCTTTCCAAGCTCGGCGGCCGAGCACGAGTTGAGACTCTGTTCTCTTAGTCGAGCACTTAGCTTGACTAGTGTACACCTCTACCAACCCTGTCCGTCTCTAGTGGGGGAACTCTCTTTATCCACGCAGTTCATCCTTTTTTGGCTCATAATGACAGAGTCATATATGGTGTGGTCCACTTGAACGTTAGATAAGAATCATTTTTGGGCTTATTACTTAAAATGACCTGAGAAAAGAGATGGACGGCGTGGATAAACAGATACATTACGAGACTCCCCACAGATCTGCCCGTTCGTCGCTGGCGACGGCGGGGGTTGGACGCATTCCGCGTCCGTGTGCACCACAAGCGCACTAACCTTTTGCTTGGTGAGGAAGTTACCGTCTATGGACCGACTTGAACGCCCCAATCAGGACGCTTCTAGAGGAGCGAGAAACGCCACGTCAGCACACGCAGTTGGCCCTAGTCTCGACACGTGGCCGACGGCTAACGATACGCGAGAAACACCCAGTAGAGACGCTTGTACCGAACCTCCCATGCATCCTACCGTTCACGATATCCGTTGCAAGGCGCATGTGTGAATTCGGACCGTCCAGTCATTCGAATCAAGGCTCACTTTTTGGACGCAAACTGATCGAAAAACCCTATCAATTGTTTCTCCAGCATTTCCTTATGAACGATGTACATTGACCATCCATTAAAAGGACCCAGGTTATACGTGTCAGATCATCTGACTGCTTTGCCGCTTGAAATGTAGCGTGCTCATGTCCAGGCTCGCTGGATCGATGGAAAAAAAATCTTAAAACCTATGAACAGTGAATGGTAAGGTGTAGGAGAGATTCGGTAGATAGGACTCTACCGAATTGTTAATCGAGAAAGGTTCAGCACATCAAATGTCGTTGTACTTTCTAGGGAGACACGTGGGAATATGGAGTTAGTTCAACTCGTGTGAGCAATAATTATCTAATCACACGTGCGAATCTTGCGGGAAAAACGCGCAATCAGATGGGCCATACGTACACGAAAAATGGATGGCGATCGATGGTCCAATAGGTTCTTGTTTGGCATCGATCCGATAGCCGGACTGGCATGACCTCGCATTTACCCAAACGGGATATACTGTTGAACAGCCCGGATCTAACGTGTACTGTTACATTGATACGTGTAAGCAGTTGGTTTTCATGTGCGCACGGCACTGATGTGATGCGACACGGATTGCATCCTACCCCTGCCATGACTCGGTCCACGCCGTATGTGTTTTATCCACGCCGTCCAAATCTTTTAACAGGTATCGTTTTACGGTATAAACTAAAAATGGGGCAATTCCAAGGCACAAGTGGGCCACACAATAGGGATTGAATCCACACCATAAAAAACTTTTTGGAGACGCATATATTTGTGTTTTCATTTATGCAGGTCTACGTGACCTTGTGAAAAGGTTGGATGATAAATAAACATCACGGTGGGCCCTTAGGAAGGTTTTGACGGTGGGCGCTATTATCACCTCTGCTTCTTGTGGTCCACTTGAGCCGTAGATCTGTCTTACTTTTGGGGAAGCGGAATGGTTTGTGTATCACATGCCAGCTATGTAGCTGGTGTATTTACGTCAGCAAGTTCTGTGGGTCTCATCATGAGGTATGTGTTATATCCAAACCGTCCATCCATTTGGCGAGCTAGTAAGGCTTGTGCCTAAAAATAAGACAGATCTAAAGATCAATTGGACCACACTAAAAAAAGCGGTGGGGGATTGGATTTCTACCATTGAAGCCCTTTTAGGGGTCACGGAAGTTTTGGATCAATATAAAATTTGTTTTTTCTCTTCATCTATGTATTTTTAACCTTATTAACAGATCGGATGGAAAATAAACATCATGGTGGCCCTAAGAAATTTTTAACAGTGAAAATCATTATCCTTGCAGCTATCTTTGGTGTGGCTCATTTGAGCTTTGGATATGATTCATTTTTGGCCGTTTGCTTTAAAATGATCTCGAAAAATGGAAGAACAGTGTGGATATAATAAATACATCATTATGGGGCCCATCTAACTTTGATCTCCTTTTAACGTGCGTAAACTAAAAGAGTGTCAGCGCTGGTCGACACTTATCTACACCAGCCATATAGTTGGTGCTGGTGTGTGGTACACCAACCAATCCACTTCCTACTTTTGGTTAGGGGTGTACACTGAGTTAAATCGAGTTGAGCTGGCATCAGCTCTGCTCAGCTCGATCACCAAGCACATCTAGCTTGAACTCAGCTCGGCTCAGTGACCGAGCCAGCATCTCCAGCTTGATTCGGCTCGATCAGCAATCAGACCAGTTCCAGTCGAGTTCGAGACAGGTTCGAGCTTTCGAGCTGAGTTTGAGTTCATTTTTCGAGCTGAGTTAAGGCCAGAATACATGATGTGCACACCTAATGAATAGCCAGATCTTGCACAAATAAAAAATGGATGGCTAGAAAACCCATAAAATTTTAAAACAAAGATAGAGAGTTGCAGCTTACTGGCGACCGGACATGCAATGGCCGCAGCACAGTCGAGCAGGGGGCACTGGACAGTCAAACTGGCAACCGGATAGGGAGAGGGAGAGCTCGGGGCCTTGGACATGCTGAGAGAGGAAGAGGGAGAGAGGGAGAGGCGGAGAGCTCGGGTCAGGTGAGGTGAGCCGTGAGCAGTGTCGGACGTGGGTTGAGAGAGGAGGGAGACTGGAAGAGGGAGAGGGTTGAGACTTGAGAGAGGAGGGAGAGACTAGAGAGAGAGAGAGGGAGGAAGATTGGAAGGGACTAAGGTTCGTTCGTGTAAGGGGCGCCGTGCGTGTGTTTGTTCGGGTAAGGGAAATGGAGTAACTGAGTAAGGGAGGAACTAGGTTTTTTTTTTTTTTTAAAGGCCTATATATACCCTGCACCGAGTATATACTCTGCACCGAGTATATACTCTGCACCGAGCCGAGCCGAGTTTGAACCGGATTCGATCTGAGTTGAGTCGAGCTGGGGCAAGCTTGAACTTGGCTCGAACGCATTTTCGAGCTAAAAAAATCAGCTCGATTCGGCTCGAACTCAACTTCAAACCAAGTCGAGTCAAGCGAGCTAACGAGCTAGCTCGGTTGGTGTACACCTCTACTTCTGGTCCCCGATTGGGTACTACCCCGTGACGTAGCTAGAGATGGACAGTACTGTAAAGGGCTTTATAGGCTCTATGCTGTATACCGTGATATATATGTTTTATCCAATCCATCCATTTGAAAAATCATTTTAGGACACAAATCAAAATAGGAAGTAGATATAAGACTCGAGTGGACCACAACACAGGAAGCGGTGTTGACAATGACCCCCACAATTTTATACCTTTTTAAGACCCAATGTAATGTTTATTTGCCATCTAACCGGTTAATAAGGTAACATATACTTGGATGAATAAATATCAGCTTGATCCAACACCTATGAAACCCCCAAAAGTTTTGGGCAATAGGCATTCAATCCTTACTGTTTCGTGTAGTGAGGGCCACCTGAGCATTCAATCTGTCTCATTTTTTGACTTATCAGTTAAAATGATTTTTCAAAATGGATGAATGGAGTGGATAAAACACACATCACAATTGGCCTCACAAAGCCCTGAATCCCTGATAGGACCGTCCGTCTCCAGCCAGGCCCTGGTGACGATAGTACCCACTCCCTGCCCCTTCTTATTGGGCTCAGGCCTTAAATAATGTCAAAATTGGATGGACGGCATGATAAAACAAATACATCATGGTGGGCCTTACACAGACCCAAAACAGGGTCTAACCTCCTGTGTTAGTTTACCACTATTAAAACAAAAAAGTGGTGATCCATCCCCCTCACATGTTACACCCATATATAGCTATCAAGACCATCCAAAATAAGCATCCCATTGTGTACGGATCATATAATTAAAATCGCACCAATGAAGCAATCATAACCATCCAATTATCAGTTATCAAAGGGATATTTATGAGTAAAATAACTTAAAAAAATAAAAAATAAAAATAAAATCAGTTATGCTCCATCCACAGCTGGGTCAATGAAATGGACGGTCTGATTTCCCATAAAACTATACCATGTATATGGTTAAAGGGTCACTGCTCACCCAATATATTATTGAATGGTGTAGAAATAGTGGAGTATAGCCCAGTGGACAAATTCCAAAGCATTGGGGAGCTGATGTGGAGGGGATAACGCACACTAGTTTTTAAAATGAAATAGGAATCGAATCGGCAAAAGAAAAACAATTTCGGTGGTTGCTAATCCATATATGTTTGTGTCTCTTATTAATCTAATAGGAATCTGGTTCGTGAAGGAGAGAGTGGCATCCACGTGTCAATTATTGGATGTATTGCACAGACCTTCACCAAACACTCGCACGCGTGTGCAATCAGCTCGTTTACACGCCACGTTTGTGCCAGCATGCCACGTAGGCATGAATCCAATCCATCAATCAGAGTGGGACTGATATTTTGATATACAGGCCCAATAAACAGATTGAACCATTCATCAGGTGGGCCACGGTTTAGGACGCAATATGTACGGTTGTGAAATTTTCGTTTGAAGTTTTTAACCCGTCCACCTGTTTCTAATATTGGGGCCGACCTGATGAGTGGATCGAATTTGTTCTGGAAAATTTCCAGATGGTCCGACCAATCTGATGGATGGCTTAGATCTTGGGTCTAATTACCGTGTTGGCAGATGTGGAGCATGTATGTGAGCCGTATTACCACGCGTGTGGGCTTAGCAAAAGTATTGCGAATCTGAGGAATTCGCGACGCAGGTTCCGCGCAGTGGGGCTATGCTTCGATTATCGACACCGTTGATCTGATACATATTCATCTGATGGATCTGTTTGGAAAATCTCAAGATATAATTTCAATCAGAGGCCCGTGGAGCTTCTAAGAAAAGTGGTCCATTTTCAAAGTAAAATAAATCAATTATGGACTTGGATTCGGTGGTGTCCCCTCCAGTACCCAACTGGTATTGTTCTCGCCTTTGAAAAAGCTATACCATACCATGATGTATGTGTTTTATCCATATCATCTATTCATTTTCCTAGTTCATTAAGATGAGGCAGGTTTATATCTCAGGTGGACTCCACCCTAAGAAACAATGGTGATGGAAGGCTCATCATTAATAATTTTTTTTTGGGGCCACAAAAGTTTTAGATCAAGCTGGTGTTTGTGTTTTCCCTTCATCTTAGGTTTGTGTGATATAATCAACTAATGGACACATAGTAAACTCTGCGGGCCAATGTAATGTGCCTTATCCTTTATTTTACTTACTTATTTTAGGGCATGAGCCCAAACTGGAAGGAAGTGGATTGCTAGTTACCTAGGCATGGAGACATTGCTGTGTGGGGCTTACAGACATATGGGTGACAAATCCACTTCATCCGTCTGTTTAAAAAGACCACAGTAGGACTTTATTCTAAAAATCAGGTAGATCCAAAATTAATGTGGGGTAACAGAAGTTTTGTACTAGGATGATATTTTTTCCTATAGTTTATTTGACAGGTAATAACCTTACGAGCAGCTTGGATGGCATATAAACATCATGGTTAGCAGAAGTTTCAATGATGGGCATTTATGTTCCTATCATTTTGTTGGTTCAACACTCTTTATGTTTTGAATTTGCCTTATTTTTAAAATACTGTCCTATTGATGGGAGGGGATTTATTAGATATCTCTGTGGGCCTCATATAGCTACGGGAACAAGCATATTTCTATGGTACAGTGGGAAGTTAATGCCTATAGTTGAAAACTTGTGAGGCCACAAAAGTTTTGAGTCAAGCTGATGTTTGTATTTTCCCTTGGCATACATCTATATGATTTTACAAAGTGGCTGGATGACAAATAAAATCATTTTATTCCGAAGGTGTAAATGGTGGACATGGTTATATTCACTATTTCGCATGGTATGGTCTACTAGGGGACTGTAGAAGTACACAGATTAATCAAGTGAAGTATTCCAATCACACAAATCAAGCACAAACACAAATAATTCAATTTTTACATAGAAAAATTATTTCATGAAAAAATCAGGGCATAAAGCGATAGATAATTACTATAAAGTAGAAATTATAAGAGCTTAGAGAATATTCAATTCGAACAACCTTGAATCTCCTCAAGCTACACCCTTGAAATCCTATGAATAATTTGGAAAGCCATGAGATACTCCTCAATGCCGATTACACCTCCATATATGCCTCAGGAAGAATCACAATCGAAATTGGAAACAAATTCCGCAGATACACAACTCTGCGTAACTTTGTGATATGTTCGATGGCACCTTCGATGTCATTGATAGACCTGTTTCTTAATTAATTTAAGACATTAAAAACAACATGGTACACCTGATATTTAAATCTACTTTAGGGATTAGACTTATGCCCAGCACGGACTTGATACAAGAGGGGTCACCACATAGGCCGAGCCCTCAATTATCAAAAGGTTAGAATATACCACTGTATGGTTGAATCATGTCCCCACATGTAGGTAATCCCGTACCTTTGCTAACGCTGGAGCATGTCCAGGGCCTGTTTGGACTATAACCCAAGAGGAATCTCTTATAACGAGTGCCGTCTCACGTGCGTTTCCTTGAGGTGTGGAATCGTTTGCCGTACATGTTAATGCTCACGTCTGCAAAAATCGGCCCAATCGAGATCCCACATTGGAGTGGGCCACACCTGTTCTCATCACATTCCCACTTTGGGCAGTAGATGAACGGTGATAATTAATGAAAGAGATCTATACCAGCTACTGTAAATTGTAGAGGGCACGTCCACCCGGTTTTCTTACTGTAGAAATCAAATGGTTCAAAATTCTTTAGACAGAAATAAAGTAAAATCATCCCATCTCTATGACCCTCAAAGCAATGGTATGCTTGTAGATTTAAAACAATGCATAGGTTTACGCAGATGTGGTTCTTGATTTTGGGCCATACATGGTGACGCCTCAGGTTCTTTTTTCATGAAATCTAATAACTTGATATTTCAAAAATGGAAAGATGGAAAATGATTCATGTAGCTGGTCCACTTAGGATATGGTTTAGATGATGGTTATGATGATGATGGCAACAAGGTCCACTGTTTGAGTAGTCCGGAGTTCACCAAACAACTTATAATTAAGAGTATTCATCTGGTTAACAGAGGGAAATGATTTAAATGCATGTACATGGAATGATCCTAGCTAACCGTTCAGTGGCCATCAAAGGCTCGTAGCTGCTGCGGGGAAAAACAGAGGCAACTGATGGTCAACGATAGACATTAATGGTGTGTTTGGATGGTGGAGAAATGGAAAAAATGTAATAGTTATTAAATAATTATTTTTCAGGATTTCTCGTCACTATAGATTCCTATCGATTTCATTTTGGAGGTTCTTGCTTAAATAATGAGGGAAATTTTAAATAAAGCTCTTATAAAAGTAATGTTTTATTTTGTGTTTAAGAATTTAATTATGCTGTTTGGATAATAACTGCATCTTAAAACCGAATATATTATTTATTATTTAAATGATAAGAATCATTGACCTAACATGCCACGTAATGTTTGTGAAGACCATTTACAAACTCTCATTTACCATCTATGATGACATCAACGAGCCTAGTGGCTTGTCCCAAATATATCCTAATCACTGATTAGTGGATATTTGTTCTTCGAATTTGGACCATTGACCAATTTTGTTTTACGCATCTGTTGGTTGTCCACTAGGCATCTTTTAGGCTGAAGGTTTAATGCGATTTTTGGTTTATGACCCATCAATGATAAGGCCTATGATTTCGATTGTTGTACCTTATTTCTGTTTGTTCCTTGAATAGATCATGAGAAAAAGACACGTGTCATTGTATGGAATTTATATAGTTATGAAATGCTTTAGTGATATTTGGAACACTTTTTACGAAAGTACAGTGGCACTGAGCCGGATGATATATGTCATTTGATGATGAGGCACAGTCGAGAACTCCAAGAGGTGCAAAAAGCAATCGAGCAAAAAGAGCAGTAAGAGAGATATAAAGAGACATGAGAATTTAAAAGACCGACGTAGCAACGATTCAATTGTCGTAATCGTTAAAATAAATAAGAGGAGTACCTTAAAAGAAGCTACAACAAAAATCTGTAGATAGTAAGAAGTTCAATAAAACAAATCATCTGACCCTAACCAAACAAACCAATCAATTTATCTTTCCTTGTTATGGCTTTAGATTTATCTTAGGAGTAACTATAATCTCTAGTTGTAATCCAAGTCTATGATTTTGTGTTGGACTAATTCAATTTCAATACAAACAATTCTTCATTCAGAAAGGCTCTTTGTAGTTTTGCCTTACGGACATCGATTGTGAATATTCATTTTTCTATGTGATTGTTTTTGATTGCTTAGTATAACAATAGTCTTTTCGTATGGATGGTAAAGTGCAAGCCATCTTCGGAGGAAGAACCCCACCCTCCAACAGTCACTTGATCATCTTGTAACAATTTTGTGCAAGTGGCTAAATAGGCGACCGATCTTCTCAGGTTTTGATAATATATGATCGCATTCAACGTATCTACCTATCTCGGCACTTGGGGTCAATGTTGTTTGGTTTGAATCAAGCTGCACAATTGATTTTGATATGCCTGCACACACTCACATGATAAAAAACCAGTTGAGAGCCCAACAAATTTTGGCATGCTCGGTGGGACATCAAATTATTAGGTTGTCATAAATGTCTATTGTGTTCCAATGCAATATAAGCCGAAAAGGTAGTAATGCTTCTAACACTGCTAAACATCCTGCACAATAAAAAGAAATGCAGGTGCAGCCAATGCTTGAGGTGTTGCTGGATTCGGTATCCAATCCTCCAAACCAGGACATGACATTATCATCTTGGACTGATCCACTTGAGATAATGTCAACTAGGCTATGCGATATGTAAATGAGGATTCAGTGTATTGCTGAGTAGTCACGAGCTTAGGCCAAGCAATCTCAATTTCAGGCTGAAATTTTCAACATGTATATGGTTAGTCAGACTGAGAGCTTGAAATAAATGGTGGCTATTTTTTATGAAAGAGCGCACACTATGCCTCGACAAACTATAGAAACTAGTTATGTTGGAAATCCGGTGCTTGTACAGTCATCACGACCAATACTTCTTTCACAACGGAACACAGACCTTGCTTCAGCACAAGAAGTGCGGAGTGTTCCATCACCTACAAAGTTCAAATGAGTTGAACGAAAAAATAGGAATTTCATTCACGATGCCAAAAATCAAGGAATACCAATGGGACAACCTTTCCCTAGGAATATCCCTCACAATGTGGAGCAATACTTAGTAGGCCTAGAGCCACCTCTGATGGCCGAAACTCATCATTTTGACCGCGATCAGCCTCGTCATTTGGATCGCGACCAAGTTTTACAACTGGTTCAGGAGGTGGCAGGCAAAGTTCTTGGCCGTACTATTACTTCAGTCTACCATAAGCCTTATTATGAATGGATTGATTGATGATCTTCGTTACTGCGGTCGAATTTGATGTTTTTCGATTAAGATGACCGACTTTGATGTTTTTCGACCAAGATAGCCGAGTTCGACCAAGATAAACTGATTTTGATGTTTTTCGACCAATATAGCCGAATTTGATGTTTTTCAACCAATATGGCCGAGTTTAACCACAATGGGCGAATTTGATATTTTTTTCCTGGTCAAGCAGTCGCATTTATTGTATTGAACACGACCCACCATCGCTTTCACCTTTTTGTTCAAAGACGAAGCGATATGGGGGCAATGTTGTACTTTATTTCTGACCGTTCTTAAAATAATCAACGAGGAAAGGACATGTGTCATTGCAAGAGAAATATATAATGTGCGAAATATCTTTAGAGATATTTGAACCGCTTTTAATGGAAGTACAGGATGATATATGTCATCTGATGATAAGGCACATCTAAGAAGTACAAGAGGTGGAAAACGGTCAAGCAGAAAGAGCGGTTAGAGGGATACGAAGAAACAAAAGGATCGGGAAGACTCACGTGACAACGGTTCAACTATCATAACCAATGAAATAAAGAAGAGAAATGCCTGAAAAGAAGCTGCAACAAAGATCTATAAATAGCAAGAAGTTTAGCAAAGTAAATCGTCTCATACCAACTAGACAAGCCAATTAATTTATCTTTCTTTATCATAGCTTTAACTCTATTTTAGGAGTAATAATGATCTCTAGCTGTAATACAAGTCTACACTCTTGTTGGATTAGTTTCATTTCAATACAAATAGTTCTTCATTTAGAAAAGCTCCTTGCAATTCTACCTGTGGTTGATTGTGATGTACTTCTTTTTCCGTGTGACTATTTAAGATTGACTCGCATATCAAATGTCTTTCGTATGGAAGGCAAAGTGATGGGGTTTTCCTCCTCAATTCAGAGGAAAGGTAGCGCAGTTTCCTTATTTGACTCTAATTCCTCCGCTTATGCGCGGTTTCCTTTTGTGACTCTAATTCTTCCGGTTCTCTATTTAAGGGGTTCCAAAACGGGATTAAGGAATTCTATTCTAGGGTATTCTAAGGTTTCTTAAAGGTTTTCTAGGAGGGCTTAGGGCTATCAAAGGTATGTGAGAGAGAGAGAGAGTGTGAGAGAGAGAGAGATAAAGAGAGAGAGGAAGCTTGTGGAAGGGAGACTATGCTCGTAGAGGTGATCTACCATATTTCAGCGCTTCCACGTCCTCGTAATCGGTGAGATCTCTTCGTTTTCTTTGTTTCTCTTATTGTTTATCCACTCCTGCGTGAGTGAAAAAGGTTGTAACGTTCTACTTCATAGTAGATTGTTGATTGGATGAGGTCTAGTGGTTTTTACCTCTTTGAGGGTTTTCCACGTAAAAATCTCTTGTGTTGTGTGGTTGATGCTTTGATTTATTTCATTGCATTATTATTCCACAATTCTAGTTTGTCTTAGGAGGCTAGATTATAACATTTTGTGCACGGCCCCCAACAAAGTAGTATCAAAGCTAAGTTCATTGAATGGGTAGGATTGGTTTTGAATTATGAAAGGTGGCTCATCAAGGATGATCAGCTTCAATGGTTCTAACTGGACCATATGGAAGGCTAAGATGGAGGACTTGCTTTATTGCAAGGACTTATATTCTCCAATTTTAGGTATATCAGCAAAATCCAAGGATATGTCTGATGATGATTGGAAGAAGGTGGATCGGAAGGCGTGAGGTTTATTAGACAATAGTTAGACGATTCCGTATTCCACCATGTGTCTACGGGAGATCTCAGCCGCTAGCCTATGACTGAAATTACAAGGGTTGTATGAGAGGAAGACAGCCGGTAATAAAAATTTTCTGATAAGGCGACTTGTGAATCTCAAGTTCAAGGATGGTGATTTTGTGACCGAGCACATGAATGGGGTCAACAATATAGTGAATCAACTCTCCGCTATGAAGATGGTCTTGGATGATGAATTGCAGGCTTTGCTATTGCTTAGTTCGTTGCCTGACAGTTGGGAGACATTAGTGGTGTCTCTAAGTAACTCCGCGCTAGACGGAAAGGTATCCATGAAACAGGTAACCAGTTGTCTCTTCAATGAGGAGACAAGGAGGAAGTCTCAGGGGTCTACTCAGCAAGAGGACCCTTGTGACACAGGAACGTGGGAGAGGAAAGAACAGGAAGGGCGGGAAGGTCCGAGATAAATCAAGAGGAAAGTCGAGTAAACAGAAAGGATGTTGATTGCTGGAATTGTGGCAAGAAGAGCCATTACAAGCATAAATGTCGTGGTAAGAAGAACGACAAGAAAGGAAAAGGAAAGGAGAAGGAAGATGAATCAGATTCCACTGTGGTCGCTTCAGATGGCGACGTTGTAGTTATTCTTTCAGCAGATCTCGATATATGTCTCACGGCTACGAATCAGGACACCGACTGGGTGATAGACTCGGGAGTCTCGTTTCATGCGACTCCACGCAGGGACTTCTTCACAAGCTATAAGTCAGGTGACTATGGGACCGTGAAGATGAGAAATTCTGGCGTATCGAAGATCATAGGAGTCGGTGATATTTGTGTGAAGACCGATATGGGCTGCACATTGGTTCTCAGGGATGTGAGGCATATCCCAGACCTTCGTCTCAACTTGATGTCGACGGGAAGGTAGATGATGATGGTTATGAAAGCCGGCTTGCTGGTGGGCGATGGAAGCTCATTAAGGGTTCGTTGATCGCAGCTAGAGGAAAGAAGTGTTGCACCCTTTACAAGGCAAGTGTCAGTGTGTGCAAGGGTGGGTTGAACGCAGCGGAAAATTCAACTATTGACATGTGGCACAGGCGTCTAGGCCACATGAGTGAAAAAGGGCTTCAGGTACTAGCAAAGAAGTAACTTCTTCCAGACGTGACAAGTACACCTCTCAAAACCTGTATTGATTGTTTATCATGGAAACAACATAGAGTTTCATTTATTAAAACTGCTTTCACGTTAATAAAGTGCATGCATTAGATTTGGTTTATTCTGATGTTTGTGGTCATATGAGGACAAAAACCTTGGGTGGGGCATTGTATTTTGTCACTTTTATAGATGATGCATCTACGAGGGTTTGACTTTATGCTTTGAAATCCAAGGACGAGGTCTTTGGTGTGTTTAAATTGTTTCATGCTATGGTCGAGAGAGAGACAAGTAGATAATTGAAGTGCATCCGCACTGATAATGGTGGTGAATATATTGGCAACTTTCATGAGTATTGTAAGTCTCTGGGTATACGGCATGAACAGACGGTTCCCAAGACCCCCCAACATAATGGTGTGGCTGAGCGAATGAATCGCACCATTGTAGAGAGAATCAGATGCATGTTATCCCATGCGAAATTGCCCAAGATGTTTTAGGGAGAAGTAATGCACACGACGGTGTATTTGATAAATAGGTCTCCATCAGCCCCATTGAATGGAGAAGTACCTGAGAAGGTGTGGACTGGACAGGATCCATCGTACAGTCATCTCAGGGTGTTTGGATGTATGACATCCATTCACGTACCAAAGGACGAGATGTCCAAGCTCGATATGAAGATCAGACAGTGTGTGTTCTTGGGGTACGGTGATGAAAAATTCGGTTACAAATTGTGGGATCTGACCGAGAGGAAGCTCGTCAGGAGAAGAGATGTAGTTTTCTTTGAAGATCAGTGTATAGAAGACATTGGTAAGCCAGAGAAGAACTAGCCTAGTTCAGGTGAGATAGAGGACATGGATCCGGTTATTCCTCCCGTGGTGCCTAATGACGGGGGAGTACAGTAAGGTGCAGAGGACGAGGGAGTTCCTACAGAAGATGGACCAGGGGAGCAACCCCCACTTGATCCACCTGTTAAGCCACAGGTGAGGAGGTCATCTAGGGACAGACAGTCGTCCAAGAGGTACTCGCCGCATGAGACATTATGTTGACTGATGGGGGAGAGCTAGAAGATTATTCTGAGGCTCTAGCCGACGAGCATAAGGGGGAGTGGTTGAAAGCTATGTAAGAGGATATGAAATCCTTGCATAAGAACCACACCTATGACATGGTGAAACTGCCTAAGGGCAAGAAAGCTCTGAGCAACAAGTGGGTGTTCAGAAAGAAGATTGAGTAGAAGAATTAACAGACGAGGTTCAAGGCCAGACTTGTAGTGAAAGGGTTTGGTCAGAGGAAAGGTATAAACTTCGAGGAGATATTCTCACCAGTGGTGAAGATGACATCCATACGGGTGTTGCTCGGGTTGGCGGCTAGCATGAATTTGGAGAAAGAGCAGTTAGATGTTAAAACTGCCTTCCTCCATGGTGACCTGGAAGAAGAGATCTACATGCACCAACCAGAGGGGTTCGAAGTCAAGGGCAAAGAACATATGGTGTGTAGGCTGAGGAAGAGCTTGTATAGGCTGAAACAAGCTCCACGACAATGGTATAAGAAATTTGACTCGTTTATGTTGAAGCATGGGTATGACAGAACGGAGTCGGACCACTGTGTGTTCACGCGCAAGTTCTCAAATGATGATTTCTTAGTTCTGCTGCTATACGTTGATGACATGCTCATCATGGGAAAAGATATCAAGAAGATCGACAGGCTATGAAACAGGAGTTGGGCAAGTCGTTTGCGATGAAAGAATTGGGCCCGGCTAAACAGATCCTAGGAATGGAGATAACCCGTGACAGAAGCAGCAGAAAGCTTTGGCTGTCACAAGAGCGGTATATTGAGAAAGTCCTAGAGCAGTTCAATATGAATGCAGCGAAGACGGTCAGTACTCCACTGGATGGTTACTTCATATCGAGCGACAGGCAGAGTCCCAAGACGAAGGCAGAGGTGGATGAGATGAGGAAGATACCCAACGCGTCAGCAGTAGGAGTTTGATGTATGCTATGGTGTGTACACGCACAGACATAGCATATACAGTTGGTGTTGTCAGCCGGTATCTTACCAATCCTGGCAAAGAGCATTGGACAGTGGTGAAGTGGATACTACGGTATCTAAGAGGTTCATCCAGGTTGAGCTTATGCTATGGTGACGGAAAACCCGTGTTAGAGGGCTACACAGATGCAGATATGACAGGTGACATAGACTCCAGGAAGTTTACATCAGGGTTCATGTTCACGTTTACAGGGGGAGCGGTCTCTTGGCAGAGTGAGCTACAAAAGGTCGTAGCATTGTCGACGACAGAGGCCAAGTAATTGCGGTCACAGAGGCATGTAAAGAGATGCTTTGGATGAAGAGGTTCCTACAGGAACTTAGCCTGAAGCAGGAGTAGCACGTGGTCTATTGTGATAGTCAAAGTGCTATACACTTGAGCAAGAATCCAAGTCAGCACTCCAAGTCGAAGCACATAGAAATTCGATATCATTGGATCAGGGATACTTTGGAACAGAAAGTGTTACAGCTTGAGAAGGTCCATACGGACAATAATGAGTCAAACATGATGACAAAGGCATTGCTCAAGGGCAAGTTTGAGGTTTGTAGAAACCTGACTGACTTGAAGAATGCGAATTCCTCCTGAGTCGGAAATGGGGAGATTTGATGGAGTTTTCCTCCTCGGTTCAGAGGAGAGGTATCGCAGTTTCCTTATTTGACTCTAATTCCTCCGCTTATGCGCAGTTTCCTTATGTGACTCTAATTCCTCGGGTTCTCTATTTAAGGGGTTCCAAAACGGGATTAGGAGATTCTATTCTAGGGTATTCTAAGGTTTCCTAAAGGTTTTCTAGGAGGCTTAAGGCTATTAAAGGTGAGAGAGAGAGAGAGAGGGAGAGAGAAAGCTTGTGGAAGGGAGACTATGCTCATAGAGGTGATCTACCATATCTCAGCGTTTCCACGTCCTCGTAATCGGTGAGATCTCTCCGTTTTCTTTGTTTCTCTTATTGTTTATCCACTCCTGCGTGAGTGAAGAAGGTTGTAACGTTCTACTTCATAGTGGATTGTTGATCTGGACGAGGTCCCGTGGTTTTTACCTCTTTGAGAATTTTCCACGTAAAAATCTCTTGTGTTGTGTGGTTGATGCTTTGATTTATTTCATTGCATTATTACTCCATAATTCTGATTTGTCTTGGGAGGCTAGATCCTAAGGTTTTGTGCACAGCCCGAACATAAAGTACAACTCATCTTCTAAGGAAGAACCCCACCCCTTGACATTTTCTTGATCGTCTTCCAACAATTTTGTTTGAGCAGATGAATAGGTGATCGATCTTCTCAGATCTCAGTAATATATGATCACATTCGACGTATTTGCATGTCTTACCACTTGGGTCAAAGTTGTTTGGTTTAAATCAAGCCGCACAATTGATTTTGGCAGGCCCACACACACCGCACGAGACAAAAAAACAAGACGAGAGCATAAGCAAGCGTGATCCATGATTCTGATGAAGTGTTATTTCATGACTTCTGCTGCAAGGACATATGAATGGTCAGTTTCACTTAACATTTTCTATCACTTGTACCAGTGGTCCCCTCCACTGGTACTACCAAGTAAATGTGGGCTCACGTGGTTTATGTAGCACATCCACCTGGTCCAGTGCCTTGTTTCCAAAACACGGGGAAGGGCGGGCTTCGGTGGATTCCTGACTGTTGGGCCCACCTTGATGCATATGCCTTACATCCAAGCCGTTCATCCGTTTTGACAACTCATTTTAGAGCATGATTCCAAGAATGAAGCAAATACAAATCCTAGGTGGACCACACCACAGGAAGTAACAGCGGTTGAATACCCACCATTAAAAACTTCTTGGGGCCACCTGATTGCTTATTTGCCATCCAACCTGTTGATAAGGTCACAAAGCCCCGGATGACGACCACACAAAAATCTTGATTTAAATTTTTTGCAGCCCACGAGAAGATTTTAATGGTCAATCACCACTGTTTCCTATGGTGTGGTCCACCATATCTTATTCATTCTAGGATCATGCCCTAAAATGATCTATCAATACGGAAAGCCAACACGAATGTAAGGCATATACATCAAGGTGGGCCCCACAACCTAGGATCCATGAAAGCATGGCTGGAACACCTATAATTGATTCTCACCAAGCCCACCGGAGCTGCATAGAAGCCTGATTTTTATCCTCACACTATATTCATGGCAATTGATGAGTCTAGTTGGCCTAAATACAGTAAGTATAGATTTGCATTAGATGAAATTGGCACTAATATTACGCAATAATTATGTTTGGGATTAAATTCTTCCTTTAAGAATAAGTGGATCATGGAATTGCAATTAAAATTCAAATGTCATGTGCAAATGGTGCATATGAATGGACGACTTCGATAAAACACATGCATCAACATGGGGCCCACACATGTGTACCTGTTTGGAACGTGGGATGGAATTGCATTTGGTCCATACAAATTCCATCAAGTGTTTGGAAATAACAGAAAGAATTGGATTAATCCACTTATCATATCATTCGGTCATCATAATAGTAAATATGCATTTTCTGGTAGATTTCGAAATCCACTATATTGGTGGGCCTCATGTTAATGTATGTGTTTTATTCATACTGTCCATCTATATGCGCCCTTTACACCATACATTCAATTTATATATGCACATAGGTGATGGTCATTTGTTATGAAATTTGGTCCGTTGATTTCAATTCCATGGTCCACCAAATGTAAGTTTCATTTAATACCGTATTTTTCTCTAAGAAAAGATTTGATCTCAAACACGTAATTGGACAGTCAACATACCGTGATATTTCTAGACCTGCAATCATTGTGTAATAATGGTGTTAATTCCATCTGATGCAATTCCATGCCATTTAATCCTGCATGCCTAGTATGTCCAATGGATTTTGAAATCCATCAAAAATCCTGGCGTATCTATTATTAACATTGGATGATATAATAATGGGATGCTAGGTGGGATCACCCTTATGTTTGGGAGAAATCCACCCCGTCCATCCTTTTTAAGAGATCATTACAGGACGTGCTACAAAAAATGAGACGGATTTAAAACTCAAGTGAGCCACACGGGAGGGCAAATTGGAGAAAGAGTTTCTTATTAGTGAAACCTTTATGGGCTTCACTTTTATGTTTATATCCAATCCAAACTGTTTCTCTGATACGAAGCTTTTGTGGCGCATGAATGTTTCAACTGTTACCACTAAATTCCCCTGCCCTTCCACGTTGTATATCCAAAAGTCCCTTGAAAGGGGTTTGGTAATCCGCACGGAATCTGCATCACTCCAATAAGTGTAGGTGCTTTTGGCATGAAACATGCGTCACAGGATCACACATCAAGGCAAAGTTGGTACTAACACACGTGCCAAGTGACACGTGTAGAAAATCCATGTGTTATTTGTGCTGGGTCATACGGTACACTCATCAGGTGAAGCGGATTGCCTGTGGGTGGTATGTTGACGTCACTAAGGGCCTGTTTGGCCGGACCGATCCCATAGTATTAGGAGGGATGGGATCGCGATATCCCGGGATATGCATGACGAGCCAAACAGACCCAGTGAGCTTGTCCCGGGATATAAGCAATCCCATGGATCTTAAAACAATCCACTGACATCACCATCATTACCTTAAATTGATCTCATCCCTTGGTTGGATGGATTGGAAGGTAAAATCCCGGGATATGCCGGGCGTGCCAAACAGACCCAGTGAACTTGTCCCGGGATATGGCAATCCCATGGATCTTAAACCAATCCACTGACACCACCATCATTACCTTAAAATCCATCCCATCCCTCCTAATCCCATGGGATTCGCCCAGCCAAACAGGCCCTAAGTTATGTGGGTCCCACCATAATATATACGTTATATTCATATTTTCCATTCAATTTGTAGGATCATTTTACTGCATGGGTCCAAAAAATGAGATAAATCTAAATTAGGGCCGAAAGTTGGGCGGGTTCAACACGGCCGACCCGTGACTGACCTGACATTGGGTTGGGCTCGGGCAGGATGTATTGAGTCCGATCTCGGGCTTGGGCTATACAAACACCAACCTGATAAAACTTGGGTCGGGCTTGGGTTGAGGTCTTGGGTTGCCTGGCCCAACCCGAACCCGATCAATATATAAGTTACTAATAAATTATAATTGACTGCAGATCATTTGTGTTGAAGGCATATGAAATTCTAGTGTTGTTGGGTCTCATTGGTCCACATCATTTCCGATGACTCGAGCTAATAAGGTATCCCAGATTCTTCTCTCCCAAATAGATTGTGTGCTACATAACATGAATTTTAAAGAAATAGTTATCCTATATTTTAGCTTGTTTGTTAAAAAAAATAAATGAAGTTCTATACTATAAATAACTAGATATATAATTAATAAAACTATAGAACAAAAAATAAGACGTGTATTGAAATATAATAAACTAATGTAATAATGAAAATATTATCATGTATCCAACCGACCAACCTGACTGAGCCCGCTTGGGTTGGACTTGGATTAAGAATTCCCAACCCGAGGTTGGGTTGGGTTAGGGTCCAGGTACAGGAACCTTGGGTTGGGTTGGGTTAGGGTCGAGGTACAGGAACCTTGGGTTGGGCTAGGGTTGAGCACCAACCCAGCCCAACCCGCCCGACTTTCAGCCCTAATCTAAATCCCAAGTGAACTACACCACATAAAGTAGTGGGATTGTATGCCTACCATTGAAAACTTCACTGACCGAATCAAGCTAATATTTGTGTTTTCCATTCGACCTTATGAATAGGTTATGAATAGGTTGGATGGCTAGTGGGGGTGGCTACCATGGAGTGTGTGTACTGACATGGGTGTGCACTAACAAACTAACCCCAACAAAAAAAAAAAAACGAAAGAAAAGAAAAGAAAAGAGAATAGGTTGGATGGCAAATGAACATTATGATGTGCTTAGGAAGGTTGCAGTGCATCATTTCTCTAGCTGCGTTTTGTGATGTGGTCCACTTGAACTTTGGATCTGCCTAATTTTTTAGCCCGTGCCCTAAAATGATCTCCTAAATGGATGGACAATGTGGATACAACACAAAAGTTATGGTGGCCCCATAGAACTTGGTGACGTAAACACACCGCCTACGTAGATGAATACAAAACACAATTCAATAATGGAGGAAGAAGGATACCACCTCTTCGGTCCGATCTTGCTTACAAGAAATACGTAAGAAACCTCATTTTCCAGAAGTTGGCATTGCCTGCTAAAAAAACTTAGCTAATTGAGTTTCTAAATTATCGGATTTTTGAATTGTCAAACAGTCGTTGAAGTGGTTACTTGGGTTTAGCAACTATAAAAGGAGTTTATCGTAATCGATCCTTAGCTACGTGCTCTCATTGCCGTGTCCATGAAGGGAGCAGATAAAGTAAGACTAGAGCTGGGCGGGACTAAATTGACTTGACTTGTCAGACTCATTCAGACTCGACTCGACCCTAACCGAATGTGCGAGTCGGTCCAAACCATATAGGCTTCGCCCATTCCAAACTCAAAACAAGTCGAGCCCGAGTTACCCAGTAACTCGACCTAAAACCCAATCTGGTTAGATTCGAATCAATTCAAAACCTGACTCAATTCGGGTACACACACATAATTTCTAACTATCTCTAACCTTACCCGCCTCACCTACCCTGACCCGATCCAAACTCTCTCTATCTCTCCCTCTCTCCCTCATCCTCCTCCTTCTAAGCCCGCCACCTACCCACCACCACCCTCCTCCTCTTCCTCTCTCTCTCAACTCCACTCCCTCCCTCCCTCCTTCATTTCTCGAGCCCGGCCCCCCGTAGCCACTCGATCAGAAGTTCGCACCCACCCAACCGCAGTTGCTCGATCAGCAGTCTGCACTCACCTCGCTGCAGCAGCTCGACAAGGTTTACTATATTTTAATTTTTAATTTGGGAGGGTGCGTCCGGGCTAGCTCGGGATGACGGTGGTGCGTACGGGCTGGTTATGGTGTGTTCGACTTAACTCGATTCGACTCAGTGCTAACTTTACCCAACTCGGTCATTGTGACCAGGTCGGATGTTCACACCCCAAGTATAGGGTTGTGATGTAGTAATAATCTCGGTAAGACCGAGGTCGAATCCACAGAGACTGAACCTTGTATGTAATCTGAAAGTAATTAGAACTAGAACTAGAAGAAGATGTAATCTAAATCAGGGAAATTTAAGAGAGTAATGGTGAAATCTTAAGTAAAACTTGTAAAATTCAAAGGTGTGAAACTAGGTGCTAAGGATCCACTTGTAGCAATCAAGGAGATCTATGTTTGATTCAAGAACACAACTGGAATCAAAGTCCTATCTTCATCCACTAGGAAGATAATTCATTAAAAATCAACTATAAGCTTCCTTTGATCTAGTTTTTAAGAGATGAGAGGTATGAGAATTAAATTAATTTCATCACAAAACCATGCCTATGAGACAAAGCAAACAATAAAATTTAACCAATCCACATCCAATCTGAGAGAGTAATGAATGTTAGGAAGGATTCCATTATCCAACCATGCCCAGGAGACGATGGTGAACAACAGGGCTCCCACGTTCATAATTCCTATAATGAAAAGAACATGCTCAAAGCTATTGCAGATCCATTGTAATTTAAGTCACAACAAACCATTAAAAACTTAAAGCATTTCTTATAATCAAACTAGAGTCGAAGATAGTTCAACTAAAACAATGAATCAAAGCATAAAAATCAACCCATCATACTACAAGCTTCACCTCTTAGCCCTAGCTAAGAGGTTTAGCTCGTCATAAACATGATCAAGCTAAGAACTCCTAGAAAAACATTAAACAAAAAATAAGAGAAAGAAGAAAAGAAAAACTCTTTTTCAGATGGATGGCCCATGTTCCTTCTCTCTCTCCTCTTCTCTTTACGTCTCCACCTCTTGGATGATCTTGCCCACATTCTCCTTCTCCTTCTTATAGCATGCGTGAAGCGGTGGATGGGAGGCTGGAGTCAGTGGAAAACTTCATGCAGAAGTTTTCTTTACGCAGCACAACAGTGTGCGCAAGAAGCCGCAAATCGTCTTGTGTTGGACCTGACATTTGCACACAAGTGCGTTTTTTTGAAGAGATGATGTCCCTGCGAACGGTTTTTGACTTCCATTCAGATGAACGATTTGGATCTTCATGTAGAGCCATCCGTGGTGGCCCACCTGGATCGTCAGATCCGTTCGCAAACAGGCTCACGTACGTCTCTTGCGCTGATGATTTGTGGGGCCCATGATTGAGATTCTCTGAGAAATTCAGTCCGTCCATTGGATGCAACTCAAAAAACTAGTCGGGGATGACGTACGTGGTGCAACTCAGATTCGGTGTGGCCCACGGAATTTTTCATTGCACCGTCTATCTTCTGTTTGAACGGCTGAAATCTGATCCTCGCTGTCTTCTGCAATTCCGTCACCTAGGTCTTGGTCAGTCGAACCTTTGGAGTCTATTGGACGTTCAGATCGGAGTTTGATCCTGAATGGTGGCCCATCAGGATTTCCCGCGGGTCTCTTTGAGATTTTCCCAGCGAGAGTTTTGAATTGGAGCCAACGTCGGTCAACGCAACTAACTGACTTTGGCTTTTCGGTACACTGCAGGTGTACACCTGCTGTGTGCATCATCCACATGAAGTGTTTTTTTGAAGAGATGATATCCCTGCGGACGGTTTTTGACTTCCATTCAGATGAACGATTTGGATCTTCATGTAGAGCCATCCGTGGTGGCCCACCTGGATCGTCAGATCCGTTCGCAAAACAGGGTTCACGTACGTCTCTTGCGCTGATGATTTGTGGGGCCCATGATTGAGATTCTCTGAGAAATTCAGTCCGTCCATTGGATGCAACTCGAAAAACTAGTCGGGGATGACGTACGTGGTGCAACTCAGATTCGGTGTGGCCCACGGAATTTTTCATTGCACCGTCTATCTTCTGTTTGAACGGCTGAAATCTGATCCTCGCTGTCTTCTACAATTCCGTCACTTAGGTCTTGGTCAGTCGAACCTTTGGAGTCTATTGGACGGTTCAGATCGGAGTTTGATCCGGAATGGTGGCCCATCAGGATTCGCCCGCGGGTCTCTGTTTGGAGATTTTCCCAGCGAGATTTTTGAATTGGAGCCAACGTCGGGTCAACGCACACTAACTGACTTTGGCTAGTTCGGTACACTGCAGGTGTACACCTGCTGTGTACATCATCCACATGAAGTGGGCCCACCTTAAAGTTTTGAGAAATATATTCCACCCATCTACTTTACCATCTAGTTTAAGGCTTTAAGGCCAGAATTGAAGCATATCCGGAGATTAGGTGGGCCCCAAATCCGTGATTTATTGGTTGTTCTGTCCGTTGGACCACTTCTACAAAGATTCAAGGGCTGAATTTCGACGTGTACGGTTAATTTAGGGTCCTCAGGCTAGATATAAAGTTTTAAGCCAAACGGATGGTAGGAACCTTGTGATCTTGTATTCAGAACGATTTTCAGGCCCCTTTAACTTCAATCACTGAGTTTTCTCAAATCTTTGGCGTGTGAATTCTTAAATCTTGGTCCCTGAAGGTCCGTCCCTTGCCTTGGTGATTCTTGAGCGTCAAATTCATGCCTTTAGCACCCTTTTTAGTCCAAGCTCTTAAATTCACCTTTGTAACAAAAACATGATTAAGATAGGGCGTTAAAGCATTATCATGTACGTAAAACCTAGTAACAACTAGGGTCTAATATGCAATATTTGACCCTCAACATCAGACTCGGTCCGGATATGTCCAGGCCATACTCGGACTCGAATCAGGTCAGGCATGCTGGACTCGATACCGAGTCGGGTCGAGTTTGGGTCAAGTCTATTTCAAAACTGAGTCGAGGCGAGTTAGCCCTAACTCGGTTCGACTTGACTCGATGCCCAACTCTAAGTGAGACCCTAGCCTCACCCAAGACAGCGCGAACCCTACCGTGGGGCTAACCTTGACTTACATATTATGTATCGTGCCGTCCATCAATCTTTCTTGATCATTTTAGGGCATTATCCCAAACATGAAGCATATCCAATTCTCAAGTGGACCATGCCATAAGAAACAGGTAGATCAAAACCAACAATAGGATATGTTCCTAACAATTAGATAGATAAAAAAAGGTGGGCCATGCAAAAGCAATGATAATAGAAATGCCTGTTATTTAATTTTTTTAGGGCCCACCATGATGTTTATTTGCCATTTAAATAGTCCACAAGGTAATTCCTATTGAGATGAACTGATTTACAAATATTAGCCAATCCCATGAAGATTTCAGTGGTGAGGTTCAATCCCCACTGTTTATTGTAAGGCGGAAATTTATGGATGGAGTGGATCATTGAGATCACAATGGGTCTCACATAGCTTTCGCCTATAGGAACTTCCTGTATGTTGGTCGCCTATGTAGTTTGCGTCCCCACAATTACTAGCCTCCACATATTTAATACCGTAGTTTCCTTGGCATCATGCATTTGATTAGAGTTGTAAATGGGTCAGTGGACCCGATCCATTTAGACTTGACTCACGATTGACCCGTTTGTTAAATTGTACCAGTTTGGGTCTAACACCCGACCCAATTACTAAATGAGTTTGAATTTGATTTCTTTTATATTAGGCCCAACTCGATCTAACCTGAACACATTTAGTAAATGGACGGGTATGGTATATGTTGCAAGCCCATTCATATCCGAACTCATCCTGACTTCATTTTAAACCTGATAAAAATGCTTATATACATTGACAAGTAATTTGGAAAAATGAGAAATCCACTTTATAATTGGTTGAGAATATGGGACACCAAATAATCCACCCCACTTGGGTTATGGATCTGCCGCATTTCTGTCTCATGTCCTAAACTGAGCTAAAAAAATGGATAGGCGGGGCATATTTCTCACAAACATCATGATGGCCCCACCTAGCATCCCAATATAAGAACTTCCCGCTTCCTATTAGAATACAAAAGTTATTTACTAAATTGCATGGTAGTGACGTTCGGTGATGGTTAGAGGTGTACACGAACCGAGCTAGCTCGTTCGACTCGACTCGAAAAGCTCGATTCAGCTCGGTTCGAAGTTGAGTTCGAGCCGAGTCGAGCTGATTTTTTGAGCTCGAGGCCCCCGGCTCAACTCGACTCGGATTGAACCTAGTTCGAATCGAACTAGTTCGGTGACTCGATTACTTTGATATTGATGCTGCGCACCAAGTGTTTGATGAAATGACTCAAATAAGTGTGGCTGGTGGCAAGGAAGGTATGTATATGAAACCAACAGCCTTTTTTTTTTCTCTTGATTTTTATGTTGCTTAGAAGGTGCTTAGAAAGTGTTTGATGAAATACTTGTAAAACCATTGTTGCTGTCTCAAATACAGTGAGATTTTGAAGGTGCAGTCCAGGTGTTTGTGAGAATGCTACAATGGAGAACTCGGCTCGAATTGGCCCGAGGTGCTGATCGAACCGAGCTGAACTGGCCAGTTAGGCTCGAGGACCGAGTCGAGCCGAGTTCGAGCTGAGGTCAGCTAGTGGCTGAAACGAGGCTCGACTCAGTTCGACTCGATGTACACCCCTAGTGATGGTGTGTTGACGTCAGTTACGTCACCAAAATTTGTGAGCCTCACTATGATGTATGTGTTAGATCCAACAAAACTTATTTATAAGTGGGTCTAGTTCAGGTCTGAAAATCTCTTTATCAGATCATATCCATTTATAAATGAGTTTGGGTGGATTTTCCTCCATCAGCCCTGACAAATGACCGAGAAACATTTTTAAATGGATTTGATGGGGTTGACTCTGATGCACCCATTTAGTAAAAACATCTGGGTTTAAAATTTAGACTTGGGCCTTGTTTGTTAAATCTGAAGTCTAAAGGCCGAATCTGAAATCTTAAGCCCGAATCTGAAAGCTAAAGTAAAAAAACTTGTTTAATACTTATGGCTGAAGTCTGAAAATTAAGTATTGAATTTGAAACAACATGTTTGCTAACATCTTAAATGTTTGAAATATGTTAATTTGACACATTTGCCCCTATCTCTCGTTTGGAAATGTTTTACATTATAAAGAAATTATTTTTTTATTAAATAAAAATAAAATCATTATATTTAATTCAAATAAACTAAAATATTTAATAGAAAACTAAAATATCATTATTGATAAAGCCCTCAATTCCTCGTAGCGGGAAGATTATCACTATCTGTCGTGTAGCATTGGGCACCGGTAGCAACAAAACCTTCAACTAGGCTCACCTTGATGTATGTGACCCCAAAAAGGGTTTCAATGGTAGACGTTCAATTCCCTGCTGCTTTTTGTAGTGTGGTAGACGAAATTGGATTGCTTTTCATACTGAGTAAATTCAGTTGACTAACCTTGAATGTATGTGGTCTATCTATCCATCCGTATTTCTATCTAAATTAAGGGGTTGAGTCCAAAATTGAAGCATATCCAAAGATCAAGTGGATCATACCACAGAAACAGTGGGGATAATGATTTCCACCCCCCACAGTGATGTTTATTTGTCATCTAACCTGTTCATTATATCATAAGGACATGGATGAAGGGAAAACAAAAAAATAGGCTTTCTCTAAAACTTCTGTGGCCCCCAAGAAATTTTCAACTGTAACGTTCAATTCAACTATTTCTTGTGAGTGTGGTCCATTCGAACATTCTATATATTTCATTTTTTAGCCTAATGTCCTAAAATGAGTTCACGAAACGGATGAATGGGATAGATTTCTTACAAAAGTCAGGGTGGGCCCCATATAGGTTTCCAGCCCAGGAACTTCTTGCAAAGGCTTTCCCACGGAATCCACGTCCATGGGTTGGTGTACCACACGAAAACGGATTAGCTACTCCCACTGCCACTCGCCAATGGCTGATGGTCGGTGCTTTGTGGGCCCCACCATGATGTATGTGTTTCATCCATGGTGTCCATATATTTTTTCAAATCATTTTATAATATGAGACCAAAAATGAGGTATATCTCAATTTCAATTGGACAAAAAACAGTGTTGAATGAGCTTTGTCCATTGAAAACCTTTTAGAAACAGTGATATTTACATGCCATCCATACCGTTAATAACTTCATTCCTACTTGGATGAACGGAAATCACAAATATTAGCATGATTCAAAACTTTTTTGGCCCACAAATATTTCAACTGTGGACGTTCAATTATCACATTTTCAGCCCACTTGAGCTTTGGTATACGGTTCATTTTTGGCATTATGTCCTAAAATGAACTCACAAAACAGATCGACGGGGAGGATTTCTCACAAACATCATAGTGGGCCCACCTAGGCTCCCAGTGCATAACTTCCTGCGAAAGACTTTAGCAGGAAATCTGCGTCCCAGCCCATAACGCTGATTGCGGCCTACCCCCGCCCGACGGATTACAGTTCGGGCAGGGCTCTGTTGGGACCACCGTGATGTAAGTGTTTTATCTAAGCCGTTTATTATTTTTCTCATATTATTTTAATATATGATCTTAAAGATGATGAAGTAGGTCTCCAGTGAACCACACCAAAGGATGCTGCAGTGATAATGACATCCACCGTCGAAGCCTTTCTAAGAGCCACTGTGATGTTTTTTTTACCATCCAACCTATTCATTAGGTCATGTAAACGTGGATGAAGTGAAAGCACAAATATTAGCTTGATCCGAAACTTCTCCAGCTCCCAATAAGTTTTTAATGGTGGACATTCAATCCCCACCTTGTGGTCCAATTAATCCTTGGACCTAACTCTTTTTTCTAGCTAACACCTTAAATGATCCGAAAAAGTTGATGGACGGTGTGGATCGAACGCATAAATCATGGTGGGGCATAAAAAAGTTTTACATGTTAAAAGTTAGTTTTCTATTGGACAAACAATTTAAAGAGAAGAAAATTTACGTTGAAAAAGGGGTAATTTTGAAAACAATTTTTTTTTTTTAATAGAAAAACTCGTGGAGGGCATTCCGCGTTCACATTAAGCCAGACTCCTATCGTGGAAATAGTTTAGTGAAAAACCACTTAGTGCTTTCCTTCTTCCACATTAACAACGCATTAACAAACACCACTAAACACGAAAATATTTTCCTAATTACATGTTAAGTGTAAAAATTCAGCGTTAACAAAAAACCCCTAGACTTATTTAATAAAGGAAGAATATAGCGTATTGAGTAACTTAGTACCCTAGGTGTACTGAGTAAAATTTTTGGGGTCCAATGTGATTTACGTATTTTATCCACTCCATCCATCCATTTTACCCGATAATTTTAGGGCTTTTGCATAAAAATGAAGTATATATAAACCTCAAGTGACCACACCACAGGAAATAGTGTGAATTGAATATCTACCGTTGAAAATTTCTTGGGGGCCCTAGAAGTGTTGGATCAAGCTTGTATTTGTTTTTTTTTTTTTCCCTTCATCCATGTTTGTGTGATCGTATGAACAAGTTCGATGAGAAATAAACATCACCGTGGGCCCTAAAAAGGTTTCAACGGTGGAAATCATTATTCCAACTTTTCCTATGGTATGGTCCACCTGGTCTTTGGGTATGATTATAATTTTTGGGCTCAATCGCTAAAATAAGGTGGAAAAAGGGATGGATGGCGTGGATAGATCACATACATAGATGGATGGCGTGGATAGATCACATACATTCACGGTGGGCCCAACAAGTTTGCTCAGTATGACGAGAGCTTACTGAGTAACTCCGTACGCAATCCGATTTCTTTAATAAATGGGTGGATTTGACTTTAACTAAACCGACTTCAAACCTAACCATTTACTTACCGCCTTATATTTGATGTTCAAATTTCAATCATGTCATATTCAAGCCACACTACAAAAGAAGGGCCGGCCTAGGTTCGCCGGATTTTGAATTGGTCGGGTCAGACCTGATGAGCTGAGCCTATTGAAAATTTTGATTTTGCTGGGCACGAGCCTGGCACATGGACATCCCTAATTCAAACATGGATTTAGTAAAATTGAATTCCGTAGTAATTTCTAACAAGAAGGACAGATTAGATTACACACCCCCGTTCCAAGTTGGCACGTGTGCATACTTCTACACGTGCAGAGCTTCACACATTGGAATTACCTCCTTAGGGCCTGTTTGGGAGGGTGGATTTGGAACCCCTGGTTACAGGGTTGGAATTTAATTACTAAATCAATTTTAATATCTCTAATTAGTGAGATATGTAAATTTTTTGACACAATGGTTGTGATAAGCCTGTTGAAAAAAATACGGGACCTTACTTTGACAACGGTGGTAGACTCTAGGGAGTTTCAACACCTTCTTAAGGGCTCGAGTACCCATAGGTGGTGAAATTCCACCGTGGCGTGAGTGTGTGGTTGCATGTGCCTGTGTTAAAAAAAAAAAAAAAGTATGTTGAAATATGTGATTTGCTTGAAAATGTCAAATTCTAAGTCTTGGATGGGCCACAGGCACAAGATCATGTCCGAGTGACTAACCAATAATTTTTAACCATTGATTTACATGGACATTGTTTGTACAGTGTTGATTTACATGAACAATGTTTGGACAGTGCTAATCATCATTAGTGGCCATGTGCCCAATAAAATAATAGTGTATGGTGACACATGTTACACTGCAACTGCAACTTTTGAAATGATTTTAGGTGTAATCCAAGCTCTCACTGTGAATTACAAATGCCCTCAAAGCGGGGATTTGAAACCCTCTTGGATTTGATACTCGATTACTTTATGCGAGGATTTGAAACCCCTTAGATCCCCTCGAAGGGAAGTGGATTGCGTACTGAGTAACTCAGTACGCTTACCCTACTGAATAAGTTGAGTAAACTCTGTGGGGTCCATCGTGATTTATGTATTTCATCCACTCCGTCCATTCATTTTACTAGATAATTTTAGGGCTTTATCCTAGAAACAAAGTATATCCAAACCCAAGTGGACCACACCATAGGAAACAATGTGAATTGAACATCTACCGTTTGAAAATTTCTCGGGGCCACAAAGGTTTGGATCAAGCTTGTATTTGTGTTTTGCCTTAATTCATGTTTGTGTGATCTTATTAACAGGTTTGATGAGAAATAAACATCACTGTAGGACCTAGAAAGGTTTCAAACTGGGAGTCATTATTCCAACTGTTTCTTATGGTATAGTCCACTTGATCTTTGGGTATGCTTAAATTTGGTATCAACCCCTAAAATAAGATGGAAAAACGGATGGACAGTGGATAGATCAGATATATTCAAGGTGGGCCCAACAGAGTTTACTCAGTACGATAAGAGCGTACTAGTAACTCAGTACGCAGTCCGATTTCTCCTCGAATCCCCCTCCCATCCCCGTGCCCGTTTGGCCGGGTGGATTGAAAGGGATGAATGGTATTAGGGTGGATGGCAATGGATTTCTAGGTAATGATGGTGTTTTAGTGGATTGTCTTGAGATCCATGGAATTGCTATATCCCTGGATTGTCTTAGATCCATGGGATTGGGGTCAATCACCGGCTCTCTTTGGCACGCCAGGCCAATCCTGGGATATAACTCCCAATCCCTTCCAATACCTTCCAATCCCTTCCAATCCGACTGGCCAAACGGATTGTTTAATCCAGTCCGTTTGGCACGCCCGGCCAATCCCGGGATGAAACCTTCCCATCCTTCCAATCTCGCGAACAAACACGTCTCTTCAAATTTGAAAGGATAGGGTGGATTGGATGGGATTTAAAGGTAATGATGGTGTTGTCAGTGGATTGTCTTAAGATCCATGAGATTGGGTAATCACCGGCTCTCTCGTCTCCCACACGACCCTTATAATCTTCCGCCACAAAAAGAGACCATTGTAAATGGGTCACACGGAGTTACTCCCGAATTTCTCGGGAGTTTTTGGAGTTTTGAGTGTTTTCTCGGCATATTATCAGGAGATCTTGCTAAAAATTAAAATATTAATAAACAATGTTATATTCTTATATGATTATTCGTCAAATGTTAAATAATCTATTATTTAATATCGGGATAATTTCTCCCTTCAAAAAATAAATAAAAATAAAAAATCATAACTGCGGATATTTTGGAATCACGCGATATTATTACAATATCGTCTTTCAGTTTACTTATCGAGAAAATGTAGCGATATTTTAAAAAACTCGGCGATATTTGTCGCACTGGCCACGTGAAAAACACTCCACTAAACAAAGGTCATCGCTCTTCCAGCAAAGATGAGCTGGAAACATGATTTTAACCGACTTAATGAACGGTCCGGATCACCCCGGAGATAGGCAAAAGGCGGCGAGCCTCATAGTGCGAGTATCTTTTCGAGTCACCATAAAAGAAAATCTGCAAATGGGGTGTCTACACGTGCTTGCAACGTGCAATGCACATGGATACCAAAAACGAACACCTGCTTTGTTATTAAATCCTAACCGTTGACTATTGAATGGCCAAAGTGGAATTATTTGATGTGTAGTCCCGCATCTTTGCACGTGTGTACACAAGTTTTCCATCTGACAAGAGGTACACATTGTTTGATAATCCAGACCATTGATCCGTTGTGTCCCACCACCTGTAATTATGGCGATGTTCTCGATAGGACAATATCAACCTTTAGATTTGTGGCCAACAGGTAAATGGTTAAGAAGAGAAATTCCAGTGGTCCACATTCAACGACACGTGTCTTAACATGACTCGCTGCGATCTTCGGAATCTATATATTTTTGGGGCATTCTCTATCAACAGTGGGACTCAACTGACCAATGTCCTGGATTACCCAGCTATGGCTGCCACTTGTCAGCATCAGAACCGTGCATACTATTATGGCTTACAGGTAGCATGCAATTAACACAATCAAGACCGTCCAATCCACTATAAATGGGCCACATCCCAAAAATCAAATTATTGGATGATCTCGTCCGTAAATTTCGTGGCTACAATAAAGGGAATTATGATGATACGCTAGTATGATTTTGGGTTATGAACCATCTACACTGGGACCCATTATTTCAATAGCCTGTTGATCCTTAGCACGGGTGACACGTGTACAGGGGCTGTGTTCGTGTGTACGGATGGCGATACTCTGCCTGATTATAAAAAATCCTTCTCATACACGGATGGAGTTGCTTGGGGGAGAAGACTACTAAACTCTGGAAAGCAATAGATACTCGGTAGTCTGAGAAGAAGCGCGGAAATTTCTCCACCGCGTAGCTTTGTGGATATCTTGCTCATACAAGTTATTCATAGACGACCAGTATAAAATCCAGTCTATCCAAAATCCCAAATCGTGGGCCCCATGATGGATGCTGACAGGTTGAGTAGCGAGACTCGCTACTGATTTGACGTCACTAGGCTTCGTGGGCCCCACCATGATGTATGTTTTGTATCCACGCCGTCCATCCATTTGGAGAGATCATTTTAGGGCAAGATCCAAAGAATGAGTTAAATCCAAATCTCCAGTGGACCCCAGCACAGAAAACAGTGAGGGCCACCGTTAAAGACTTCTAAAAGCCACAAGAGTTTTAGATCAACCTGATATTCGTGTTTTCCCTTCTTTCATGGATTTTTAAACTTTTGAACAGGTTGGATTTCAAATAAACATTATGGTGGGCCTTGGGATAGTTTCAACGGTGGGAATCACTCTCCCCACTGTTTTCTGTGGTAGGGTCCACTACAATTTTTATCTGCTTCATTTTTTGGTTCATACTCTAAAATGATATCTCAAAATGGATGGACGGTGTGGATACAGCACATGCATCATAGAGGGGCCCACAGAACTTGGTGACGTCACTTCAGTAGCCGACTCGCTACCCAACCTGTCAGTATCTAATCCGCGTCCGTAGTTAGCACAGGACACAGATTGCGTACTGAGTAAGTCAGAGTGCTGTAGCGTGCTGAGTAAACTCTCTAGGGCCCACCGTGATGTATGTATCTTATCTACTCTGTCCATCCTTTTTACCACTTCATTGTAGAGTACAAGTTGAAAATTGAAGTATTTTCAAAGATCAAATGGACCACACCACAGGAAACGGTGGGATGATGACGTCCACCGTGGAAAACTTACTGAGGGCCATGAAAGTTTTGGATGAAGCTGATGTTTGTGTTTTCTTTTCATCAATGTTTGGGAGACCTTATGAGCAGGTTGATGACAAAAAAACATCACTGTGGGCCTAAGAAGGTTTTGACGGTGGACGTTGTTATCCCCAGTGTTTTGTTTGGTGTGGTCCACTTGAGCTTTTGGTATATTTCAATTTTGTCTTTGTTCCCTAAAATGAGCTGGAAAAAAGGATGGACGGTGTGGATAAAGACCACACATCACGGTGGTCCCGGTGTGGTTACAGGCAAATGGTGCATCCACGACGGAGTACATGATTTGAACGGTTTTCGGTTATTTCAAATATATGCCACATCCATGGCGGAACCAGCCAGCACATTGTGGTTGTACACGTGTTATTTGCCTTGGATTCAGACAAGGCTAAGCTCCCATGTACGTGTTATACTTTGTTACCTTATTTTACTATAATAACCTAAATACAGGATGAAATTTGGTTTCTCGAAATAAAAAAATTATTATAAAAAATTTGGATTTTTTTTTTCCCGCTAAAATACTTTTTGAAAAATTTCAAATGAAAAGTATGGTGTCTACTTTTTTTCCACATAAAAGGAAGAGAAAACTTGTGGTTTATATGTGGAGGTGTATGTAGTATTCTTACTTTGAGTTTTTGGAAATCGAGGCACTCGAGTCGTGTCACTAGAACACACACGCGGGCTCGAGCATAGGCACATGCGTGGGTAGTGTGGTTGTAATGGTGCTAGTTGGCGCACTTTTGCAATTGGTGTGATCGCGATGCGAGGTGTCTGAAATGAGCTAAATTTTTATAGGCTATTGAGAATGGTTTATTAATATGAAACGATCAACCGTTTTTTAGAATGACTAGCAACCTTGAAAGCCACGACGGTGGCCACCTAGCAACGATCCACTCCCTGGTGCCTATATAAACTGGACCATTTCGGTCCAAATCCCAATAAACTCCAACAAATCTCCCCTCATCCATCAAATCCTTTAGAAAACATCTCCATTATAGAATACTGCAAACACGTCCATTGTTTAAGTCTGTTAGAAGATCTACTTCGTTGAATGGTTCTTAAGTGGATCCTTCGTGATTGCTGCACGCAGGATCCAGATAAGCTTGTCTTATCTTGGAAGCAATTCTCTTGTAACCCATCAACAATTGATAAGGGAGTGAATCACGCTTTAAGGACAACGTAAATTTTACGTGATATAGCCTAGTGAAACGAAAAATAGTTAACTTTATTTTGTTTTTATTTTCGGTATTTCCAACAATATAAGACAATATTTACACCCTGTGATTAGAGGTGTACACGAGTCCAAAATACTCGTTTACTCGCTCGACTCGACTCGGAAATACTCGAAGTGAGTTAGAGCTGAGTACGAGCAGAATTTAGGTACTCGAAATGAGTACGAGCCGAGCATGAGCATGAACGTACTCGACTCGATACTCGACTTGGTACTTGACTAGGTACTCGACCAGGGGTATAAATACCCTTCTATTACATTTCACGCCCGCCCATTCAAACTTCAAAAACCTTAACTCCCCTCTTGCGATACCAGCGCCCAGCGGCCATCCCCATCCGGACGTCACTCCTTCTCCTCTCTCTCTCTCTCTCTCTCTCTCTCTCTCTCTCTCTCCTTCCTGCCGCTCGTCCAGTCGTCCCTGCCCTGCCCTGCCCTGCTCGCTCGGTGCTGCAGCTCCTCCTTGCTGCTCGTCCGTGCCCGTCCGGTGTGGTAGATCTTCCCTGCCGCTGGTCGTCCCTGCCGCTCGACCCTGCCCTCTCCGATGCCAGTCGTCCAGTCCCTGCTGCAGCTCGCCCGATAAGCACCTATCCAATGGGCCTTTTTTGGACAGTTACATTTACAAATTAAAAAAAAAAATGCAATATTTTGGGATTGATTTAGATGCAATCTAAGCTCTAACAATGGATTTCAAACCACTCTGTGAGGGAATTTGAAACCCCCATTTACTTTGAGATGCCAAACAACCAAGGGATTTGAAATCTCCTCAAATTCCCTGAATCCATGATGCCAAACGACCCTTAAGTGTCTGATTTTTCTCCCATTTCCCTTCTCTCATTATGGATGAGAGAAGATGAGTTAAGTTCAAGTTAGGTTTAGAGGCTAGAAAATCGTATGGCAATTGACACTCGAAAACTCTACTCGAACTCGGCTCAGAATTTGCTCGTACTCTGCTCGTACTCGACTCGGCTCGGGCTTGCCCGAGCCAAGCTGAGTATGAGCTGGGGTTGAGCATACCGAGCACGAGCAGGGCAATACTCGACTCGTATACACCTCTACCTGTGATCACTGTCAGAGCGAACGGTTCAGAAGGTGACACAAGCTATATCACATGTGGCAGAGATGAACTTCAAAAGAAAGTGTATATATGAGGTATAACATTAAAAGTAAAAGTTCCATCAAAATTAACTCTATACAAGATAAATTTCATTAAAACAAATTTTCATCAAGCATTAATGGTTAGAGTCCCGATAAAAGAAACCTTTACGAGATGCAAGAGCTCGGTGAGATGAGGACTCTAGCAAAGTTTCTTATATAAGAGTTCAGTGACGTTGAAACTCCAATTAACCTTCCTGCGCATAATCAAATTAAATAACATGTGGCTTGATATAATGAGACACACTTATGTGAAGAATAAGGAGATTCTCATGGCAAACTATCCAAATCTATTATACTATATGAAAATTTATGCGTGGTCATAACCTTTTAAAAGTCTATAAAAGCAACACTCAACGAACAGTTTCAGATCTTCACTGCAGACAATCAATCTTCTTAGCCTAGATATTCCACTCATGTTGATACTTAGTTTAACTTCATAGCCTAGATATTTCACTTTTGTCCAGACACGTTGTACCAAGTTTGAAATCCTTACTTTAGATCTAATACTTCTAGCACCATCGTTGTGGTATGTCATAGGAGTAGGTTAAATATTTATGACTATCGTTGTCGGATCCTGATCACTGAGTTCTTACTTGGCAGATTACCAGTTACATCTCGTTGACTTCACACTATGATCGTATGATATTTTTACACAATTGTTTTGCTAGCATAAGCATTAGTAGGTATCTATCTTATTCTCTTCTTAATTTATTTTTTCCCACTGATAGTACCATTCTTACGTGTAAATCAACAAAATTAACAATTAGCCTTTTCTTAGTCTTTCTCATCCATTATTAATTCATTTAGAAAAATGATACGCTAATGTACCATTTTGAAGGACTATCCTTCCTATTCTTAAATTACTTAATTGTTGTAACAATTGGTGGCTGAACAATCAGATTAATCTTCACAAGTCTGATCCTAATTGACTAGTTCGATGCTTAGGGTCACAAGCGTTCAATCGATTCAAGTCGAGTACGACTTTGACATGTTTGACACTATTCAGAATTGCACGTGTTTGATCGAATTCGGGACGTTCATAAAACATGTGGCCACATGTTCAGATTGAACAACAATAAGTGGATCCAAAGCTTTGTATTTTACAACACAAAAACTAGTTGGGATTGAATCTTCACCATTAGAAACTTATTAGGGTCACAAAAGTTTTGGATCTAGTTGATATTTGTGTTCTCTTCATTGAGGCTGGAGTTACCTTATGAATAAGTTGAGTAGTATACAAACATTTCTATAAGCCCCATTATTTCCTATGGTGTGGTTTATTTGAGCTTTAAACATGCGTAATATTTGGACTTATGTCCTAAAATGATCTAGCAACATAGATGAAGAGAGTGGATATAAAACATAAATCACGATGACTCTATAGAACTTGTGGTTGTAGAAATCTTCCTGCAACCTTCGGTTGTTGGCAACTCGTGGATAGGGGCTGTAGGAAATTTTTATGATTTTAACATGTATCAATAAAAAAGAATTATGTGCACTTATCAGATGTGCATGCCTTATAATAAAAATAGGGCGATTTAATGGTTTATACTTAAATCCAAACTCATACTAATAGCGGGCCTAAATTTTAAACTCACACAAATCCATCCAGAGGCGGGCTGGGCCCGAACACTATGGGCCAGCTACAGTGGCAGTCCCCACCTGTACAGCAATGTAGCGGAGTAATGTAGATTTCTGCCACTTTCCCTCCCTTTTCATGCATGCAACAAACATGCAAAGACCTAATCAATGGTCAATTAGGCCTACCTTGGATAAGCCATATCCCAAAAATTCCTACTTATCTGATGGTACTAGCCGTTAGATCAGAAACATTTTCAGGAGGATAAAAAAGTGAATGGTCTAACCATCTATGGCTGTCCTCAAATGTTGCTGATTGAATGGTTTGGATTGTTAGGTTTTTTCAAAATAAGAAGAAAAAGATTTTTTAATTTATATAAAGAAATTGGAAAATGGTTGTGGTTTTTGGTGATTGTTAGTGACCATTCATATTCGTGAATGGTGGTGTCTCTTGGTAAAAGGGAGCATCATTCGAATTTGAAATGGAGGGATGCCATTGTTGAAAAGACACTACGGAAGAATATGTCTTTTCATGAAAAGAGTCTTAAGCATCTCTTGTGATTCTATATAAACCCATCTTTGGGTCAATTTGAATCACAATTCCAACAATCTCCTCTCCATCTTCTTTTTCTTCACCATTTTCATTTTTTAGAAGGTTTTTGGAAAGATACAGTTTTCAGGCGCTAAACTGTAAACAGTTTTTCAGGCAGTAAGTTGCAAACAGTTTTGTCCATCCAATGGATAAATCACTAGTTTATATTGGTCATGATCTCATGGGCGTGTGAAAGTGATCAAAACAATAGACGAATTGCACGTTACATACGGGTTTTCTGTCTTCACGAGTGACCATTTGTTTTGTAATCTAGACCATCGATCTGTTGTGTGCCATGGTTATTGGATAATGCCCAAAAATTACCTGAACAGAGTAATCTCAACCTTTCAATTCATGGCCTAGGAATTAGACAACCATGGAAACATTTAAAAATAAATAAAAAATCCAACATGCCCATTCAACGAAAATAAGCCCCAACGTTGGTTAACCATGACCCACTTGCCAGAATTGAAAACCCACACATATTTTACAGAGCCGTGGATTAAGGGTGATAAATAATGCATAGGGTATGAAAGGGTCATGATTCAGTGGTTCAGTTGCATCTCTTAACTAAGGGTGTTAGATCCTTGATATTCTGTTAGATGGTGTGGATGAAAAACAGGCGCTTAGAAGTTGCATATGTGGCAAATAACTAATTTAAATTAAATTGTCCAATTTATGAGATTATGGTTCCTGTTATGGGTAAAAATGGACCAAGTAAAACAACCAGCATGAGAGGGAATGCAAAGAATAGAAGAGGTTCGACCCTCACCATCCAGACGACTGACATAAGGAACTCAGCCCACTTCCCCCACGAGAAAGAACACGAAGTGCGGGGGAAAGCTCATTCTTCGCTACTGAGCTTGACCTTCACCAACGACTCGAGTTTTGACCACCTATGATGACTTCGACCTCAACTGTCTCGCCATTATAACTGGCGGATGACTTTTGAGTACCGATCTGACCTCGAAGGCAGGCCTCAATAGATCACAATCAACGATTCTACTCAGTCCACAGGACCTCGATCGGTTAGACTATGAGGTCGAACTCGCTCATCAGAAACCGACCATGGACCTCAACCAATTCGATTGTAAGGTCGAGGTCGAACATTGATCTTGAACTAGTCGAAGGCCGACCACTTGGAGATGCTATTATTAAGATAAGATCTCCCAAGGATTCTTGCGAAAGATCTCGGGAGAATAAGGGCTAACTACCTAGAAGGAGATCCCTTCTATAATACACGCCTATCGAGTAGGAATGTTACCATCTATGTAACTAGCACCAAGCAACTATAAATAAGGATCCCACCTAAAGTGAAAGGTATGCACAAATAAACCCTAAGTTCTACTAGACCCACCTTACCCATTCTAACTTTGGCATCGGAAGGTCCCCTACTATAGCCAGGGTCTCCATCGTTGTTTGCTTTTGTAAGTAATGCAGCGGTCTAGTGAGGATGTCTAGATCACAGTAGAGCTGGGCATCGAGTCGAGTCAGATCGAGTTAAGGCTGACTCGACTCGATCTTGTTTTGAAATAGGCCTGACCCGAACTTGATCCGACTCGATATCGAGTCCAACATCCTAACTCGATCTGAGTTCAGTATGGCCTGGATTGATCTGGACCAAGTCTGATATGGTTAGAAGTACCGAGTCGGGTCAAGTTGGTACCGAGTCGGATTGAGAGATTAGGGAGGGAGGGAGTGGAGAGGAGAGAGAGGAGGAGGAGGAGGAGGAGGAGGTTGATGGTGGTGGGTGGTTGCCAAGCTTGGAAGAGGAGGAGGATGAGGGAGGGAGGGAGGGAGTGTAGAGGAGAGAGAGGAGGAGGGTGATGGTGGTGGGTGGTTGCCGGGCTTGGAAGATGAGGAGGATGAGGGAGGGAGGGAGAGAGAATTTGGGATCGGGTCGGGGTAGAGTGCGATGGGTAGGATTAGAGAGTCGGGTCGAGTTGGGTTTATGATCAAGTTTCGGGTCAAGTTATTGGGTAACTCGAACTCGACTCGGTTTGAGTTTGGATTAGGCGAAGCCTACTCAGTTTAGACCAACCCGCCCATTCGGTTCAGGTTGAGTTGGATTTGAACGGGTTGGACGAGTCGAGTTAGCCGTATCAAGTTGTCCGGTGCCCACCTCTAGACCACAGTATCAACAGTTTCCATTTTAGATTTAGCTACGTTACCGAGAAAAATTACACTCATTTGATTATCTGAATATTGGATTGGTGGACATTTATTGTACGGTATTAAAAATGTAAAATATCAAATGGTCTAATTTCAACAAACAAGTGTCCATGGATCATGAATCAGAGGTTTGAATTGCTCAAACAATCTGATTTTGGGAAAGTAAGTTAATTTCTCAGTGCTTGATTATCAATCCGACAGTGCTGCCAGAGTATCAAATGACATCCCTTTTAGAAAGACCTCAGATTCTCGGAGGGCTATCAATGGGCCTGGCTATCGGCCCAGCTCACCTCAGGTGGACTTGGGCTCGAATACTAGGCCCAAGGACCCTAAATGTAACCTGTTTAATAACCAACTGGTCTTGGGCTTCATTTAATGCCCGTCAGACCCAGCCCACGGCCCATTTATGATGTTAATGGGCTGTCTTGGGCCGAAATGAAAAATATCAGGTTGGCTTTAGATGATCCAGACACGGCTACTTACAAACTCTTTGTTTCTCTGGTGCTTATTCAATTGGAATTTCAACATTAGATAGTACATACAATCATCAATGGTTTACATTCAATTCCATTCTTCGAATGGTTGACATCATCTCTACAGACAAATAAGGACAGTCCATTACTTATCCCTGGTGAGGCCCACCTACCGAACTAGCTCTGACACTGATCCATGTGGCCCACCTGGCCAACTACGATCTTGACCATTTATTTTAGTCGGAGGGCAACAGTTATTCACGTAATCGCCACTAATACAAAGAGCTCTTCATTAATGCTTCTAAAATCAGTTATACCATTACAACCATCCTACTTCATGCATGATGGTCGTTCTTTTCTCCTAAATCATCATCAATGCATGCATCCATTGTTATTTTCTGCCTACTTTCAAAAATTCTCCAAAACAATTTCCACCGTTCAGTCTAAGTGTCAACAGCTCCCTTTTCTTCATCTCCACCGTCCATCACACACACCTTCTTCACATCATCACCCTCATCATATTCTTCCACCACCATCCCAACACCCGTGATCTCCTCAGCTCTCTTAACCTGCGCACTCCAATCCGTCCTAAAGAGCACCACTCCCAGCACCACGGCGCACGATATCTGAGCCCCTAACAACCCAAGCCACAGCCCCACAAACCCCAGCCCCACCCCAAAACCCATCCCAAGTGCCAAAGGCAGCCCCACACCATAGAATCCACCCAGGTTAACGTGCGCACCTAGGTCAGCACGCGCACTCCCCCTCAGCACTCCACACATGGTAGTCTGTGGGCAGTTTCCTAACTCACACAACCCCACAATAGGTAGTGCTGCAACCGTTAGCTTCAACACCCCTGGCCCACCTGTAAACATGTGGCCCCACCACCCTCTGGCCCACACAGCAAATCCCATAGCTAGCACTCCTATGAAGGCCCCACACATGGTCCCCACAGCAGCTGCCCTCCTTGCACCATGTGGCCGCCCGGCGCCTAGCTCGTGGGCCACCCTTGTAGATACTCCATAGCTCAGTGAAGAAGGGAAGACGTAGATCAACGAGGTGGCCTGGATCAAGATCCCGATCGCGGCGACTGTGTCTTTTGGATTCCCAAACAACCCACATACAATGATCATGAACTCATACCACCACCACTCCAAACATATGGAAATGCAGCTTGGGACAGCTAGTGAGAGGTAAGATCTCCATTCTCTCATGCACTCGAGGGACAATCTTGTCCATGTTTTCTGGTGGGCCCCACTTATGAAAATGGAACAAATCAAGAATAGTACTAGGTTAAAGTTGGAAAGAGCAACACCCATGGCAACACCTTTGATGCCTAATCCAAGTGTTATTACCAGAAAGTAGTTAATGGGTATGTGGATTAGAGAGACTAAGATGGAAGAGATGGCGATCGGGCGGGTGATGTTTTGGGTCCGTAGATAAATACGAAGCGGGTGGACGAACGCTTGTGCAATCAAGTCAGGGAGACAGTAGAGAAGGTATGTGTGGGCCACTTTAGTGATGGTGGGGTCCTGGCCAAGATAGAGGAGGATTCGATCGACGTTCAGCCAGAGAAGTGAGATTGGGAGACAGGTGAAGAGAAGGATCACGACCGTTCGATGGAGTGTTAGGCTCAGGAGGGTCCATTTTCTAGCACCATAAGCTTGGCCACAGATGGGTTCCATGCCCATCGCCAGGCCGAAGATGATAGAGTAGCCTGTGATGTTGGCAAAGCCGACAGCGAGAGAGCCGGCGGCGAGCTCGACCTCGCCAAGACGGCCCAAGAAGAGCATGGACACGAGGTTTCGAACGTAGAACAGGAGTCCTGCTATGGTTGCTGGTGCTGAGATTCTTGAGAGGGCCTTGAGCTCTTCAACAATCTGAGTAAAAGAGAATAGACATTCAAGGTTAATGTTTGAAGTCTAGAGAACTATGTGAATTGTCTATTGGGTGGGCCATGCATGTGGCCCACTGGGCCATTTTCCAAAATGCTATCCTGTCGGATGATCCTAGCCGTTAAATAGGACCTTAAATGTGGACAGTTAAGAAACACACCATCCAGGCTTCCACATTTCATGAGCAAGAACTCATCCAAAATCAATGTCTAGGATAATCCTGCCACTATGCCTTTGAGGTTAAGACCAATAGAGAGGATAGCCCAGATGCAAGAGAAAATGAGCTGACGCTTGAAAGAAATGAATAATTAATTAGAGAACTGATCACCTACAAACAGATGTAGGTTAAAATGAAAAAAGGTTGTAGTGTACCCGCAGTTGTAGGTGATCAGTACTCAATTACGCAATACTGGCCCCCATTCAAGTTGCTTGTACAGCTCCGCTGTTGTACGTGAAATCCAACCACCCAGATAGTGGGACCCAAAACAGAGATTGTAGTCCAAAATTTACAGAAAAACAATCATCGAACCGTCCAAATTCAGCAACAAACGTCCATGAATCAGAGGTCCAGATTGTCTAATCATTATGATTGGATAAGACAATCTTAGTAGATTCCACTATTGGGCAGGTTTGGATTTTGGGTTACATGCCACGTGTATGGTATAAGTCACCACAGCACCATACTCATGAAGATGGCAATGGGCCCCACATGATGCATTGTAGTCATTTGCAGTGCAACTCATCCAAACCCAAGTAATTAGAATAACATATAAGTGTCTTAACATTGCTCATACAAATCCAACCCTACATATAGTGGGCCATGGTGTTACCTCACGATACAATGGCGATTCCTGTCTATCTTCCTTTGATGATAATGAAATCTTCTCTACTTTAGCCGACAAACACTTATTAAGGCAATTGTTGCTTTCGCTACATAACAAGGGTGCTGCAGGAGAGTCATCAGGACCCTTCTCTTTGATCAGAATGGGGACGTTATCGCCACCGTTGGGGATGCTATTGGACGGCAGTGATGAGCAGAGGCACATAGTTGGGGTTGTGGGTAGTGATGAGCAGAGGCACATTGTTGGGGTTGTGGGAAGTGATGAGCAGAGGCACATTGTCGGGGTTGTGGGAAGTGATGAGAAAAGATAGATTGTTGGGGTTGTGGGAAATGTAGTAGTAATGTGGAGGGGATTTGAAATGGAAGCATGGTGGGTGTATATATAGGCAATAGAGAAGCTCAAGTCCGGTGTATGCAAAGTCAAGTTCGAGCTTAAAACAAGCTTTGAACGTAGACTTCATCGATCTATCTCAAGGGGACGTTAGGCTTCTCAGTACTTAGTATTTACCCCAGTATTCGAGAGAGAGAGAGAGAGAGAGAGAGAGAGAGAGAGAGAGAGAGAGAGAGAGAGAGAGAGAGAGAGAGAGAGAGAGAGAGAGAGAGACGTGGGAAAAGATAAAGAGAGTCGGCCAAAGAAGGGGGAAGACAAGGGCGGTACAAAAGGTTAGAAGAGAAAGATAGGATTGCACACGAGAGTTTATCTTCTATGAGGGGGTTGAGACAAAGGAGAGGGGTGGATTTATTAGAAAGCAAGATCTCGATCTTGGACAACCTTGCGAAATTCTCAAAGAGAGAGATCAGAGAGAGAGAGAGCTGACTTGGCTGACTCTTGGATAATGACAATGCATGCCTATAAAAACACATCAGAGTCGGGATATACGTTTTACTGTATGTGGAAACATGGGATTTGTATTTTCGGACCTGTTCATTTGGTGGGTGTGGACGGTTTTAGGACGCCGATCAGGTGATGATATGTATGTATTTCATATCCACGCCGTCCATCCGTGCTTGGTGCTTGGTATTAGATGAGATTAGGTGGGATGGAATTGCATTTGGTCCCATGTGGGATATACACATGTGGGCCCACATTGATACATATGTTTTATACATACCGTCCATTCATAAACATCCTTTACACATGACATTATGGTGATATAAGAGTACTAGTGGCTGACGTCTTATGTAAATTTGGTTTGCTAATTATAATTTTCCATTGTCCACCATATTGGATTTTGCTGAATCTAGTGTTTTTCACATGGAAAGAATTTTATCCCATACATGAACATTGGATGGCTAAAATAACATGGTATTTCAAGACATGCAATCATTGTGTAATAATTATATATGATGTTAATTTCATCTAATATAATTCTATTCCATTTAATCTTATAGAAGCAGATCCAAAGTCGAAATGGACCACACTATAGGAAACAATGGTGATTAAATGCCTACCTTTAAAAACTTCACGGGGGCAACAAAAGTTTTGGATCAAGCTAATATTTGTATTTTCCTTTCATTCGGATTTATGTGACATTATCAACAAATTGGATGACAAATAAGCATTACAATAAGCCTTAATAAGATTTTAATGGTGGGTGTCATTATGCTCACCGTTCCTTGTGGTGTGGTCCACTTGAGCTTTAGATCTACCTCATTTTTTGTTTCACTTCCCTGAATGAGTTAACAAAATAGATGGAGCATGAATGATCACATACGTTCATATGTATGCAAGTTCCCGTAGGTTCATACGTATGCGAGTTCATACGCATGGATTTATGTACTGGTTTCCACGCGCCACTTGCCTGGGGATCCAAACCGGTAGGACCCACCCCCACTCCGTTTGACTCGGTCTCATTTCAATCATTTATCGATGGGGAAACTCGTTTTGTTGTGGACAGAAACCGATACCACTAAGACGATAGGAGATTTCATGGTACCGTATTTAAAACCATGCCCACACGTTTGACCTATCATGATAGTACGTGAAATCCAATCCGTGCATCAGGTTCACCTTATCATGATCACTGTACTACCCAAAACTTAGATTGATCCAAAACTCAGGAGGGCTAACATGAGGCAATTTAAAATCACTACTAAAACCTCTAATTTCACGTGTTGTGATCACCTGATTTATATACTGGCCGGCAATCTGGGCCTTGTCTGATGAATCTACTGGATGGCACTTGTTGGGAGGGTGGGGAGAAGCGGGTCTGATGGATGGTCTAGATGACATATATACATCATGGTGGGTCCCACACAGCTAAAAACATATTATGAGAAGCAAATATGTGATGTATGGAATGGAATTTATAACATGCACAGGTCTTAAAGATGTCATGTAGATTAATTTATGGCATGTTTTATCAATGGGGAATGCATGAAAATAGGAGTCGTATCATGTTTGATGAGTTGGTATTTCGCATTTATGAAAATGTTACTATTTTTTGTGTGTTGGACAAGGGAAATGAAAAATCATGTGCACTTATTTCATGTTGGACAAGCAAATATGTCATGAAAAATCATGTGCACTAATACATGAAGGGTGGTTTGAAGGGAAGCGGATTAGGTTGGCCCGGTTTCTCTCAGTGCCACTCTGATTGTGGGCCCCACTTTGATGCATGTACTGTATATTTACATTGTTCGTATGTTTTGCTAGCTCATTTTAGGATATTAAAAAAAAAAAAAAAAAAAGTAAATCCAAATTTCAAGCAGATGACTCGTAGAAAAAGGTGGTGTATGAACTACCAAAATTAAAATCTTCCTAATGCCCATGTTTATTTTCCATCCAACTTGTTGATAAGGTAACAAAATCATGACTTAAAAGAAAAAACAAATATCAACTTTATTCAAAACTTTTGTGGTTCATGAAGAGTTTTTAATGGTAAATCACTACTATTGCATGTGACGTGGTCCACTTGAAATTTGATTTGGATTTGTTTTTTGGTTGATTCCCTAGGAACTGATGGACGGCCGGATATACAATACATACAACAAGTTGGGATCCATGGTCACCCACCGTGTTGGGTGTGGCCCGTTTTTGAACTGATGGACGGCCTGGATATACAATACATACATCAAGCTGGGATCCATGGTCAGGGCCCCATCGTGTTGGGTGAGGCTGGGGCCGCACCTAATCCGCTCCCGGTTTGAAGCGGCCAAAGATTCTTTAACGCTTATGCCATATCCAAGTCTACTGCATGGACGGTCCACGGAGATAAAGATGACGGGAGGGGCCTTTTTTCTTGCTATCTTTTCTTCTCACGTCACTATCTTGGGCGAGGCAACTTGAGGGTCCCGTTCTGTCAGTGGCTACCGGACGGTTCTCTGTTACCCTGCAACGATGTATGTGTTTTATCCATGCCGTCCATTCATTTTGGATCATTATTCTAGGTTATCAGCCCAAAAATAAGACAGATTCAGATCTCAGGTGGACCACGCTACAGGAAAACAATAGTAATTAAACGCTAACCATTGAAAACTTCCTAGGGCTCACCGTAAGGTTTATTTTCCGTCCAACCTTTTGATTATGTTTCAGGGAAAACACAAATATCAGCTTGATCCAAACCTTTGGTGGCCCCAAAAAGCTTTTAACGGTGCATGTTCAATCACTATTTCATTCGGTGTGGTCTACTCGAGATTTCTATCAACCTCGTTTTTCGGCTCATTTACTAAAAATGACCTAACAAAAATGGACGGTGTAGATAAAACACATAAATCATGATGGGTCCACCGATCACCGACCAATAGCTCGTAGTGTAAGTAGGCAATCGGCGTCCACTAGAAGTAAGGAGATAAGGCTTCTGAGGCAGGACAAACGGAAAAGTAGGACTTCTTGAAACAATCGCCATCTTCTCGTTCGATGAAACAACTTCACTTGAATCGCCGGGAACCTTAATTCCGAGGTTCTTACAAAAGTCCCACGTTGTAACGGCTGTTAAAACTAGATCGGTCTCCGTTGTGTAATTTACTAAACATGGTCTCTAAAGTAACGCCGTCAGGCAACTAACTGTTACAAGGTCAATTCTCCGCCTTCTCATACATTAGAACTTTCTAGAACAAGGCAGGTAAGTAGGGCGGATGGGCCGACCATCTGCTTTCGTTTTGAGTCATCGAGATCTAGGCCGTTTACCAGGCGTGCCCCACCATCCATATGATATATTGTTAAAATACCCTTGGAATCATAAATGGGCTGTGCTGGGCCGAAATGAGCGGTTATGATTTAGGCCTGGCCAGAATATTACACCTCAGGCCCAGCCCAAAGCAGGCCAGGCCGGAAATCATGGTGGGCCAGCCCTAGCTGGAGAAGTGCATGAGATCGATCGCATCAATCATTTGGTAGGGCCCACTTGGATAGGCCTTTGACAACAAAAAAAAAAAATAAATTGTAATAGCAATGGTAAATTGGACTTTTGAGGAAAGAAATCAGATGGGAAAACGAAAGGTGGACTCAAGCTACATTGGCCGTCCAATTTTTCATCAAACAAAATCCTCCAGTTGAAGGGTTAGGATTATCCTATTGATGAGACTTTTTGGGCTGTGGGACGAAGGGTTTAGATTCAATATCTTGTGGATGATCTGACCAAAGCTAGTGATGTTGCAGCTTAGATAAATGATTAGTCAGCCAAGTGTAACGGAAACCTTCACATGCATCTGATTGGTTTTGGACTTGTTGCCATCCGTATCATCTATCTGAACCGTCCATTAGGTCTGGTCCACTTTTTAGCTGGTACCTTAAGAAAATCATAACGATCATATAATCCAAACCGTCCATTTACTGGAATAGCGAAATGATGATAGATCTAGTCACAAATGTTTAGAACCATTTATAGTTATGATTTTTACTAAGTAGCGGAATAGGAGTTGAGTCGACCTCATGGACGGTCCCGATAGATGTTGCGGATTCCAACTGGTCCAAATGCAACTAGTTGCATTGAAAGATTTCAAACACTTAAAAGTCCAGTGGATTATCTGAAGTTAAGTGCAATCCTAATCTTAGAAAGAAAGTGAAACAACGGTTCAGATTCAAGCTGAAAAAGTGAAATGGCCATATATTCTATTGCTAGGATCTTCTGATTTGGAGTGTGTGTTTGTTTTGTTTATATATCCAACGGAAGGTGGGATAAGGCCACCCTTGTTTAAATGATTAGGAATGATTAGGGGCCTGTTTTAATTGACTTACGGTAAATAAGTAATAATTATTTACTATGGTATTTCCTCAGTAAGATTTGAAAGGTAAGATATCTCAAAGAATCACTTGATTTGGATGACGTCAGTACCTATGTGACAAAATTCTGTGGGCCCACCATAATATATGGGTTTTATTCACGTTGGCCATTCATTTTGGCAGATCGCTTTAAGACAGGAGCTTTAAAATGTGGCAGATCCAAAGCTAAAGTGGGAATAATGACACCCACTGTTGAACCCTTTGTTTTTTCATGGTGTGGTCCACTTGTTTTTTGGATTTGTCTCATTTTTGGGCTCATGCCTCAAAATGATATGAGAAAATGATTAGACGGGGTAGATGTAACACATACATTATGGTGGTGCCTGCAGAGGTTTTTTGCTTTGATGAGGTTGAGTTCTGCCCTAAAATTTTAGATGAAATCATGGCACCCATTATTATTATGCCTTACCATGGTTTATTTATATATACACTAAACGAAGCAAACCTCTATAGGTAAAATAAATAAATAAAAGATATACCAACCCAGGGCAGGTCATGAACCTGGCGCCCTCAAACAACATACAAAGATTGTCATCAAAACCACCGCTCAAAACAATATATAAAACTGACATGGAAACCGAGAACTGCCGAGCTACACATGTATGGGAAAAGCTAATACAGGCTCATACAATCAGGATGGTTCCAATTCCTGTATGGTCCAAGACCATGCTCTCTCTAAACACTCTATGAGAGGAACCTGCTTTTTTTTTTTTTTGGTAACAGGCACTAACACCATAGTGATTTCACAATGAACCCGTGAGCTTGTTAGTTGAAACTTTTTTGAGTCTACTACCAAGGGATGAGTAAGGACTTAGGCACCTGTGGTTAAAAATACGTTGAAATTTGTGGTGTTGGAGAGAAAATATGCTAAGTCTGGAGACTCGGATGTGGAACAGACCGATCCTGCTGACACTGCCCCGAATTTTCGAGAGAAATGTTAGGCCTGAGACAAGGTTATAAAATGGAGGGAATGAGACGAATTAAGTTAGCTCGGTCGACGAACCAGCAATGTCAGCATGTGCCAACTTAGGCCTAGAAGCCCATCTCTTAAAAGCCAACTGAGACTCACCTGATTGAGTCGAAATCGGCCGAGCCGAATAAAGGAGAGACGGTGTAAATAAAAACACTGTCCCAAATATCTCGCAAAAAGATCCTCGATCCCGATGGTTTCGGGATCGGATGGAGACCAGAAGCGGGCCAAAATCAAATCTCCATGATATTAGGAAGAAAATCCCTGCACGGCAGGATTCTCCCACATCTATAAATAAAGGACCTCCATTTCACTGAAAGGTACGAAATTCAAAATCCTCAAAACACCTTCTCTTTAATCTGTGAAGCTGACTTAAGCATCGGAGGTTCCCCGGGTCAGAACCAGGGTCTTCGTCCAGTTTATCTCTTGTGCAGGTGATGAGCTAAGGGGAAAGCGCACCATAAATTTGCATCAACAGTTTGGCGCCGTCTGTGGGAACCGTACGAAAAGTCATCTGTCATATTCTAATCTACGAATTGGAAACTGGTTCTTGTGGTGATGACTAGAAGGACGGTTCAAGAAGAAGAATTGAATGAAGTCGCGGTGAAAGGGCCAGCGGGCGCAAGTGCAGTCCCGGTAGTCCTCAACCTACCCAACAACCGTTAGGGTTCCGCGGCGCAACAAGCAACATCTGTTGCAACGAATAACCAGCGGAACCGCAATAATGGACGGTTAGATTGGGAGGTTCAGGAAATCCGGTCTGATATGAATGTGATGAAACAAATGCTGGAGCAGATGTATCGTCAACAAATGCAGCCGCCTCCGCAAAGGCAGACAACACACGTCCCAACACCAGTGGTTGATCCTCAGCCTTCTGTGTTGCGATCGTTTCATCAATTGAGTCAGCCTTAGGGTGCTCCCGAGCCAGATTCGGCTCATTCACCGAGTCAGCCTCAGGGTGCTCCTGAGATAGCACCGGCTCATTCGGCCACGGCCGCTTTGCCCCCTGCCGATCTTTGACACGAGATAGATCGGAGGAGGCGTAGCCGACCTCCCGTTGAAGGCACAGCGGGCAGTGGCGAACCTTTAAAAGCTGACATCCAAGACTTCAAAAGGGAAGTACGAGAAGAAATAGTAAAAGAGATGGCGGACATGAAACAGGGTCGGAATATACATCCGACCAAATCCGAGGCAAAAGCATCTCCTTTTGTGGACGAAGTAATGCAGACTCGGTTACCAGAAAGGTTTAGATTTCCTCAAATCACTCCTTTCACTGAAAAAACCGACCCAACCGAGCATATTGAATGCTTCAAAACCTACATGGAGCTGCATAACGCCTCGGATGCCGTGATGTGTCGAGCCTTCTCCTTCACATTAACTGACATAGCTCGACTTTAGTTCAAACAACTGAAACCGAAATCCATTAGTTCATTCATCGAGCTCAGCGATGCTTTCCTCACCAACTTCATCGGTGGAAAAAAGAAACTGAAGCCCCCCACACACTTGAACAATATAGTTCAGAAGCAGGGAGAGCTACTGAAAGATTACATCAAACGCTTCAACTTCGAATCTCTTCAGGTTCGAAAACATTCAAAAGAAACAGCGCTCAATGCGCTCATATAAGGAATTAAAGACAACCATTCCTGGCGTCCCTGGACAAAAATCTGCCAGAGACTCTAGCAGAGTTCATGGCTCGGTTGGACAAATATGCGAACGCTGAAGAAACACGACTCATGCGTGAGTCAGCCCAGAATGTAAAATCCTCAGTCAAAGAGTCGACCAAAAAAGAAGCTGACTCGATTGGAGGGAAAAAGCCTAAAGATGATCAAGCATGCGATGAATGAAGGTCGGGCAAACGGCCAGACCGTAGGTTTTCTACATATACCCCCTAAATAAGACTCAGGAGCAGGTGCTGATGGAAATCAAAAGTGAAGGTTTCGTCAACTGGCCCAACAAGCTCTGGAACAATCCCAATCGACGGAATAAGGACAAGTATTATCATTATCATCGTGATCATGTGCACAACACAAGTGATTGTTATCATCTAAAGGAATAAATCGAACGACTCATAAAAGAGGGTTGACTCAAAGAACATGTGGTGAGAGCCGGAACGCCTGAAGAACGTCCGAACGAAAATCGGCCTACGGAAGAAATTCAGACTATCGTCGGTGGTCCCCGAGGCGGAGGCGATTCAAACAATACTCGGAAGAATCATGCCCGAAGCATCAGTCGGCCCGAGTCCGAGCTCATGATTATAGCTCGACCTTCAAAAGAAAAGAAAAGGGAAAGATACTACATCTCATTTACAGAGGAAGATGCCCGGGCCATCTATCACCCCCACGACGACGCTTTAGTTGTCACCCTCACCATCGCAAACCAAAAAGTATTCCGTATACTCGTCGACACGGGTTCATCTGCAAATGTATTGTTCGCTCAAGCGTTCGACAAAATGGGAGTTGAACGGTCGGCATTGCGTCCGGTTCGGACCCCATTGATTGGGTTTTCTGGCGGACAAGTGCTCCCTGAAAGAATTGTGTCACTGCCGCTAACTGCTGAAAATTTTCCGCATCAGTTATGGTCGACTTCTTGATTATTGACCAGTCATCAGTTTACAATGTCATACTCGGTCGACCTTCCTTAAGCCTCCTCTGGGCCGTGGTATCTACATACCACATTTCCATGAAATTCCCGACTGAGTCAGGAGTAGGATTCCTCAAAGGAAACCAGCAAGACGCAAGACATTGTTACGTGACAGCTGTAAGAGGTCCCGCCGAGAAAGCTCCAACTGAAATATCAATGATCGAGTCACTAGATCCCAAGGCCGAGGTTCACGAACGAGGGCAGCCAGTCGAAGACCTTATCTCGGTGCCTTTGATCGAGACAGATGGATCCAGAACAGTACAAATTGGCTCGTCTTTACGACCACCCTTGAAAGATAAGTTGATAGTATTGCTCCGAAGATATGCTGACGTGTTTGCATGGAGCCATGAAGATATGCCCGGGATTGACCCGTCAGTGATCACTCACCGACTCAACATCGATCCGACCTATCGACCAATTCGACAGAAGCGACGACCACTCGGCCCCGAAAGGTACACTGTCATTGAAGAATAGGTCAACAAGCTCCTCAAGGCAAAATTCATAGAAGAGATATACTATCTGGAATAGATAGCTAATGTCGTACTTGTGAAGAAAGTCAATAGGAGGTGGCGAATCTGTATTGATTATACCGACCTAAATAAATCCTGCCCAAAGGATAACTTTCCTCTTCCTAGGATAGACCAGTTGGTAGACAGTACTGCGGGGCATGAACTTCTTAGCTTCATGGATGCATATTCAGGGTATAATCAAATTGTAATGCACCAGTCTGATAAATCAAAAACTACCTTTGTCACTGACAAATGGCTTTATTGTTACCGAGTGATGTCATTTGGTTTGAAAAATGCTGGTGCAATTTATCAAAGATTAGTGAATAAAATATTTGCTCTGCTGATCGGCCGAACCATGAAAGTATACATTGACGACATGCTCGTCAAAAGTGTACGTGCAGTCGACCATATAGTCGACTTAAAAGAAATGTTCCTTATCTTGCGTAAATTCTAAATAAAGCTAAATCCAAGCAAATGCGCCTTTGGAGTAAGCTCGGGAAAGTTCCTTGGTTTCTTGGTGAGTCAACGAGGAATAGAGGCAAACCTAGAGAAAATTAAAGCCCTCCTCAACAATCTCCGAAAACGATTAAAGACGTTCAAAGGCTGGCTGGACGAGTAGCGGCTCTCAATCGTTTCCTATCCAGAGCCACAGATAAATGTCTCCCGTTCTTCAACAATTGAAGGGACGAAAAACGGTGGACGGAAGAGTGCGAGGCAGCATTCCAACAACTAAAATCTTATCTCGGATCTCCACCTCTCTTATCAAAACCTGAGCCAGGAGAAGCCTTGCTGCTGTATCTAGCGGTGTCCGAGGTTGCACTTAACTCGACCCTGATACGAGAACACGAAGGAAAGCAACTGCCGGTCTACTATGTCAGCAAAACACTATTACCGGCGGAAACGAGATATCCACTCTTGGAAAAAGTGGCCCTAGTTCTAGTAGTCTCCTCGCGCCGACTTCGGCCTTATTTCCAAGCCCATACCATTATCGTGATGACCGATCTACCACTGCGTAAGGTTCTACAGAAACCGGAGGTATCCGGCCGACTCACAAAATGGGCAATCGAACTTAGCGAATTCGACATTCAGTATAAGCCGAAAGCAACAATCAAAGGGCAAGCCGTGGCTGACTTCATTGCCGGAGTAACACCACAAACTGACCCGTCAGTTGAACATGTGACCGAGCGCGTTGAAGAATCGACTACTCTAAGGCAAGCGGATTTCCGAGACCGGTTGGGGAGAAAATATGCTAAGTCCGGAGACTCGGATGTGGAACAGACCGATCCTACTGACATTGCCCCGGATTTCCGAGGAAAATGTTAGGCCCGAGACAAGGTTATAAAATGGAGGGAATGAGACGAATTAAGTTAGCTCGGTCGATGAGCCAACAATGTCAGTATGTGCCGACTGAGGCCTAGAAGCCCATCTCTAAAAAGCTAGCTGAGACTCACCTGATTGAGTTGGAATCGGCCGAGCCGAATAAAGGAGAGATGGTGTAAATAAAAACACTGTCCCAAATATCTCGCAAAAGGATCCTCGATCCCGTTGGTCTCGGGATCGGATGGAGACCAAAAGCGGGTCAAAATCAAAGCTCCATGATATCAGGAAGATAATCCCTGCACGACAGGATTCTCCCGCATTTATAAATAAAGGACCTTCATTTCACTGAAAGGTACAGTATTCAAAATCTTCAAAACGCCTTCTCTTTAATCTGCGAAGCTGACTTAAACATCGGAGGTTCCCCGGGTCAGAACCAGGGTCTTCTTCCAGTTTATCTCTTATGCAGGTGACGAGCTAAGGGGAAGGCGCACTATAAATTCGCATCAACATGTGGTTTTGAAAAATTAAAATATTCAAAAATTTTAAAAATTTTGTTTTGCCACCAAAATACTCTTTGGAAATTTCAAATTGAAAAGTGTGGTATATGCTTTTGTCCCACATCAGAGATGAAAAGAGAAAAAATCGTAGTTTATATGAATGTGTGTATAGTATTCTTACTGGGAGATTGAGACACTCGGGTTGTGTGTTGGCATGGATAATATGGCTGTAGTGGTACTAGTTACCATACTTTGCATAGTTTTTCAAATGTTCTGAACAATTGATGACCACCCAGCAACGGTCTACTCTCTGACGCCTATATAAGTTGGATTATTCCGGTCCAAATTCTATCAACTCAAACACATCACTCTTCATCCATCAGATCGCAAATCATGCTTTAAGAACAACGTATATTTTACTTGATTCAGCCTAGTGAAATGAAAATAATTAATCTTATTTTATTTTTATTTTTCAGTATGTCCAACACATTTTTCCAACAAAATATAGTACTTTCAAGTTACTCTCCGTGTTAATATTGTTTAGAAGTTCTCAAGCCATCTACATGATAACTCCAACCTCCGCTTGGGTCTTTTGGAGGTTTCCCACATTAAGAATAGAAATCAAAAAATCATTCCTCTACTCAGGTTCTCTAAGTACCCCCACCTCCTCTCTCACATAGACAATGAATCAGTTCTTTCTTCTTCTTCTTCTTCTTCTTCTTCTTCTTCTTCTTCTTCTTTTTTTTTTTTTTTTTTTTTTTTTTTTTTTTTTTTTTTTTTAAGAAATGTAAAAGCTCACCACTTATAACTTTGTTACGTACGTGGGCACAAATAATAATAATAATAATAATAAAAAATATATCCCACATCTATCATATAATACCACCTTATTAAGTATTCATGCAAACTTGACCAACAACAACCATACAACCATATTAGGCCAGGATGCTCTGATCCACTAGCACTAGTTCATCAAAGGCCCGTGAAAAAAAAAAAAAAAAAGGGAAGAAAAGGCAATTCCAAGCCCATGCAAGAACATTGGGTGCCGGGGACCAAAATTTAATGGAAGGGAGGGAAAGCTGCCGTTTTAGTGCACTTGGTCACCATTGCTTTTCTACATATTTTGTTTTTCACTGCCGCACCCTCAAGTAGAGGATTTTACGTGCATGGATCATTTATATTTAGGCCCATTATTTTGGACGGCATGGATTGTATTTATCTAGTTAAAGAAGGTTTCATTGTAATAAAGTTGTAAATAGGCAATTAGTACTAATTGAGCTTCCAAAACTGTCCAAAAGGATTGACTTCAAATCATGAGCCGCATTGTGATATAGGTGGCATATCCAAGCCGTCCATACATTTTACCCTGGCATTTTGGAGTGTGAGTAAAAAATGAGTTAGATCCAAAGCTTAAGTGTTCCACACCAAAAGAAACACTGGCCCTAAAATATCCACTGTTGAAGGTTGTTTTCTTTATTGGGCCTATAGACATGTTTATTTGTCATCTAACTTATTCATAAGTTTACATGGGTAAAACAAAAATACCAGGTTGATCCAAAACTCCTGGGGGCCCAGAACTTTTTAACAACATGCATTCAATTTTTACTGTTTCCCATGGTGTGTCCACTTGAGCTTTGGATCTGCCTCAATTTTGAGTTTTGGATCTTCCTCAATTTTGAGCTCATAACCTAAAATCATCTGGCATAATAATTACTTAGGTAAGTAATTATTACGCAATTATTACCAACTTTGCCGTGTGGCCCACCGTAAATGAAAAAACAAACACATAAGGGAATCGACGCGAGGAAATGCAAATTGTACTCATGGTCATGCTTGTCCATTGATGTGGACCGTTGGTTTATCTTTTTCAAACCTAATAGCCGTGTGGCCCACCGGATGAGGGACCTGTCTGACATTTCGGTCAATAAAAAAACAAGGAGAGAGGTCCACTTGATGAGTGGCTAGGACCTTGCAAGCTGACATGTGCAGTCGCCATTGCTTTATACGTTATACAGCTAAACAGATATTCTTAGTTGTGATGGACAGTAATGTGCAACCAGGCGCCGCATCAACAGGGTGTGTGCGAAGACGAGCACTGACGCTCCTCGAGCTCCGAGTTGTACGAACGGATCAAAGGAGATCATAGTTATATGGGCCCAAAGTGATGTATTTAATATATCTACACCGTTTATCTATTTTTAGAGATCAGTTTAGAGCATTATCCAAAAAAATGAATCATATCCAAAAATCATCTGAACCACACCACAAATAGTAGCAGAGATAATGATTCTCATCGTTAAACAATTAGTAGGGCCACCATAACGTTTATTTTTCATCCAATCTGTTCATAAGGTCACAAAGACCTGAATGAAGAGGAAAAACAAATTCCATGTTGATCCAAAACTTCAGTGACCCCAAAAAGGTTTCAATGGTAGACGTTCATTCTCCCCCTGATTTTTACAGTGTGGTCCCCTCGATAGTTAGATCAGTTTTATTTTCTTCTCAAGCCTTAAGACGAGCTGGTCAAATGGATGTACGGTTTAGATATAAAAAATAATTTATGATGAGACCTACAAAACTTGTTAACGTCAATACAGCAGCTATATAGCTGGTGTGAGGTACACCAGCCAATCCGCTTCCGTGTATTTTCATGTGCTAAATATCTTACGGTTAGCATGCATCCAAATGCTTCTTTGGAGTCATAACCAATCCCCGATGGGACCTCTTGAATAGATGTTTCTAGATATTTAAGACGGCGATTGGACTTACTTTTTTTCACTCGTTCTGGACTGTCCATTTTCCAAGCAATGGATAAGATGGTTATGATGATCTGAATGACGTGATTTTTTGGCACTATGGCGTGTCCCATTATATAATTCAGTGAACTGTCTGGATCAATGATTATCTATGCCACGTGTCATTTAAAAGCTATGGAACGTTTAGCACCTTATTTTAAATATCCCTGTTAATTCCAAATAACATGCTTGCACAAAGGATGACGTTCACATCCCACACGTACGTACGTTTGGTGTAGAAGACGGGCGGAAGATCCAAACCGTCCACTAGATAGATCCGACCTTGAAGATGATGCTGGCTGGTCGATGTTGAAAAGATGTGAACTGTTTAGAAAACTTCAGACATGCATCATTTTGGTAGACTGGCACTTCATTCCTGCAACCTACATGATTCTGTAAGCGGCTTTGGTAGACCCCCATGGGGCCCATCTTGATGTATGTGTCTTACATCCACGCCATACATCCGTTTCTCTAGTTCATCTTAGGGCAGGGGCCCAAGAATGCAGCAGATACAACGTCCAGGTAGACCGTGCCACAGGAAATATCGGAGATTGAATACCCACCATTAAAAACTGTATGGGGTTACAAGAATGTTTATTTGCCATCCAAACGGTTAATAAGGTCACAAATACTTGGATGAATGGACCAGGACCACACAACTATCAATGTAAACCAAAACTTGTGTTGCCCATGAGAAGTTTTTTAATAGCAATCACCACCGTTTCCTGTGGTATGGTCTGCTTGAGATCTAGATATGTTGCATTTTTAGTCTCATGCCCTGAAATGAGCTAGAAAAATGGATGGATGGTGTGGATGTAAAACGCCTACATAAAGGCGGGACCCAAAGTCAGGGATCCACCAAAGCCATACACCAACGACCTCGTGTGGTGTATCAACACAACCTAGTTCTGTAGGCGTCCTATGATGTATGTATTATATCTACTCAGTCCATGCATTTTGTGAGAGCATTTTAGGGCACCAGCCCCAAAATGATTTGGATCTAACACTCGAGTGGAGCACACCAAAGAAAGCACCGGGGACAGTAATTCCCACCGTTGAAGCCCTAACATGGCCACCATGATGTTTATTTTCCATCTAACTGTTCATAAGGCCACGCACCCGTAAAAAAGGAAAAAATAAAATAAAATAGATTGACCCAAAACTTTTGTGACCCCAAAGAAATTTTCAAATATGTGTTGTGGTACAACTGAGCTTTGAATCTGCCTCATATATATATATATATATATATATTCTCAAGTTATGAAACAATCTCTCTAAATGGATGGACGGTGCAGGTATAACACATATATCATGGTGGCCCCACAGAATTTAGTGATGTCAACGGAGCGGATTATGTGAGGGCTCACAGTGACGTATGTGTCTCAAATCCGCAGCCTCAAACTATTTTGAAAGCTCAATTTAAGGGAAGATCAGGTGGACCACACCACTGAAACAGTATGGGTTAAATCTCCAGCGTTAAAAACTAATCTGCTGGAATTTTTATTTGCCATCAAACCTGTTGATAAGATCAGAAACACCTAGATGAAGAGACCGCACAAATGTCATCTTGATCCAAAGCTTTCGTGGCGCACACAAAGTTTTTAATGATCAGTCAACACTGTTTCCTATACCATGGCCCATCTAGGATTTGGAACTGCTTCATTTTTTTGGATCACGCCTTAAAATAAGCTTTCAATGCGAATGAACGGTGTTGATGTAGTCACACACTTCACAGTGGGCCCCACAGTGAGGGGTCCCACTCACCTCGGTGGATCCGGGGTCTCACCTAATCTCATTAAAAAGTTTTTAATGATCCACCAACTAGGGGTGTACACGGGTCGTGCCGAGTCGAACTGGCCTCAGCTCGTCCAGGCCCGTTCAACAGCCACACAAGGCCCGAATCCGACTGAGCCTGGTCACCGGGCCAACATCTCCAACCCGAACTGAGCCCGGCGCGAGTTCGAGCCGAGTTCGGGCCGGTTTCGAACCTTCGAGTTCGGTCCAGTTTCGAACCTTACAACAAGTTCATGAGAAGGGCTTTGACAGGTAATCCGTGTCCCATTACAAGGCCCTCGATTAACGGTTTAGATAGTTGAACTATAGACTCCACAAAAAATCTAACTAGTTAGGACATTTACATACATTTGACAAAGCATAAAATAAAATATTTTATATAAATTAAATACAGTCATACACAGGTCGGATCGGGCCGGGTCGGGTCGGGCCAGGGCGGGTCAGATTTCGGACCGAGTCGGGCTGAACTGGGAGGTATCCAAAGTCGGCCTGAACTCACTTTCGGGCCTAGAAAATTGGCCCGTCCTGACCCGAACTCAGTTCCGAGTCAGGCCGAGTCGGGCTTTTTCGGGCTGGGTTGAGCGACCTAACCGGGCTAGCCCGGTTTGTGTACACCCCTACCACCAACACTGTTTCCTATACCATGGCCCATCTAGGATTTGGAACTGCTTGTTGTGCATGGTGTGATCCACTCGAGACTTTAATCTGCATCCTTTTTTGGATCATGATCCGCTAAAATAGACGGCGTGGATAAAGCATATATATCACGTTGGCCCACATATCCCTTGTCAGGACCGTCCATTTCTGAGAAACGGATTGGCTACTGACCCTGCCATTGGCCAATGACTAGTGGTTGGTGCTCAGTGGGCTCCACCATGATGTATGTATTTCATCCATGCCGTCCACCCGTTCTTCGGGATCATTTTATATATGAGACCAAAAATGAGGTTGATCCAAAACTCAAGTGGACCGCACAGTATTGATTGAACGCCCACCATTAAAAACTTCTTGAGGGCACAGAAGTGTTGGATCAAGCTGATATATATTTTTACCTTCATCCTCAGTATGACCTAATCAACAGGTTAGATGTCAAATAACCATTACAGTGGGTCTAGGAGTTTTTTAATGGTAGATATTCAATCACGATTGTTTTCCCATGGTGTGGTCCACCAGAGATGTATATCTATCTCGTTTTTGGGCTCAAGGCCTAAGTTTTGCCATGGTGTGGTCCACCAGAGATGTATATCTATCTCGTTTTTGGGTTCAAGGCCTAAAATTACCTTTCAAAATGTATGGACGGCGTGGATAAAACACATACATTATGATGGGGACCACATAGCACCGACCACTAGCCACCTGGTTGGTGGCAGCGTCACTGGCCAAACCGCGTTGGTCTTGGTGGGGTAGCACCCAAAATGCATCCGTGTAAATGGGGAGAGGATATTACTGGCTGTTATCCTAACTTTGTGGCCCACCTTGATGTATTTGTTGTATATCGAATGCATTTAATTTTTTTTCATCTCATTTTCAGAATGTGATCTCAAACCTTAATGAGTTCCAAATCTCAGATGAACCATACCACTAGAAACATTGACGAATGACCATTAAAAACATTTTTTGGGTTATAAATGTTTTGGATCAAGCTGATCTTTGGTTTTTCCCTTCATCCAGATGTTCTTGACATTATCAACGGATTAGATGGCAAATAAACATTACCAAAACATTACGATTGGCTGTTTCAAAATTTTAATGATGAGGCACTCAATCACCACTATTTCCTGTGGTGTGGTCCATTTAAGATTTTGAATCCTCATAATTTTTGGGATCCCGTCTTAAAATGGGCGGGAGAAACGGATGAAGGGCATGGATATACAACACATCATCAAGGTGAGCCCCACGGTAATGGTAACACTCGCTGAGGTGTTACCCGGGTAACAACTAACATGCAATTGCTCCCGTGTGAGCGAGCTCCTTTTACACACGTGTCCATAAAGCAAGGCTCTTTTAATATTAATCACTAGTGGAGGTGTACACGAGTTGAACCTAGTGTAGCTTGGCACAGCTCGACTCGGCTCAGCCACTAGCTGACCCAGCTCGAACTTGGCTTAGCTCGAGGATCCTTGAGCGTGATTGGCGAGCTCGGTTCGGTTCAGTCAACAGCTCAGGCCAATTTGAGCCGAATTCACCTGTGCAGCATTTTAACAAATACATAGAATACACCTTCAAATTCTTACTGTATGTTTTTTTTTTAAAATTTTTTATTAGCTTGTTAGTACACCTACTAGCAGTTCACATTTCACTGCTAGCCATCCCCACTAGGGAATTGATACTAAGACCTCAGTGTTGAAACGAGGTATCTTACACTCAATCTACCACTTGATCTATGGATCAGGGTGTAAATTCTTATTGTATGTAAAACAACAGCAACAGTTTTACAAGTATTTCATCAAACATCTTGTAGGCAACATCAAAATTAAGAGAAAAAATAGTATATGTTTCATATACATATCTTCCTTGTCACTAGACGATACTTCGTTGAGTCATTTCATCAAACATAACTGAGTCACCGAACAAGTTCGATCCGAGCTCGATTCAAGTTGGGATTCGAATCGAGTTGAGTCGAGCTCGAACTCGGTTCGAAATTTTTTCGAGCTCGAAAAATCAGCTCGATTTGGCTCGAACTCAGTTTCGAACTGAGTTGAATCGAGCTTTTTCGAGTTGAGTCGAGTGAGCTAACCGAGCTAACTCAATTTGTGTACAGCCCTAACCTTACATCTCTACCATACATGTCTATACAAAGTAGTCATGGACAGCGGAATGTTTCCCTTCCATAAAAAGAAATGGTATTTAGCTGGGGTTCTCATATTTTTACAAGGAGAGAGACTTTATACTCTGACAAAGTAAGCCTGTCGATACACAAGCAATAAAATATTATGGAATCTAATGATAAGGAACTGGAATCAATCCTTGAAAACTTTAAGTTTATTTTCAGATATAGATTTTCAATAAAAGATATATTGATTTTATTTAATTATCTAAACGATTGATTGATGGATATTCGTTGGATGAGCAAATGAAAGTAGTCAATAACCCAAATTTAGCTAATAAATTCTAATTTATTAAAGATTAAAAACACCAAATCAATATGAATTTGGAAAATAACGTATCTAATGCCAATCATTCCATTGTAAACTTATACAGCGTTTGGAAATATCATGGGTAGGATTGGATTAATTCATGTATCATATCATTTAATCCGGGAGAGATACGGTAGGATTTTTTGTGGATTTCAAAATCCACTCTATATGTGGCCTTATTTTGATGCATGTATTTTATCCAAGTCATTCATTCATACGTGCCTATATCCGTGACAATCTGAGTTATATATGCATATAGGTGACTCTTTTTTTTCTTTTTTTTTTTCGAGTTAGCTTGTTAGTACACACCCCACTGTCAGTACACACTTCAGTGTTAGCCACCTCCACTAGGGAATCGATACCAAGACCTTAGTGTTGAAACGAGGTATCTTCACACTTCAGTCTACCACCTGAGCTATGGATCAAGGTGTTATGCATATAGGTAACTTGCATCAGCCACTTGGTTCCAATTCCATAGTCCACCAAATGCAGATTTCTCTTGATAAAAAATTTCCCAAAGAATTTGATCCAAATGTGGGATTGTATATTCAGAATAACATAGTATTTCTAGACATTTAATTATTGTTAATAATGTGTCAATTCTACCTAATGCAATTCAATACTACTTTATCTTGCCTTCCAAACAGGCCCAACAATCTACCTTCAATGAATAAAATCCACTTGATCAAATCATTAAACTCGTCCACTCAATAGTTTCTAAGGCTCACTAGATGAATGTTTCGAATCATTGCACATATGGTCATGTGAATAATTGAGGCCAATGTGGAAAAATATTAGCACATCACCATACATGATCGGGCTTATTTGATTAACGTCTTGGTCACACTTTTATGGGGAAAGTAATGGATTTTACATGGAGATCACTACAAAATAAAACTTTTTCTCGACATTCTCAATTAAAAATCTATTATCCCAAGACCTCTCACACATGAACATGTTAAGTTTTTAATTAGAAATCTAAAATAGAAGGTTTGGACTATACATGTATTAATGATTTGACAGTGTAGAACTGAATCTGATGCCAATGTCGATCCTCCAATCTAAGAGGCTTCCTTCCAATTTATTATAGAATAAAGAGTTGAGATCGCTTTCTGTCAAATCCCATAGTAGGAGTCGAGATCAACGCATGCTGTCCACAAGATGGATCACATGTTGTCACGCCCCAAACTCGAAAACCGGGTTCACAAATTACCGATCGCCGAATCCAGCGCCGACAGCCTCCGTAGTATCCCATTCTCGACTTCCAGCGCCCATACGCCAGATTCCGATCTTGGGATTCTACAAGGAGGATTTTCAGTATGAATTTTTTTTTGGTAATGTAATGGAGCATAACCAAAAGCATAACCAAGTCACAAAACAACATCACCACATATCCACTATATCAAAAACTTTTAAGTACAATGCAGAAAGGGAAATACAAGGTGATCAAAAAGCTCCAAAAAAATATCTGATACGTGCTCCTGCCTCAGCGCGGTTGCTGTCCAACGCTACCTGCACGCAACGGTCGTGCATAAACTTACAAAAGCTTAGAGGGTGGTGTAAGTGTGTGTACAAGGCAAACGCCAAGTGTACAATATCAGAGTAATGCGGAAATATGTGGTAAGTTCATGAATGCTATCAGCTGTACCAAAACTATGTAATGTAAGGCATGAATGATATCGGCCATACCAAGGCCATGCGATGCGAAACATGAATGTTATCGGCCACACCGACGCAATGCAAGGCCTACGTAGCCGAATGCCATATGTGAGATGCAATACAAGCATGTCAGTCCTCATCATGTTCACATATCAGTACAGTTCCTCTCTGGATATCACCGGGGTCTAATACACCTCACACTGACTGCCTCCTCCCTAGCTGCACAGTCAAGCAAGTGGAAGAGACCACACTATCCGCCTGACCAGTAGTTTGCCAATACCTATCCGGCTCGTCGATAGCAGACACATTTGTGAGCTGGTCAAACTCAGCCTAGCTTATAGCCCCCTCACTCAGGCGGATAAGGCCACACCCCCTTCCAACCGACCACGACACAGTGGGAGAAACGGCCTACTGGTATTCGGCACTCGGGCGCTCGTGTATCCACTCGGTCTAGACGTTGGAGCATCTCCTAGTACCAAAAAGGTTCTAGGACTCTCACCCAAGTACATCCTAAGTGCCCATAGTGTTAGAACAAAGTATTTCCGGTATCCGATACGGTCATCCACGACCCTGATGTCGCTAGGGCGTGTAGTGATCAAGTCATACATATGCAAGATGCATGAGTCACACCGTACAATCATGCAGCAATCTCATGCGTATCACGCGATCATGTGGGGCACTCCGTCTCATAAGGAGTCCCGTAAATGCCTCAGCCCAACGGCTTATGCTATGATCAAACATTCCTCATATCAAGCATACAAATGATGCGTATGGGTATGAGTCATGGAGTTATACTAAGCATGTTATAAAGTGGTGAACTATCATCAAATGTGGGCCTACTAATGGGCCCTAGGGAGAGTTATAATGCGGACATTTAACCAACATTATTCTTACAACGTGGACGTCAAACCAACATTTCTCCCCAGGCATAACCTGTCATCAAACATCATTACACACACTATGAAGGAATCCCTCATTGCAACGGACCCTAAGGACGTCTTATTGGGCCTCGACCCATGGGCCTTATATTCATCAAATGGGCCTGTAACGACCTGTAAATTTCCGTACATTGGGTCGAGTACCACCTCGACCAGAAATCACGTAGGATTAAATCCCTTAGAAATTTAACAAAGTTAACTAAGTACTAAACTCGGTTAGTCATGAAATCCGTTGGGATCGCTTTAAATACGATCTGCAAGACCCAAAACTTGTAGAATTAGTGACTCTAGGTTACCCTAAAGTCTAGAGCCAAACTCATTACCCGTCTGCTCTTGGGCTGAAACGAAACTTCGTATGAGGTCTAGATCGCACATCGGGAGTCCGATTAACACAAAGCTAAGGAACCAAGACCGCCCCACTGGGCTTGACAATCATCTCAAAAATCAAATGATTCCGATGTCCCACGGCCATTCTTTTCGATCCGGAGCGAGGGAGTGGGAAAAACACTATTCCCATCCAAATAAAAATATCTGGAATAGTGATCTGGCATCTTTTGGTTACGCGTCAGTATTAAGCAACCTGACCGTCGGAATCAGACCAAATTACACCCTCGGATTAAGAAAAATTTCAGGAACATTTACATGTACTCAGAATTTCTAATCGTGGTCCACTGACCGTTGAACTGAAAGTGGTCCGCCACGTGCGATCTGGGAATCCGATCGAGTCGAAAACGTAATCCCACGTAGATCCGTAGATGGTGAGCTTAAGTCTGACGTTTGGCTCAAGGAGGGCCACCAGAACATACCTTTTGAGCTTGGAAAGTGGCGAACTACCTACATATGCAGCCACCCTTGAACCTGAGTCTATTTTGGACATGATTTTGGCTATAAAAGGGGCTTAGAACAGCCCCTCTCACAGCCATACGAATTTGGGAGCAAACCCTTAGAGAGAGAGAGAGAAAAGAGAGAGAAGGGCTTGAAGTTCGAAGCCGATCTTCCCCCTGCTGCTTCCACTCATCACACGGCCTACACCGCCTTATTCCAGGTGTTTTTCCGGCGGTGTCCATCCCATTTGAAGGTAAGAAACCCTAACCCTAGGTCTGATTTGAAGTTGGATTGTGGTAGGTTATGCAAAAGCTAATCGGTTCCGCTCTTTAGGCTAGGAAACTCCTGTATACGGAAGCTCCAACACCCTTGCTGATTTGTTGGATTCCAAGGGCTGAGGTGAGGACTTTAATTGTATAAGTTACGGTTTTCAACGCTTTCAATGTCAGATAATGATAGATTCATGATCTGCACGCAAATGCACATGTACAAAGTGCTTTCCGTTTCCTGCATACTCTAGATATACGTAGAAATACCGTATACGTATTTTTGTTAGGAAAATGTTTGACATGTTTATTTAATGTTTGATTATATCATGTGTGGATAAAATGCTAGTTTGGCGAAAGGGATCGTAAAAATACATGTTCATGTGTAAATGTCATGTATGTTGAAATTGCGTATTCTAGAAATTCCGCATACGTGCGGATTTTGGAAATGTAATTGTAATGATTATTTGCTGTATGATTACGATATACACGGGAAAAATACTCTCGTGGCAAAGGGACAGCCCTAACACGAACTTGGCTAACATACGTCATGTATGTTGGAATAGTGTATTCTAAGTGTTTGTGCAAATGCTTGTATGTGTACATGTGTATGTACTAGTGCCTTAGATAGGCGCTGATATGGGATTTCCGACTCCCTTAGAGACATGTAGGATCCCCTCCATGCGGTGGTTCACCGCAACCTCTCACTTGTAATGCGCACACAATTGTATCCCTATGGGGATAGTGTTTTATCACATGCCTTACAACATGCTTTACAACATGCATTGCAACATGCTTTACTTCATGTTTTACTTCACGCTTTATAACATGCCTACTAACATGCTTGTATTGCTTGTTTATCATGCTTTACTTCACATGCTATCAATGAAAACTGTTTGAGTTTGGGATTATGTATATAGTCCAAACATTCGGTACCAGACTTGCGATTGTGGCTGAGATTCATGTCGCCACAAAAGACGTGTCTGGCGAACCTGAGTCGTACTTCGGTTGGCGATAGTGGTTGGCCACACGGAGTGCTTTTGCGCTCCATATCGCTCAACTTGTGGTGCGCTCGAGCTAGTCAGGCTCGTCAAGTAAACCGAAATGTACTTATGTGTTCACCCTGTTTGGTCGCTACTGCTTGAACCTAGGGTACCAAACTTACCAGTGGCGATCCCCGTTTAACCATGGTACCTAGATCCGCTAAGTCGCATGAGTCGGGCATGGTGGTATGGGACACCGTGGTCGAGCTGTCGGCCTACGCTGGGGCCATGTGCCTCCCCGTAGTGACCATTACGCAACCAACTCGTGAGCCGAATATGGTGGTATGGGACACTGTATTCGAGCTATCGATACTTCGGCGAGAGCCGAGTACGGTGAGATCTGTGCTCGTGCTGACGGGTAACGAGTCCTCCGTGGTATCATCGAGTACACTCCAAGGGTCTGTGATTGGCGATGAGTCTTTCACAACAACTAGAGTGTGAGTTGAGCCGAGTACGGTGAGACCTGTACTTGAGCTGACGGCTAGTGATTGAGCCGAGTACAGTGAGACCTGTACTCGAGCTGACGGCCAGCAATTGAGCCGCATACGGTGAGATCTGTATCCGCGCTGACGGGTGACGAGCCTTTTGCGATGCCTTCACTACGCTTCTCAAACTATAATATCGTATGAGAATAACTAGGATTGACGACCCTAGAATGGATCATGTTAGGAATGATACAAGGGAGGTACCTTAGTTTCCCAATACTGCTGATTGAAATGGACTAATAAAAACTTGGTAATCATGAGCATCATCGCACCGCATGTGCTTTGTAGATGTGGCGCACTGAGGGGGTAAGCATTCGCGAACGTAAGATGATGTCGCTTGAGGGTGGTTTGGCAAGGGCATACAGCATCATGTCATATCATTTTGCACTTAACAAGAGTAGTTAGAAATGCTTGATTTGTACTGCTTTATCATTACTGCTTGATTGATTTGATAACATGTTAACTTATGCTTTATTGTTCCACTGAGTTAGCTACTCACTCCCACGTTACGGGACGGTGTTTGCAACACCCACCAGACTCTGTCGCAGGTGTAGATGGCGCCTTAGTTCAGGAGCCGGAGCCCGACTTTGATGAGGACCAGGAGGAGTTCTCCTTCATGCAGTACTCTGACGGCTTCGCTTAGGCCGGCTGCATCGCGGGATTCTCAAGGCCTCTTTTGAGGATTGTATTTTGGCTTTGACTTAAAAACAATACATGTATATTGGTGCTCAGCTAGTACTCATACTCTAGAGTTCAGAAAATTTTGTTACTTTACATACTTGAATATAAAATTTCAGTCTTCCGTTTGCTTTTATATACAATTGAACTGGAGTATGAATTACTGTTTTGGTTTAATCTCATTCATGTTTATTGCGCTAACTCAGACAACATTTAACCGACATTGTGTATGTTGCATAAGTGATGCGTTGGAACTCGGGAGTTGAGTTCATACTCGACCCCCGAATTTCAGGGCGTTACAGGGCCGCATCATATGGGCCTTTTATAAATCAAGTGGGCCACATCAAAGGGGCCTTATGTACATTGCAATGGGCCATATCCCACGGGCCTTTGAATACATCACAATGGGCCTCGTAACATGGGCCTCAATTACATTGAATGAGCCTAAACACACGGGCCATATATACATGAAGGTGGGCCTCAAAAACGACCATAAATACACATCCAGGTGGGCCTAATCACATGGGCCTTACATGTATACCAAGGTGGGCCACACCAAAATACAAGTGGCAATGATGATTTCCACTATTAAAATCCCTAAGGCCCACCAACAAATGTATATTATATAATATAATATACAATATATACAATATAACCTATATAATATAATATATATATATAATATATACATATATATATATATATATATATATATATATAGATAATATAATATAATATATATATATACACACACCACACACACGCACGCACACAGCACGCACGCACGCACACCACGCCACACGCACGCACGCACGCAGCACGCATACACGTGCACCCTCACACGCCCACCGTCCTCCGGACGGTGGGGTTAAACTGATACATCACAGGGGGTACCACCGTCCAGGCGGACGGTGGCAATAAGACACATGCATCATTGTGGGTCCATGTGGGGCCCACCTTAATGTTTATCTTCGATCCAGTCCGTTCATAAGGTCGGACAGGCCTGGACGAAGGGGAGAAATAAATTTCAGCTTGATCCAGAACTTCTGCTGTTCCAAAAAGGTTTTCAATGGTAAACGTTCGTTCCCACTGTTTCCTATGATGTGGACTGCCCGAGCACTGGATTGGGCTGATTTTTGGAGGGGGGCCCCTTCATGCAGTGGCCCACCAAATGGGCGGAGTGGATAAAATAAATACATCATGGTGGGGCCCACGGCTGAGGGCCGTGGAGCCCTGGCGTCCGCCCGCCCGCCTACAGTGCCGCTGGCCGCAGGCTGCTGCTTCTCTTTTTTTTTTTTTTTTTTTTTTGAAATCGTGTTTTTCTGTGGTTTTTCCGGTGTAGGGCCCGCATCAGTTAAATCCGCCTCAGCCATCAGTCTTTAGGGCTCAGGACAGACCCATCAAGCCCAATATTGGATATTTTTCAAGGTACAGAAAGATCAGGGAAGTTTTCAACGGTGAAAATTTCTATTTCCAAAGGTATGGTCCGCCTGAGAGTCAAATTAACATCATTTTTCGGCTCAACGCCTAAAATGAGATAGGAAAGGGGATGGACGGCTTGGATTAAATCCAATCATCAAGGTGGATCCTATACAAGTGGCCCACTTCCAATGCCTTCACAAAGGCAAAAATTTGTTTTCTTTTGCTTTTCACGTCCAGAGAGTCCCTGGACTCTTTTTTTTTTTTTTTTTTGGGCGTGCAACGCCTTTAAGGTGGGCCCTTCATAGGTGGGCCACCACATGGGGAGATGGTGTGGTTACAATATATATGTAAAGTGGGCCCCACCTTTAGATGGCTTAGATAAAATACATGATTCATGGTGGGGTCCATCCGGGTGGGCCACAAGGCCATATCATCTCATACACACAAAAAGAAAGAAAGAAGGAGAGAGAGAAAGATAAGCGTGTGGTAGAGGGACCCCGCCACTATGGGCCCTCCGTTACATGATCTACAACATACATTAAGTGGGTCCCATTTCATATGGGCCCACCGATCAAAATCAACGGTGGAGATCCTTTCTCCACCGAAATGGATGGTCTAAATGGCCATGTTATGCAAAGAAAGTAAACATCATGATGGGGTCCATGGAGAATGGCCCCATCATGGATTGATCTTGAAATCAAAGTGGACCATTGGCCACATTTAGGGTCCAAAATGAGATCCATACCATTGATTGGTAGGCCTCACTTGGCCCATCATCAAAACAAGAATCTACACCTATAGAAGCACCCACCGGTTGATCTCTTTGGTCCGTTGGAATGCCTATCTCCTTGTGCTTCACTTTAATGGTGGAAGATGGGGGATGGATGGCTGGGATGATGGGTTTTGGAATGGGAAAGGCGGGTCATACAAACTCTCTCTTCTCTCACTTGGGAGCTTGGACGTGGGAGTGCTCTTGCTTGGCTTGGGAATGTGAGTTTGAAAAATGAGAGAGAAAGAGTGTAGTAAAGAGAGGGAGAGAGTAGCTTAGGTAGGCCATGATTACTTGTAAGAGAGGGTGGCTTGCAATAAATGATTGTAAGAGGGTTAGGGGTAGGGTGGCTAGCCATAAGTGCTTGTAAGAAGGCTAGGGGGTAGGGTGGCTATAGCTTAGACTAGGGTGGCTATAGCTAGGCTAGGGTGGCTATAGCTAGGGTGATGTCATCCATCACTCTCATAATTACCTAGGGATTTGTGCCACATGGGATGGGTGGGTCCCGCAATGTGCGGTCCACGGTTATTATAATGTATGGTCCATATCTCATGATCTAAGTGTCGGATTGGCGCATGAGACGCGGCGTTGGAATCGCGGTGACGGCGCGGTCACAATGGTATGGGTCTCGGATTAAACCGACTCGAATCTAAAGGATATGACTTACAGTCGTGCGCAACGTCAATTATCGGTCACGGACTGCCGGACTTCAACGGAAAGGATCGCAGGATTCATCGGAACAGTACGAACTAGGATACGGATTTTACAGCTCTCCCCACCTAAATAAAAATTTTGTCCTCGAAATTTGAACTACCATCACAGCTAAGCGTAACTCTCAAGGGAATAGAAAACATAACATCATATATAATCACAACACAGTATAACATACAATTAAACATCGAAAAGATGGGGATAGCGCTCGCGAATCTCTGCCTCGCGCTCCCAAGATGCCTCATCTACACTATGATGGCCCCACTGCACCTTCACTAAGGGGATGACCTTGGTTCGCAGGACCTGCTCCTTCCGATCGAGGATACGAACTGGCTGCTCAATGTAAGAAGCATCCTCACGAACCTCCAACGGCTGTCAATCAATAACAGGAATGATGTCTAACCCACACTTCCTCAACATAGAGACATGGAAAACATTGTGGACACTAGACAACTGAGATGGCAAGGCAAGTTGATAAGCCACGGCGCCAATGCGCCCGGTGATCTCGAAAGGTCATATAAATCTCGGGGCAAGCTTTCCCTTCACTCCAAATCGAACCACACCCTTCATGGGTGAGACCTTGAGGTACACATGGTCCCCAACGACAAACTCCAAGGGACGACGCCGACGGTCAGCAAAACTCTTCTGTCGGCTCTAAGCTGTGCGCATCCTCTGCCTAATGATATCGATAGCCTCTGATGTCTGCAACACAAGCTCAGGACCTAGGAGACGGCGCTCTCCAACCTCGGTCCAACAACTCGTAGATCTGCACGGTCTGCCATATAATGCCTCAAAAGGAGCCATGCCAATGGTCGCCTGATAGCTGTTGTTGTACGCGAACTCAGCCAATCGCAGGTGCTCGTCCCAACTACCCGAGAAGTCAATCGCACAAGCCTGAAGCATATCCTCAAGGATCTGGTTGACCCTTTCGGTCTGTCCATCGGTCTACAGATGATACGCGGTGCTGAGCTGCAAATCAGTGCCCATCGCTCTCTGGAAGTTTCTCCAGAACTGAGACGTGAACCTCGAGTTTCGGTCTGAAACAATCGAAATAGGAACACCGTGCAACCTCACGATCTCATCAACAAACATCTTGGCAAGCCGGTCCGTATGCCAAATCTCACGAATCACAAGAAAATGTGCTGACTTCGTCAGACGGTCCACAACAACTCAGATGGCGTCATGACCGCGCTGAGTCCTTGGCAAACCTATGACAAAATCAGTAGATATGTGCTCCCACTTCCACATCGGGATGCTCAACGGCTGCAATAGACCAAGGGGTCTCTGGTGATCGGCCTTGATACGCTGGCACGTGTCACACTCAGCCACAAAGCTAGCTATCTGGCGCTTCACCCCCGACCAATAATACTGACGCCTCATATCGCTATACATCTTCGTCGAGCCAGGGTGGATAGAGAAACGCGATCGATGTGCCTCGGTCATAAGATCTCGGCGCAACTCAGGAATATCCGGGACACATAATCGGCCTCTAAAGCAAAGTCCACCATCAGAACCAACCTGCTAGTCTGACTAACTCTCAGATGCTGCCTCTACTCGATAATCGTGTAACGACTCGTCTGCCTGCTGAGCCTCGATCACCCTTGCGACAAGAGAGGGTTGAATCGACAGACTCGATAACTGAACGATAGAAGACTGCAGACCAAACTCGAAGTCATACTCTGCTACATCCTCGAGCATCCTCCACTCCTGAATCATCAAGTGCGCCACCAGGCCTCGTGGCTGACGGCTGAGGGCATCCGCCACCACGTTCGCCTTGCCCGGGTGGTACTGGAGGTCAAAATCATAGTCCGTTAAGAGCTCCATCCAACGCCTCTGCCTCATGTTCAACTCAGACTGAGAGAACAGATACTTCAAGCTCTTGTGGTCGGAGAAGAGCTCGAACCTCACCCCATAAAGATAGTGCCTCCACACCTTCAGTGCGAAGACCACTGCCGCCAACTCCAAATCATGCGTGGGGTAGTTCAGCTCATGGACCTTGAGCTGGCGAGACGCATAAGCCACCGGCTTCCCGTGCTGCATCAGGACAGCACCCAAACCAACTCCTGAAGCATCGGTAAATACAACAAATCCATCACTCCCAGAGGGAAGAGTGAGGACAGGAGCGGACATGAGGCAGTCCTTCAGCTCCATAAATGCATGCTCACAAGTGTCACTCCATACAAACTCGGCACCCTTCCGGGTCAACCTGGTCAACGGGGTTGCAATACGAGAGAATCCCTCGATGAAATGTCGGTAGTAGCTCGCCAAACCAAGAAAACTGCGGATTTCGGATGCGTTTGTGGGCTGGCCCCACTGACGTACGACATCAATCTTCGAGGGGTCCACTGCGACACCCTGCCTCGTCACCACATGACCGAGGAACTTCACCTCCTCCTGCTAGAACTCGCACTTCTCCAGCTTCGCGTAAAGCTGGTGTGCACGGAGGGTCTGCAATGTAATCTCTAGATGCCGCTCATGCTCCTCACGGGTCCTCGAATATATCAGAATGTCGTCGATGAACACCACAACAAACTGGTCAAGATATATCTGGAAGACCTCGTTCATCAACTGCATAAACACTGCGGGCGCATTGGTCAGTCCAAAGGACATGACCTGAAACTCAAAATGACCGTAGCGCGTCCTGAAAGCTGTCTTCGGGATATCCTCATCACGAACCCGAACCTGATGATAACCAGACTGCAAGTCAATCTTCGAAAAAAACTGCGCCTCCTGCAGCTGATCAAATAAGTCATCGATCCTCGGAAGCGGGTACATGTTCTTGATCGTGACCTTGTTGAGCTCGCGGTAATCTACGCAAAGCCTCAACGAACCATCCTTCTTCTTCACGAAGAGTACCGGCGCTCCCCACGGCGAACTGCTAGGTCGGATAAAGTCTAACTCACGTAGCTCGTCCAACTGCTTCTGCAGTTCCCGTAACTCCAACGGTGCCATACGATACGGGGCCTTCGAAATAGGCGCGGTACCGGGCACGAGATCAATCTGGAACTCGGTGTGCCGACGAGGTGGTAACTCCGGAATCTCCTGGAATACATCGGGAAAATCACAAACAACCGGCAGCTGGTCGATACACAAAGTAACTGGCTCCTCAACGGCACATGATAACAGGCAAGAAAGCTGCTCTCCTCTGGGTTCGGCAACAAACTGGAACTCTGGCACGCCGGGTATACAGAACGTGACTATCCTCGCGGAGCAGTCCAATATAGCGTGGTACTCGGCGAGCCAATCCATGCCCAGGATGACATCAAAATCGGACATCGACAATACGAACAGGTCAGCAGGAAAAAAGATATCCCCAACCAGAATGGGACAAGATGCACAAAATCGGCCTAACACTGCAGTCTTCCCTAAGGGCGTCGATACTGACAAACCCTCACGGCCAGACTCCATCGGCAAACCAGTCGATCGGCAGAAATCATCGGCCACAAAAGAATGCGATGCACCAGAATCAAACAATACACGTGCAATGCATGTAGAAACAAGGAGTGTACCCTCGACGACCCCTCCTGATGACTGTGGGTCCTGCTGTACAGCATAGAACCTGCCGTGGGCCTGCTGGGGAGGTGCAGGTTCCCTTTGAGGTCTCTGCTGCTGTTGTGGCCGCTGTGGGGGCCTATCTTGCTGTCTCTGCTGCTGCGGGGGAAGTACAGGAGGCTGATGCTACGGTCGCTGCTGCTGCTGTGGCGGCTGTCGTGGAGGCTGATGCGGTGTCCTCGGCTGCTGTCGCTGTGGATGGGGACACTCGTGCACACAATGTCCCGTCCTACCGCACCCAAAGCAAATACCGGTGAATGGTCCTGAAGGTGGTGCTGGGGGTACTGCTGGTGCTTGGAATGCTGGGCGAGTCGTACGTCGCTACTGTGAACGATGCTGTTGCGGCTGCGAACTACCAAAGGGCGCCTTCCTCTTCTGGTCTCCCCTCTGATCACGGGCTCTCTGCACACTAGCCCAATCTGTCTCATATATCATGGCTCTCTCCACTATCTCCTCAAATGTCGGAAGCATGTGTCCGATCACACGGCTCCTGAGGGCAGGACGTAAGCCGTTCTCAAAACGGCGGGCCTTCCGCCCCTCATCATCTACAAAATACGTCGCGAACCTCGAGAGTGCGACGAAACGTGCCTCATACTGGGACACAGTCATGTCTCCCTGGACCAGAGTCTCAAACTCTAGTGCGTGCTGCTGGCGCACATGCTCAGGAAAGAACTTCCGGTCAAACCAGTCTGTAAAGTCCTCCCAGGTCCACTCAAAGTCGCCCGCCACCGACCGGGCTACAGATGCCCACCAATGTTGTGCCTCACCCTGAAGGAGAAATACGGCTAATGGGACTCGCTGCTGGGTCGTGCATCTCATGGTGTCGAATATCTTCTCCACCTCAGAGCACCATATCTCGGCTGCAGCGGGGTCTGGCTCACCCCTGAAACGTGGAGGATCGTGCCGTCGGAAGTCCTTGAGAAGGGCGCTCGCTCGCTCCTGCTCGGCCTCGATGGATCACATGTGATCACAATTGTAAAACTAGAAAATGAAGAAGATAGTAGAGATTGAAATTATTTCCTCCTCTCCCTCTGAAAACACTCTCTTTTCTTTCTTTCTCTGCAAGTCCTAAGGGTGGGGACTCCTCTAAGATTATATCTTATCTATATATGGGGGGATTAAGGGTTTTTGAGATGCATCTAGCGTCGCTAGTGCTTCGTCACCTTAAGAACTTCGGTATTTGCCATCCAACCTGTTGGTTTGGTTACATAGACTTCGACGAATGGAAAACATAAATTTTAATTTTATCCAAAAATTGTGGCCCTTAAGAAGTTTTTGACAATGGACATTTAATCACCACAGTTTCATATAGAGTGGTCCATTCTAAAATTGTGGCTGTCAGGAAGTTTTTAACAATGGACATTTAATCACCACTGTTTCATATAGAGTGGTCCATTCCGTCACATTTTTGGATTCATGCCCTAAGATAAGCTGGCAAAATAATGAATTATGTGGATAAAACACAAGCATTACCGTGAGCCGGGACTAGAGGTGTACATGAGTTGAACCGAGTTGAGGTTCGCACAGCTCAACTCGGCTACTAGCTGACCCTAGCTCGAACTTGGCTCGGCTCGGTTAGCAGCTCGGGCCAGTTCGAGCCAAGATCGAGCATGTGCGGCATTTTCACAAACACATTCAGTCCATTTTCAATTTTTTACTATATGTAAAACAGCAACAACTGTTTACAGGTATTTCATCAAATACCTTGTAGGCAACATGAAAAAATAAAATAAAATAGTATTTATTTCATATACATACCTTCTTTGCTACCTGCTGACACTTCGTTGAGCTATTTCGTCAAACACTTGTGAGCAACATCAATATCAAAGTAACCGAGTCACTGAAATGGTTCGATCCGAGTTCGATTCGAGTTAGGGTTCGATCCGAGTTGAGTCAAGCTTGGAACTCAAAAAATCAACTCGACTCGGTTCAAACTTAGCTTCAAACCGAGGTTTTTTTATTTTTTTATAATTTTTACACACACACACGACCACACACTCACGCCATGGTGGGATTTCACCACACATGGGTACTGGAACACAACCACATGTTGAAACTCGAATCCAACTTTTTCGAGTCGAGTCGAGCAAGCCAACGGAGCTAACTTAGTTCGTCTACAACCCTAGCGGGGGCAAAACTTTTCCAGCAGCGACCAGCTCGTGTCACTGCCGCATCCAGGTCCGAAAAGATGATGGCCTAGATGCAATGGTCCCACTTGTAAAAAAATGGGCCCATTAAGAAGCTGTACACATCTGATTCCTTTCATCTCCTTGCGTTTCGCCGACTGAAGGGTTGGGATCTTCCAATATCTAATGGCTTCTTCTTTTTCTGCACCTATACGAGATGAGGACATCAAATCAACATCTGGATGGCCAGAACATGCGCCCCGATGTGATGGGCGCATCAGACACTTTTCACGTCTTCATGCATAATGACAGAATCATCAGTGGTCACGAGTATCATTGTAAGAGCTCCTTTTGCCTCTGTCGCGTCTTACCATTCTGCGTTTGTCGCACCCACGGGGGTCCACTTTCTGAGATGATCCAATGATCTGAACCTTTCACTTTCTCGAGGCTACAATACATAAATTATTTTTCAACAATAACTATTTTTTATGATGCTATGCTAAATGCCAACTAGTGAAATTTTCTTTTCACTTTTTCTAAATAATCTACAGATAGTGATGCTCGTAATTATACATTCAGATTCAGTTTAATTTGATAGCGCTTCTAGCTTGGATCCAATAATATGGACGGTTCTGATCATTAGAACAGCCAAGATGTGGGCTACAGTGGCTCCGCGACACACTCTGGATTTGAGTCGCGACTGAGACAAAAATCTAAAGAAATCCCAGTTGCCCCATCTTCAAGCGCCAGAAAGAAATGCACCACACGTGCCAGCTTGACACATGCATAGGATTCGGTATTCTCATCACAAAGCAACGTCGGTCACGTGACCTATTTTAAAAGAGACGCAGGCCTAATCTGGGGTAGGGAGGACGTAATGAAGTCGATCACCGTATTAAAATAGGAACATTTATTTTGAATTAGGATAAAAGTAGAATTTTTAAATAAAATTAAAAAATATCAATTGATAATAAAAAAATAAAATTATAATGCTTTAAATAATGAGCTCAAATTAACGACAAAGTTTTAAAACCAAACTTTCTAAATCAAACTAACCACATGAGTTTTAAAATCAAACTCTCTAAAACTGCGACTTATCATATTTAAAGTGAATTTATCTTTAATATAATGTATCCATACCTACTAGATTTCATGGTTTTTAGCTAATAATAATGTCTAATTTATTGTAATTTATCTTTTCTCCTAACTTTTTAAAGCCTTTTTCATGTTGGGAACACTTCTAAAGGCTCAAATGATCAAAAGTTATACTTTAATTAAAACTTATTATTTATAGTAAAAATGAAAATAAAGGAGACTTTTAACCAAAGATTTGATGGAATCTATGTAGGGTCGCAGGTTTAGCTAAAGTAGCTTTTCTTGCCACAGCATTACAAATGATAGGTAGAACAACTTGTCCTATTTTGTGAGATAGGATTGTCTTAAGGTTAAGGTATTCTTGAATTATTTTCACCTTTATTTGGGCCTTTTTGGGTCTATCTTTGTCATGAAGCTGTCTGCGACCCTGTACACCATAATCCCTACTTGAGCAACAAGTGCATATCTATTCTAGATTGCTGGTCATCATTTCTTAAGCTGTACATTTATTTATATATGTATGGATCAAATGATATTCTAATATAATGAATTTCAGATATTATCTAAGAACTATGAATGTCCCAGATCTTGCAGAAATTTCCAATATGAGGCAAGTGAGTGCGTTGGCGTTTTGGCGCTTGAAGATGGAGCGACTGGAATCAAAGTTTCTGACTTACACAAGGAAACAAAAGGAAAATCTATCATTTTGTCATACTTTCAAAATGATAGCCAGTATCGGTCAACGAGTACTAAGTACAGTCCTTCTATTCATATCTGCACGTCTCCGAATTACGACAACACCCCCATAACCAGTTCTAATTACTAAAATACCCCTTCAGATACAAGCAACGGTACGTGCTACATTGCGCCCGTGATGTACCGCTCCTCCCTCGTGCTTGAGCAATGACCAAAGACCTTGTGTTCATTAAACAAAACTTACATATAAAAACTCGACCAAATCTCACATGACTAAATGATCCAACGGCTCAGATGTGTCTATACTCTAGAATATAGGAGATTGAGGTCTTTTAATATGGATATCAGGTCACATTGAATGGATGTGATTGCTTTGCTTGTGCAAGCATCTGAACAACGTCTCTCATGGTGGGCCGCTCCATGCTGTGCTCCTGGACACAAAGCATGGCTACGAAGAACAGTTGCATGGCTTCGTCTAACGGAACGTTGATCAACCGTTCATCTAAGATCTTGATCACTCCTTCTTTGGTCCAGTTCGTGGTCATCTTGGCCCACTGGACAATGTCTATCCCTTCTTCTCCGAATCCACCGACTGGTCTGCGGCCTGTTATCAGCTCCAAGAGGACTACACCAAAGCTGTAGACGTCGCTCTTCTCATCCACTTTCAATGTGTATGCATATTCTGTTTCATATAAAAATAAAACAAAATTTGAAACAATAGCAGAGAATTGTGCTACCACAAATGGCAAGATGAATAGCTTCTTCTAACAAGTGTTTTTCTTCTTTTACTGTTGCTTTAATAGCTAGTGGTCAAATAAAAAAATTGTTTAAATATTTCATCGGATCCTTTGCTTGACATAAGTAAGAAAATCTTGCTTGTTGCAATCTAATTGAGCCATATTATCAAAAACTGCATTTAATGTAGCAGTGTTGATAACGTTAGTGATGATGTGGACCAATCATAATGAAGTAAAATGAGATTTATTTGTCTGTGGCAAGCAGATATTTGGATTCACGTATGAGGTATGTTTGGATATCGAATCATGCATAGTGAGCAAATTAGGTGTGGAGCTTACCATGGGGCCACTTTGATGTATGTATTGTATATCCACATTGTCTATTCATTTTTTTAAAGATTATTAGTTAAAGGCATGAGCTTAAAATGAAGTAAATTCAAATCCTATGTGGACTATACTAGAAGAAACAATGATAATTGAATGCCCCACTATTCAAAACTTTCTAAGACCCACCATAATATTTTTTTAATGTTTATTTTCCATCTAACCTGTTGGTAAAGTCATAAAAACCTAAAAAGTTAAATGAAGAGGAAAAACAAATATTGGTTTTTTTTATTTTTATTATTTTTTTTAACACACACACCACCACACACTCACGCCGCAGTGGAATTTCACCACTCGAACCCTTGACTGGGTGTTGAAAACTCCCTATAGTCTATCAAGAGTAAGGACCCAAAAACAAAACAAATATTGGCTTGATCCAAAACTTATGTGGCTTACAAAAATTTTTTAACGATCAATCAATGCTGCTTTCTATAGTATAGTTCACTTGAGATTTGGATAAAAGAATCTATCAAAATGGATGGACAACACATTTATACAATACATTTATCAAGGTGGGCCCCAAGGTAAGGCCATTATCTTGGGTGAGGCAGGGGCCACACCCAATCCACTCCCTCATGCATAATCTAGATTAAGTACTCTAATCCCAATTTTAGTTGGCCTATGCCCTTCGCATCGGATACACCATTCTAAAGTGGCACTTTCCTCTACATAAATGTTATTAACAACATTTTAATTTATTTTTTTTTTTCCACAAAACTTTGACAATTGTATCTATAGGCAGGACAGAAAGCACCACTTCAATGGAAAATATGAAATCGAGGTAGAGCCTATCAAAATCAACATTAGGCTTAATCTTAATTAGTTGAATACCTTAGCCAAATGGGCCCTTGTAGATTTGATTCTTTTACATATGTGCCCAATAAATGAATGGACCCGATTTGTTAGAGAATATGGCACTTGGATTCACGATTCACGAATGATGGCTCTACCACATTCCTATTCGTCCATATGTTTCACATCCCAAGGTAGGTTTTTAGATAGGTAGGGAGGAGAAGAAGATGGTTTGAAAATATTCTCAAAGTTTTCTTAAAAAATCTCATACGAAGAAGGGACGTGACACGTAGAGAGTCCACTGTCGGAAGGACTTTCTCTTTACCATATTTATATATAGATTTGAACGGGTGAGATGGTGTATTTTCATTGGTAGGTGTCCCATTAGATTATTCGTGATGGGTGGGAATCCTATGTACTTTCAACTGGGATTGGGAGGAAATCATTGGATTAACATGCATTGAAATTTCATTAGTAACAGCTTAGCGAGTGAGGCCCTGTGGGGCCCACCTTGATGTATATGTTGTATATCAATGCCTTCCATCAGTTTTTCCAGCTCAATATAAGCCATGGTTCCAAAATTGTAGTAGTTTCAAATCCCAAGTGGACCACACAACAGGAAAAAAACGACCATCATTAAAAAATTCCTAGGGCCCATCTTAATATTTATTTACCATCCAACCCGTTGATAAGGTTACATTGACTTGGATGAAGGGAAAATACTAATATTACCTTGATCCAAAACTTCTGTGGGCCCGAGGTAGATTGTAAAGGAGAGCGTTAAATCCCTAATGTGGTCTACTTGAAATTTGGATCGGCTTCATTTTTAGGACCATATGCCCTCAAATGAACTGGAAAATCTGATGGACGGCTTGGACATACGCCACATACATCAAAGTGGCCCAGGAAACAATGCTAATGTGCTAGTTTGTACATGTGGGACCCATCATTCTGGGATCCGAACCATTGATCTTATGACGCTTGAAACTTTCACAGATCATATGATTCCAAAAGCTAAGAACAAACAGATAGAGAAGAAACTCAGAACTAGTTCAAACTAAAGGTCAAGATCAGATGATAGAATCAACCACGGGGCCCACCTGATGCATGGACACAAAACCATTTCCCACAATGCAAGGGCAAATGAGCCTTTTACCAAAGGAATAAAAAACCAAGGCCATTGTACTTTATATCAACAGTACACAAGGTTGCTTTTTCTAGGCTTAGGGAAAAGGAAAAGTAAGATATCCCAGTCAGGATTCTTCAGCACAGCATTTACATTTTTTGGTTGGTTATTCATACAATAATGGGGTATCAGTCAAAAAAGCAGGGTGTCATTGTTTTGACTGTGCATGGTTTATGGATTCCAAGACCAGCTAAAGCCACCCAAGTGCTGTCAAAAGTAAAAGGAGTACGTTTCTTTGGGTTTTTGCTGTCCCTGCAATCCACATGATAAAGGACCTTTACACGTGGCAGCCGCTCCAACTGACAAGTGTGTAAGACATCTGATCAGGTGGGCCACATGTATATGTTGAATGTGTAACATTGGCAAGTTTTTATGTTGGGTGGGCCACCCTGATTTGTGTCTAGGATTGATTATTTAGGCACTGTTCTGATCTCCCACACACTTGGCACGTGGGAATGTTTTGCTGCATGTGGGGCTTTGTGTCGGGGAATGGATGTCCTTATTCAAGAAAGAGAGGAGAAAACGATGGGGGTGAGTTGGATGAATGGCCATAGCGAAAGTAGTGAATCTTATCAACATCTAATCAAATATCAATCGGTGATGGGGAATGGGGCCCAGTTGGTTGACTCTTTAGGGTGCAGCGGGGTCAATTGGGATCAATTTCTGCAACAGTCCATTCAAGATCAGACACAATATAAGATTCACCCACAACGAAGCTTATCTATGGCTATTTCACCCTACATCAATTTCCTGTACAATTGAATAAGCACGTGCGCTCCATTTGCTAACCCATTAACTGGTTATTAGAACTATAGCTTAGGAACTCCAATAAATAAATAAAATAAAATAAAAACTCAACATGACCCACTTGAGTTGACTCAATTGACCAATTTTCGCCACGACTCAAAAAGTTACATGCGTTCGTAACTCTTTCATGTTGGAAACCGCAGAAACACCTATATACGAATCAAGCGCAAAAATACAGGCAATCGTATAACCAAGTCCAAACAAGAATAATATGAATTTTATGTGAAAAAATTTTTACCAAAAAAAAAATTTACTGCATAAAGCATAAGTTTATGCACTATAAAAGTTAAAAATTATAAGAAATAGAGTTTTATGAATTCAAAATAACCTCGAATATACTTTCATAAGCCCTAGCTATGCTCTTGAGTCCTTAGGAATGAATTAGAAAGTCCTAGAACACTTCTTTCTCTCTTAAATTTGAATTACACTTGATATATATAGTGTTACACTCAGAATAGGAAACTAATTCCGCACTTGCACAATTCTGCGCGCATTTTCAATGCGACCTTCGATAGCATCGACAACCCATCAATGATTTGTTGATGGCATCGAGCTTACTTTGCTATCATCGAGTAACAATACTAAAACGTATGAACAACCAACCTAAATTTTCTGAATTTTCCAATGGGATTGAGCACATGTCGATGGTATCGACATTTGCTCGATGACATTGAATAGTCTATCGATGACATCAACAGATCTTATTATTAACAGATTTAAGACATCAATAACACATCAAAACTTGAGAAAAAAACGAGTCAACTTAATTAAGCTTAGACTCAACTCAATCACAACTAAACATTATTTATATATTACTATATGATTTAAATGTTAAATTACAAATAATACTTTAAAAGAAAACTCAGAAAAATCTTACTAGTTTTCAAGGAACTTGCCTGAGCATTCGATCCAACTCAATTTGACATGACTTTAAATCAACTCGGGTTTCTATGTTTTAAGCTAACTTTAGTATCTTTTTGAAAGATAATATGGACACTGGATCCCATGACCTCAGTATTGAAATATACTCCGTCTACTACTAAGCCAACAAGAACCCAAAATGAGACTTAAAAGGTTATTAGAAATAAAAAATGAATATGATTATGTTCATGGAATCAAAAGAAAAAATGAATATGATTATGTTAATGGAATCAGATCAAACGGATAAGATTTGAAACATACCGGGAGCGATGTAACCATAGGATCCGGCGATGGCAGACATGCATTCCGACGTCCCGGTGTCCTGCAAGAACTTGGCTAATCCGAAATCGGCGACATGGGCCTCGAAATCAGCATCTAACAAGATGTTGTTCGACTTCACGTCTCGATGGAGAATCAAAGGGCTACAGTCATGATGCAGATAACAGAGGCCTTTGGCCGCTTCCATAGCTATCTTCAACCGAACGTCCCACTTCAAACACCCTCCTCTCTTCCCATGAAGAACTTCACCCAAGCTCCCATTCGGCATGTATTCGTAGACGAGCAGTTTGGTGTCTTTGTTCGAACAGAATGCAATCAGACGGACTATGTTCCGGTGCCGGATTCGCCCCAGTGTTTGAATTTCAGCAGAGAATCCATTGTCGTGAGAAGACCCTTTGCTTATCCCCAACAGCCTCTTCACTGCTATCTGCTCTCCTGTTGGCATCGTTCCTCTGTAGACGATCCCAGCTCCTCCTCTTCCTATAATGTTGTTGTCTTTCAGGCACTCTACTATGTCGTCGCTGCCAAATTCCAGCTTCTGAAATGCCGTCAGCTTCCATGGCTTCAAATTCTTCTTCCTGGCTGACAAACGGGCCTTGAAGATCGCCGCCATGGAAAATGCCAATGAGCATGTTAAGAGTCCCAATGCGAACAGCAGCTTGAATTTGGCGGGAATTTGGGATTTGATGCTGCTTCGCTCGTCGGAATCATGCATTGTCGATGTAGATGAGGAATTGCATGGTTTCAAGTGGGACCCGCATAACTGAGGATTATCTGTGAATGATGTTGTGTTGAAGTATTCGAACTGTCCTGTTTCGGGTACCTGACCGGAGAAGTTATTGTGTGAAAAATCTGCTGATGTTAGGCTCTTGACGCTTCCAATTTCCTTCGGAATGCTCTGATTCAATCGGTTCCAAGAGACGTTGAGGTAATTGAGTATTCGAATTTGAGCGATTCGGACTGGAAGCGGGCCGTCGAGCTGGTTTTGACTCAAATCAAGGTAAGTCAGTAAAGAGCAGTCTCCAATCTCAGGTGGGATTCTACCAGTGAAGTTATTTCTGCTCAAATCCAACTTCAATACATGTTTCAGAAGGCCTAATTCGGAAGGAAGCTCCCCTGCAAATTGGTTTCCGCCAAGGAGAAGAATCTGCAAGCTGGAGAAGTTTCCAATGGAAGATGGGAGACGACCGAAAAGACGATTGTTCGACAGATTCAGCCGGCCTAGTTTCGCAGGAACCTTATTTGGTTCTTCTCCAATTCGTCCTGTAATGTAATTGTTCTGCAATTCTACCAGTGACAGTTCCGGCAAGTAAAGAAACCCGTTTGGGATCGAACCAGTCAAGTAGTTCTGACCCAATCGAACTCTGGAAAGCGTTACGCACTCTCCAAGATCACTAGGCAGAGGCCCAAACAGGAAGTTGTCGAGCAAAATCAAGATCTTCAGCTTTCTTCCTGAGCATAGGGACCGAGGAACTAGACCCGTCAGCCTATTAGTAGAAAGATCGAGTTCTGTCAGCTTGCCGTTCTGTCCGAGCTTAGGAGGAATTACGCCAGTGAAGTTGTTCTGCCAAAGTTTCAAGACCTCCAAATTGGGGAGATCTGCAACTAACCATGGGATCTCCCCGTGAAGGCGGTTGATGAAGAGATGCAAGAGGGAGAGCTCCTGCAGCTCCGAGAATTCAACGGGGATATCGCCAGTGAGCATGTTGTTGGAGAGATCAAGAGATTTCAAGCTGCTCAAGTTCCCAAACTGAGGTGGGATTGGTCCGCTGAGCTGATTTGTCTGTAAGAACAGAGTATCCAGTTTCTTCAGACGGCCTAGTTCGGCTGGGACATGACCTTCAAGACCGCAGCTCGACATATCAAGATGGACTAGATTGATGAGGTTTCCTAACTCAGGTGGGATTCCTCCATCAAATTCATTGAAATACCCCAAGTAGAGCTGTTTTAGATTGGTTAGATTACCAAGCTCTGCTGGTATAAAACCGCCCAAATCGTTTCCGGCAAGAGAGAGATAGTTCAGCTGCTGCAAACTGCCATAGCTGGATGGTATCCTCCCGGAGAAGTAATTCCCGCCGAAATCCAAACGCTTCAATTCGGGAAGCATGGAAATGGCTGTGGGAAGGAATCCGGAGAAGTCGTTGTTGTAAGCATCCAAGACCTCGAGCTCTTTCAATTGGGAGAAGTTCCAGTCCAAGCTCCCATTGAACTGGTTGTTGGAGATGTTTACGAATCTAAGGCTTGTCAGTTTTCGAATATCGGGAGGGAATTCGCCAAACAGATTGTTTCCGGCGACGGAGAGGTTTTGAAGGGTTCTGAGATTGGTTATTTCGGGAGAGATGACGCCAGAGATGTTGGAATTTGATATGTCGATGGTGACTATGAGGGTGTTCGTGCTATCGCATTGGATTGCGGGCCAGGAGCAGAGGGACATGTAATTCGATTCATTCCAGGCGTCCAACGATGGATGAGATGATGTGAAAGATTTCTTGAGAGAAATCAAGATGGAAGCTTGTTTGCTTAGAGACGAATTACGTGAAAAGATCAACGATGAAGAAGAAGAAGAAGAAGAAGAAGAAGAGAGAAGATGAAGAAGAAGAAGAAAAGAAAGGAAGAGAATTCTCATGGTGGAAACAGCCATTGGAAGCTTTCTCGTATGGAGAAGAGAAGCAGGGGAGCTCTGTAAGCATTTCAAAGGGACGCGAATTTAGAGATAGAGAGAGAGAGGCCTTAGACGCTGTTAACTTCGGCTTTTGATTTTGATTTTATTTTCTGTCCTTCCATTTTATTTTATTTTGGCTTCCTTTCGTTTACAGACCGTTGATTAGAGACCATGATCCAATTTATGTGAAGGATCGTCCTTAGAAGCTGTACATTTGGGGTAATATATCTATACTATCCATGATAACCGTATGCCAAGCCACTTGCAACGATCAGTCAGTATAGATATATTACCCCAATATAAAGGTAGGGCAATCATCTCGAAATCGGATTGCGTACTGAGTAACTCAGTAAGCTTTTATCGAATTGAGTAAGCTCGGTTGGGCCTACATTGAATGTATGTGGCTTATCCATACCGTCCATCCATTTTTTCAGGTCATTTTATAGGTGGAGCCCAAAATCGAACCATATCCAAAGCTCAAGTGGACCACACCATAGGAAACAGTGTGATTTTGTGGCCCCCCCAAGAATTTTTAACGGCAGACACTTAAGTCAATGGATTACCAATAATATTACATGTGTTTGGGAGGAGCATGTTTCATACGCACAATTCACATCAAATACATTAATAAAATTTCTAAAAAAGTTACAGTGAAATCCCGTAGTTTCATTTGACATAAATTTTGATTAACACAAAATCTCTGGCTACAATTATCTTACTCACTCTCTCTTTTTCAAATACAATATATTGATGTGGAAATTTGGTTAGCCCTCCCAGTGAACCTGAACAAAGAACAAATAAAAAAGACCCTGTTTTATGTCGAGGACCCTTCGATGCCTAAGTCAAGAATTTGAGTCTAATAGAGTGTCGAGGGTTTAGGGTTAGAAATTGTGCGTACCTTTTACCATTGGAGGCTTTTTTATTTATAGGTGAGAAGAGGCGGTGTCGTAGAGGGCACATCTCTGTTTGGTAGGAATTAATTATAGTAGAATTCGGACTCCTTGAGTGATAAATCTTTCTAGATACTTGGCTAGAATCTCGGTGTGATCCTTGTGGAAGTCGATCTGCGATTTTCGGTCAAGAATGTGGATCGACCTAATTGAGATTGGGTCGGTCCTCATGGAGGGCGGGTTTAGCTATCCTGAAGTAGTCTAGACTAGGCCGCGGCCGAAGTTGGTGCTGTGTTCGCCTAAGGGTGAGATAAACTTGCCACGTGTTGCCGTTGACTAGTTAGTCTCAACCTTGTGCTCAGAGGTCAGGTTCAACCTTCTTCCACGCTTGATCGAAGAGATTGAGCTTAGCCTTTCCCCGTATCTAGTCGAGGGTGTCAAGCCCGACCTCTCTCCATACTTGATCAAGTAGACGGGGGTCTGGTCGTTGGACCGCACCAGTTGTTTAAATTATTGACTTGGTCTCTCAATGGCTGGTCGACCTATTTTCCCCATGACACAAGCTACTAAATACAATTTGATAATTTTAATTATCAAGTTGGTAGGTTTTACTAAATTTTGATTACAGGAAGCTAAATGATTCTAATTCATGTGAATTCTATGACAGTTGCCAATGCACATTAATACATACTAAATACAAACACGAAACTTTAGCATGCTATCCTTCTATGGGTAAAGCAAAGGTTTAACTAGGTGTGGAGGGAGAAACGTACAATTAATTGTGTAAGATATCTAATCCATCCAACAGGGACACCCAATCACGTATATAGGACGGCCTAAAAATCATGCCCATCAAATAATCATGTGGGTTAAAAAATAATGAACCACTACTCAAAAACCTTGAAACTCACATTGTGGCCCACTTAATAGTTGGATGGCATGATTTTTGGGGCATCTCCTTTTCATTACTGACAACCATGTTAGACCTGTTGGATGCCATAACACACCACAGTGGGCCCCACACCCCCAAATAGCTTCAATGCAATCATACCTACTTGTAGGTGAGACCCTGAATGAAACATCAGATCCTGTCCACCATACAGATGGAGATCATCATATCGAAGTGGACCAGATGACAGGGTACGATTTAGAGATCCTTTCATCAATCAACGGTGGATCGTTGACTATACACCAAACAGTGGTGTAACGAACTTAATCATTACACAATGCCGATAACGTAACGTAAGAACATCTAGTTTGCCTATGCGAGACTATTCGAATCTGTGTCCGCTTCTTTCCCTCCTTCCATCAGCCGCAGGACCACCATACGTATGAATTTCCACCCGAATGGAAACCTTGCTTTTAGACACTTACATCGGAGAAAAGCCAAAGAGGCTGATTTTAAAGCATGCACCGATGACCGATCCATCACTTTAGATGCTTTAGCTGCTTACAAAAAGAAGTGTCTCCTTATATCTATATGAATATTTCTGTTTGCTTTGGGACCGGATCCCATGCCCTTCACATCATTGACAACGCACATGGAATAGATGGATGTGATCTGTACCGTTCACTCATCTAGCTTGATAGTAAATGGGCCATGAACAGAAGGTCAGATTAATCAGATGATCCTAACCATTTGATCAATGAAGTACGAAAGATAAAAGGTATTCATCGACTAGATGGTTAGGTCAGTCCAATTAAGGTTTTGTTTTTGTTTTTGGCTAATCAATCGTTGAGCCACTGTGATAAACGGCCAGGATCCTGACCACGTACACAACACTTATGGTAAATGATGTGGAGGCACAGTAGCTCCGGCGCCTTTCGAAGCACCAGATCAGTTCAGCTAACTTTATTTAGCCAATGAAGGCCTCTTTTTTGGTGTGGGTGGCCCTTGGATTTGGGTCCCACCACAAACTCTCTAGGGAATATGTAGATGGATAGGGAGGAAAGCCAAAGGGTGTAAGAGGAATATTGTAAGTGGGTTCTAAAGGAAGGTGCATTGATTGATCTGCTACAGCGTAGTGGCCCATTTCCTTTTTTTTTTTCTTTTTTTTTTTCGGCATATAGTTTGGTGGTTCTTTTCATGCCCATCCCTCTACTAAATACTAGCAAACTATAGGAATCATACGGTATCTGGCCCACATTAACACTGATTTCAAAAGAAATGCATCCTCTACAAGACTTATATTATCTAATTCATGTTCAAAGGCATGGCTAGGGATCCTTGGCTACCTGGAATATTAAAAGGGGTAGTTGATTGTTTTTCAAAAAATTATTTTCAAAGAAATAGATTCTTCAAATGGTGTTTAAAGAAATGGGAAAGGTTATTCTCAAGCATTAGCTTTTGTGTTTGGATGTGTGGATGACAATGGATATCTGTTTACTCAATAGCTTTGACACATCTGACCTGTGAAAATGGGATTTGGATTGATATCTGCTTACTCAATTCTCTTAGGGTATTTTCATAATTTTCAAAACTAATGATATCTTTAGCTAAAATATTAAATACTAATATTATAAGATATATTAATTAATTGGGTGCTGTTGAATTCATTCCTTTTGTAGGAATGTAAAAATAAAGAATAAAAAATGTACGTGATATGCGATTGTTTTGCATGTGGGGTCCACTATGCTGATATTAGGTAATTACCTAATACGGATTGCTATTTTTTTTTTTTTACTATGGCTAGCTGGAAGTTTTTTTTTTTTTCCTTCTAATTTGTGTTATTTTCACAAATTTAATTAGGCATCTATATTATTATTATTATTATTATTATTTTTTTTTTTTTTTTTTTAAAAGGTATTAGTTGCATATTTGATTATCTAACCATTAGTTGGATGAGCTTTTCTTAGCAGCACACTCTCCTACAATAAAGTTCATGCACACGCAAAATATGTGCCATCATGGCATATAAGTTCGTTATTAATGCATAGGATGGACATGATGAGGTCGATCACCACCTTCCTCAGGAAATAACTACTCCGAATTCACAGAGCTATTTGGACTCCTCACATAGCTTCTTCGAATTTACGAGGGATAAAATTAGAAATAATTTTTAATAAATTCAAAATAAATTAATTGATGATAAAAATGAATTTACAATCCTTTAAATAATGAGCTCAAACCTAGGATAAAGTTTTAGACTCAAATTCTAACCCAAACTCCCTAAAAACATGACTTGCTATAAATAGTCATCGATGGTTACTATTCCTACTAGACTTTATGGTTTTCAGCCAAAAATGGTAAGTGTCCAATTTGGTCTATCCATGTTATTCTCTTAATTTTTCTAAGCCCTTTTTCATGTTCGGCACGACTCCTACAACTCAAAGAATTAAAAGTTATAATGAAACTAAAACTTACTAGTTATAGTAAAAAAAATGAAAATAAAATAAAATTTTGACTGTCAATTTGATGGAATCTCGCAAATCCGGGGTGGGCAACTCAGTCATATATGCATGATATGCCCAAAAACCCATTCCAGTTTGCGAGATACGACTGTTTTAAGGTTCTGACAGTCCTGATCATTTCTGCTTCTGATCGGGCCTTGTCTGAACCATATTGGCTATGAAAGTGTAAGCAATCGGCTCTATGCTGGTCATCTTTCATATGCTTTCCAAAAAATTAAATCCGATTAAGTACGTATGTGGGTGGATGAGTTGGAAAACTTCAGCCAAGTTTTTTTTAAAAAAATCGTACATTTATCATCGTTCACGTGGATGGATTGGACCTTGAACGTACTCTGCCATGTATGGCATGTGCATGAGCTTTATTGCATGTGGGCTCAAAAAGCACTATCTGGATATGACTAATAAGATATTATTCATAGAAGTCTGATATAATTTAGATATGTATGTTGGATATCCAAGTCAGATATTGGATATGAATATTACAATATCCTCGTATTCAACAAATTTACATATTCTAAAATTTGCTCCTTTTGAAGATATGAATCATAAAATAAACAAATATTGAAAATAAATTTCTTATGGGAATTCATTTTCCATCCTTTTCAAAGACCCAAACACAAATACAGCTCATCACTTAGGCTTATTTGGAAAGATATAATATTGCATGAATATATATATATATATATATATATATATATATATATATATATATATATATATATAATATATATTATATATATATATAATATATAATGACTATATGTCCGGAAATACTACGTTTATTATCGATATATTCATTCGTGAAAAACATTATTACGTGATGGCAGATGCTGGACTTTTAATCAACAAACTATACTTCACAACTAATTAATTCTCGTCACTTATATTCATATGCAAGTGACTATCACATGTAAAGAGTATATAAGGACGAACAATGTGAATAGAATACATGCATCAACACGGGACCCATAGATGTAGTGAATTTTGAAATCCTGTTGGAACTAAAACGTCAATATTTAGAGTAATCCCCATTTCTCTCAATGGATTTCAAATGTGAGATCGATTTATATCCTACTCAATACACTGCAATACCACCTAATCGGGCGTTCCAAACAGGACTGAAGGAATCATCTCCTTAATAACTGGATTTCTAAGGACCCAAGGGCCATTTGCTTCTCTTTTTTTTCTTTTTTTTTTTAGGTTTTACAACTTGCTTGGACCATTGCTAATTCCTACCGAACACGAACGCTTGCTTAACGATCGGTGGAGGGTTTCATATATGCATGGTTTCACGATCATGCACGCTCGATTGTGTTACATCCATGCCTGCGTCATTTCTTGTGCGTGCATGCGTAATTAATATGGCAGATCGTGGCCCACTTAAGTGGAGTGCTTCGATTTCTCCACGACTACACGAAAAAGCAAAAGAAGATAATGGTTTCCAAGCAAGGTCGAGAACACCAATGAGGAACATAATTCCATTAATCTCCCTTCCCATACATCACTGCGTCCATCAATCAAGGATTGCAATTGCTACTTGCAGCAACATGTCATCAAACACTAGCAACCCTATGCCTGCAGGTGTACAAGATCCAGGCCGTTGATCAGGTGGACCCTACAGTGAATCTTCCTCATCCCAGAAATCTGGCCACTCAACACATCAGATAGGCCAAAATTGAGAAGAAATATGGATGGTTGCTTGGACAACCGTCAGTCACTCGTACCTATGGTGGCCCACCCTTCTAGTTGGCCGAACTGATTTCTAATCTTGGACAATGTTCACTTGATGAGCGTCTTGGATTTCAACACGAATTCCTCGTTTGGAGCTGCTGGACGGGGCGCTCTCAGCCTGCGAGTTGTATTTTTCGTCGTTCAGGATAAGTTCGAAAGGATAGAAGGAAGAGACTTGAGTGAAATGTAGTGAAAGAAAAAGAGAAGAAAACAACAAAACAGAAAAAAAAAAAAAAAAAAAAAGATTTATCACACACCTGTTAAGAAACCAATCATCTGCCGTTTGCATGGGTTCAGATGCGTCATCAAATCTCTGCCGTTGATTCTTTAGATTCCACATTTATGGAGGCTATCCTCATCTCCTTTTAAAAGTTTGGATGATTTGATTTTCCACTGTCCAAATGACTTTGCAAAAGTGATTTGTTAGTGCAAAACCATGTCTTAGGACGAGGATAAGCCAAAACATGAGGCGGGCCCCACAAGCCATGCAACTTTCATCTTCTTCTGAATTCTAGATATGTGCCGTCAGCTTTAGGACTGGTTTGACATCTTTGCTATAAGAGACAATACTGTATGCACGCTTACATTTTGGTTGAATTCTAAAAACAACTTTGCTTTTAAAACGTTTCCTAATGGTGCTTACCATTACCCTCCACAGAATACTCACAAGAGTTTCAACATGAAGTCATGGGTTTGTAGACACCCCACCCCTATAGAAGTTGATTAGGAGTGGACAAAACTCTAAGTCGAAACCCTAATCCAAATCCTAAAACCAAATCCAAATCCTAAGCCAAATCAACCCAAAACTTATTCAAACCAGTCGGATACATCCGATAGAAACATAGCCTCAAAACCTAATCTTAAGAACACCCAGATCCATAGCTCAAGTGGTAGACTGAGTGAAAGATACCTCGTTTCAACACTGAGGTCTTGGCATTGATTCCCTAGTGGGGGTGGCTAAAAGGGTTTGCAAATCACCACACCATTTTACGTGGGTGAGTATATCTATTTATAATATTGTACAATTGTACAATCTGATTACATAGCTATGGTATCTACAATAAAGGGAAATAATCAAAATAAATTTGTGTGACATCTCATACAATTAAGAAGGTTCCCGTAAGTCAATGGAGGAGGATCTACAGGGATTCTCAATACCCCCCGCAAGCTGAGCGTGGGATATTTGTAGCCGACGCGAAGCTTGGATCAGAAAAAGGTAAAAAGCGGCCAGGAAACACTTTTGGTGAATATATCAGCGACCTGTAAATTTGATGAAACATATTGAGTGCAAAGGGTGCCGGCAACAACAAGTTCTCGTAAGAAATGGTAGTCAAGGTCGATGTGTTTGGCACGCTTGTGAGAAACAGGATTCGAGCTTAAGAAAATCACGCTCTTGTTGTCACAGAGTAACAAAGGCCGATGTGTGAGGGTGACCTTGAGATCACGTAGGAGATGAGTAAGAGAACCTCAGCAACGATAAAAGCGAGAGCATGGTACTCGGATTCGCAACTGGAGCGGGAAACTGTAGCCTATTTTTTTGGCACTCCAGGAGACAAGATTGTCCCCAAGATAAATGGAATAACTAGAGGTGGAACGCCGAGTATCAGGACACCCTGCCTAGTCGGTGTCAGAATAGGCCAAGAGACCAGTAGATGGCGATGCAGAAAAGGTTAAGCCAAAGTGAAGAGTGCCCTTGACATAGTGCAGGATACGCTTGACAGCCTGGAAATGTTCTTCAATTGGAGCATGAAGAAATTGACTGACGGAGTTGACAGACTGAGCAAGATCAGGGCGCACGATGGTCAAATACTGTAAGGCACCAACTAAAGAGCGATAAAGAGTGGGATCCGAGAAGGGTGCACCGTCAGAGGAGAGGCACTAAGACATAACCATGGGTGTAGCAATAGACTTACTGTCAAATAATTGAGCACGAGCAAGAATGTCATGAGCATACTTGGTTTGACTGAGAAAGAATCCATCCGGAATAAAGGAAACCTCAAGGCCAAGAAAATAGCTCAAGGAGCCTAAGTTCGTAAGGGCAAATTCCGTGTGCAGCTGCTGAATGAATCGGTTAAGAAGTGCTGAATTATTCCCCGTAACAATGATGTCATCAACATAGAGCAACAAGTAGATGAGACCAGCTTTTCTACTGAAGACAAAGAGGGACGTATTAGCACGGCTGCAAGAGAATCCAAGTTGTGAGAGAAATGTACTAAAACGGTGAAACCAGGCTCGCGGAGCTTGTTTCAAGCCATAGAGAGCCTTTTTTAATTTGCACACATGAAGATGGATGTCGAGGATCAACATAGCCAGGAGGTTGTTCCATATAAACATCTTCACAAAAAACACCATTAAGAAATGCATTCTTGACGTCAAGTTAACGTAAGGGCCAGCGATTAGACACGGCTAGAGAGAGAACAACCCTGACTGTGGAAGCTTTAACCACGGGACTAAAGGTGTTGGTGTAGTCAAGTCCGGGAAGCTGTGTGTAGCCCTTGGCAACTAGGCGAGCCTTGAAGCGATCAATGGAGCCATCAGAATTATATTTGGTCCTGAAAACCCATTTGGAGCCTAGAATATTTGTATCGTGCATGCGGCCGAGGAACAAGAACCCAAGTATCATTCTTGAACAGCGCTGCAATTTTTGCGTCCATGACGGCAAGCCATGCAGGATCCTTAACCGCAGAGAGAAATCCTTTGGGCTCGGAAGAACTGAGCAAGGCATGTAGAAGGGTCGGAGGTTGCACGGTGTTAAAAAGAGATGGATGCTTGGGCTTAAAGATCCCATCTCGAGCTCGAGTGACCATAGAGTGACGAGCAGGTGGAGCCGAATTAGACACTGAGGAGGATGGACCAAATCCGATGGAGAGAGCTCCAGAGCCTGAGGAATCACGAGGCTCACATGCAGTAGGATCCAAAGTAGAGGAGGACTTTGTGGGTGGAGCAACAATGAACCCATCGACATAGCCAAGAAGTCCCTGGCAGTCAAGAAGCGGAATAAGCTGATTGTGCCAGAGAAGATAGTTTGAGGAAGAGAGTTTAATGGTCACCATATGAATCATGGTGTTGAAGGAAAGGAAATAGTTGGAGGAATCGATAGCCATGGGGATCGGTGGGAGGTTGAACCCGTGAGGGGCTTTGATACCATGAAAGGGTTTGCAAATCACCACACCATTTTAAGTGGGTGGGTATATCTATTTGTAATATTGTACAATTGTACAATCTGATTACATAGCTATGGTATCTATA